>OX155970.1:15010711-15185711 GCA_944548615.1 Micropterix aruncella | reverse complement strand
GTCCGCACAGCTTCCCCAGAGAAGAATCCCATAGGACATAATGCTATGAAAGTAACTAAAGTATACTATTCTTGCTGTATCTACATCAGTCAGCCGCCTTATTGTTTTAACTGCGTATGCCGCAGAGCTAAGTTTTCCTGACATTTTCTCAATTTGTGGGCCCCATTGTAATTTGGAGTCAATTGTTATCCGAAACACAGTTGAAGCAACAGGCTCCAATCTAGTTCCATTTATTTCTATATTGGTTTGTACCTGCTTAACATTAGGTGTAGAAAATTTAATCACTTTGGTTTTTTCTCATTTAATAGTAGGTTATTTACATTAAGCCAATTGACAACTTTTGAGAGTGTATTGTTAACTTCGTCATAATTGTACAAATTTCGACTAATTTTAAACGTCAAAGAAGTATCATCAGCAAACAATACAATTTCGTGATTATTCCTTATGTGAAAGGGTAAATCATTGATGTATTAAGAAGAGAAATGGGCCAAGAATGGAGCCTTGTGGGACACCCATGGTGACCATTGTTCCTGGTGATCTTTAACCGTTTACATCAACTTCTGAATTCTATTTCCCAAGTAAGAAGTAAGAAGATCAAGAGCCTTGTTCCTAATGCCATAGTGATGTAATTTCCTAACTAGTGTATCATGGTGTACACAATCAAATGCCTTAGACAAGTCACAGAAGATGCCTAATGCGTCTTGTGACTCTTCCCAGGCATTCAATATACCTGTCAATAGTTCGGTTCCCGCATCTATGGTTGAGCAACCCTTCGTAAATCCAAACTGTTTCTTATGAAGTAAATTATATTTGTTAAAATGAGTGTGCAATTGTCTAAGAATTAATTTTTCGAAAATTTTACTCAAAGTGGGAAGTACGGAAACTGGTCGAAAATTCGAGGGATCAGAAATATCGCCAGATTTATATAATGGTATAACTTTACTATGTTTCATCAGATCAGGAAACACTCCAGAAGTAACACAACAATTGAATATATATGCTAGATAAGGTGCGATTATTTCTATGATGTATGAAATAGTTTTTACAGAATATCCCCAAAGGTCCATAGTTTTCTTTATCTCAATTGTTTTAAAGGCATTTATGCAGTTAACAATAGTGAAAGCGAAGTCGGTAACACGTGCGGAAACGCTTTCTTTAAGTAGCATCTCAGCTGAAATGGAAGAAGACTTGAGGGCGATAGTCGTTATTAACGGTATATTCGTAAAAAATCGCTCAAACTCAGTCGCAACTTCCATATCCGCTTTAATGTCTATTATTTATCTTTAAATGAAAGTCCCTTGTGCGAGCTATAACCCTATTTGTTTCATTATTAATAATATTCCATGTAGCTTTAATTTTGTTTGTAGAGTTTTTGATATTATTCTTCAAATAAATTGACTTCGCAGTGGAACAGGCTCGTTTGAATATTTTGGAATAGTTATTTACATAGTTCTTAAAAGTCGCACTATGATTATAAGTTTTTTCGTTATACAGTTCATACAATTTATTACGACTTTTGTAAATACCAACAGTTCCCACTCACTAAAGCATAAGCCCAATCACTAAAGCATAAGCGATCACTGATCGATTTCGTTTTAGGTAAGAAGATTCTATTAAATTCAACTTTAATTAATTCAAAGAATGAGTCATAAAGTTGGTCAGGATTGTCATGAATTGGAAACCTTTGTAATTTGCTAATTAAGCTAGATTTAAATTCCCCTAGACAGCACTCAGTAATTGGAATAAAACTAATATTTTTTCTTAGAACCCTAGTGCTTTTCTTAGGAAATGATACTAACTGACCGCAGTGATCAGAGTGCAAGATATTAATTAGTGATTTATAATTGGGTTTTATGTTTGTTAATATATTATCTATACAAGTAGCACTTGAGGCAGTTATCCTCGTAGGTTCAAGAAAAACATTATATAAGTTAAATGATCTAAATAAATTTAAAAAGTTACATGTCAAGGAATTCTTTTCTAATATATTGATGTTAAAGTCTCCACAAATAACAATTGTTTTAGGACTATTGGTTATTTTGAATAAGGCATCTTCCATAATTTTATAAAAAGCTTCATAAGGCGCACATGGTGGTTTGTATACACTCATAACAATGGTTTAGTCCGATACTTTACCCATCCTGAGTACTTGGTCTTTAATCTTCGAAGTTAAAGCATTCTAGATAAGGCGGCATAGGAACCCACGGAAGAAAAATATTATCAGAAGAAGAAAATCATTTTCCTCAGAAACATTATACATCCTGAGTAGCTACTTGGGTATATATTAAAGCACTCCAGATACAGGTACCCACGTAGGACGAAGAAACCTAGAAAAAGAAGAATCTTTTAGTACAATCTTTATGCATCCTAAGTACTTGCATGGTCTCTCTTTTTCGAAGTTAAAGCGCTCTAGATAAGGCAGGATAGAAACTTATGGAATAAGAAGAATATTGAAAGAAGAACAATGTTTTCGTCCGAATCTTTAGACATCCTGAGTACTTTGTCGAGAAGAGCAATGTTTTCGTCCGAATCTTTAGACATCCTTAGTACTTTGTCTATCTTATTATATCCCTTAATCCTTAGGTCCCAGCAAATTGTACTATCTAATCTCGTACAGCTTTATACTTCGAGCTTTCCTTTCCACGTCAAAGTTCGCAGTTCTCATAAGCAGTTTTATTATCGATGGCTAGGATCGCGGGGCCAGATAGACGATCCTGAGTCCTTGTTAAAAGTAGGTAGGCTTTAATTATTTTAGTTTGCTGAAACGGTTCACAGCTTGCAGGTGTCAACGGCAATGTGCAGTATACTCTTCAAGCTATACTAATACTGGCAAAGTTTTCTCTGCATGTTTGCACACACGAATATTTTGCAACAGGTGGAATGCATTTGTCTTTTCGATGATTCCGGTTACAAGAGGAGCTTGCCTTTTAAATGCGAATTACTCGCACACCTAATCAGCCACATAAATACCTACCGTCGCTTGACGTTATATCAACTTATGTAAGATGCGTTCCAAAATCAAACGAACAACTGCTTGTACGACTTGCCCTGGATGCTACTTAAGCACAAGTTTTTTTCAAAAACATGAATTTGGCGTTCCCTTGAATTGCCGGCCGGGTCAGGTACCCCGGTTTGCCCCGTCCCTAGATCCAGGCTGCTGCCACTGCGAACCCCTGGGTGTTTACAAAATCAAGTGTAGCTGTATGCTGTCTTAAGTCGGACAAAGTAAACGCCTTATTATGACAGGCACCATTATGACTCGAGTAATAGAATATATTGAGGCGGTAAAAACCATCCAGCGAGAAAAATCGTAAATCTGCGAGTAAATTGCGAAGCGAGCAAATTGCGAGAGAATTGGACAGTGGACCGAACCGTTGCTTGCAGCTTTATAATCTAATTTCACTGTCAAAAGAACAATTGTATCGAAATCAGAAGAACTCCTAGCTTCAATCGAGTTTTTAAGATTTCAAAATTTCCACCACATGGAATCCTCTAATTAAGAAGTTCTCATCGCCGACTCCTGCCATCAGAATCGTTAAGCAGGACACAACTAGAGCTGTCAACTACCACGGGCGAGCCCGTCACGTCAGGAGGTTTTAACGATATTAGATCATTCTGTCTCCCGTGAGGTGAGCGTAGAAGACTTGGGACGAAAACAGTCCACTGTCTAGTTACTCCACTCGTCCGTCGAAAACCAACGTCTTACGGCGAGGCACCGGGAAAGATAGCCAGCGAGCAGCCTCGCCCCCTGGCTACAAGGTAGAAAGAATATCTCCGTCTGGAATTAACCATCAGGATACCTTCTACCTCCTGACTGGTTACAGGATCGAGGTCGCTTGCGCGGTCCTCGCCCTTGCGTAGCGGAGACACGGTGTCTATCGAATCTATCGCGGACCACGGCATCCTATGCCCGGCTCTACATCCGAAATCGGGTAGTCGAATGGTCATTTCAAGAGCGGCTGCCGTAAGGTTAGCAACTACCCCCCGCTCTATAGGAAACAATACTGTTTCCAGACTCCCCCGGCTGTTAGTCAGAATGCACAGTCGATTGTCGCCCGATTGAGCCGAATCGATTGATCGCCCGAATATTGACTCCTAGCGGAGATTGATCCGCAGGCCAGAGTCCTACCCGGGCTCGAACTGCGTGGAGGCCGCCGGATGGTTATTGACCCGTGCGTTTGACCGACCCTATACACATGTGCTTAGTTGCCAAACTGCAACAGGGCCCATTAGCACCCCCCAGGGCACAGTGTGTGAGCAGATGATTTCCAAAATATTCATGCTACTATCTGCGCCGACTGGCGTCGCGGTGTTAGAAATTGAACTCTCTCTAACGCCCAATGAACGCAGAGTGCCGGCACGCAGCGTCCGCGACAGTCGCACTCTTATTGTGCCCGCGAAGACGGCAAGGGTAACTTTGCCGAAACGTCGCAAAATGAGTACCACGATCTTCTCCAATGCGGTGACAAACCGTTTTCATTTAATTTAAAGCCGTTAGGGCGATAAACATTTGGGAATTCCCGATTTGAATACATGATTACATTGAAAGCTGTATGTACCTACGCGGGGAAATACCCGCGCTTTAAAATCTTTATTTTTTATTTTCACACAACACTCGCTGAGGGCGACTTGCACCAAGCTCGGTTTGGATAAGGTCCTTTTACTTGCGTCTGTACACGACATAAAAAGAAGGATACAGCTTTTGATGAACCAAAGATTTCCTTCGGCATGAATCTTTGTTTTGCTAAGATAGTTTTTCAAAGTGGAGCCACCTGGATTGTTGATGCAGGTGGGGAGTAGGGGGAGATTCAGCCTTAGCGAAGTTCGAGATTAAAGCCGCAATTATATCAGAGCCACGCCGCGTTTTGCAACGCTGTCACACGCACGGGCACGCACATACTACGGTGTCGTGTCACCACGCGCGCTGAAGAATTGTCGTGTCAGTTCAGTGTTGGCCGTGAAATACGTAGGTATACAAAAATACGTGAAATACGTAGGTGTACCTACGTCTGCTCACTTGCTCGGCCACGCGCCTGTGGCCACGCGCGCAAATGCGAGTGCCCACGGCTGAGCGAAAAGCGAGCCAACGCGTGGCTTCCCCCACCACCGACCCCACACCGATCGAAATCGAGTGATCTGCGTGGCATCAGTTCGGCCGGCGACACGCGGGCCATGTCTAATATAATCATCTCATACTATAAAAACATCTCATACATCTCATTTTATAAATATATGAAACCGAATTCGATCCCACGGGTTGCAAAACGCGGCGTGGCCTTAGTATAATTGCGGCTTAACAACGGCATAAGTTTAGGTATTAAGTCAAGTTTGGTATCATTTTCGCATAAATCGAATGTCTAGTTTTAAATTCTGAAATAAAATTTCGGTCAATCTATAGTAAAAACACAAGAATTTAAAAAAATAGGGATTAACATTTCAAATATTTAGACTTTTAATTATCCGTAACTTGAAATACTGTTCATTTTATTGAATAAAAAATGTTTTCAGAGAGTAACACTTTCCTGGTTTAGATGTAAATAATCGTTGACATTATTCTTGTAGCAAAAGTGTATTAAAAATATTAAACAAGCGAGCGAGCTGTGAGCGGAGCGAAATATCAATATACAATAATTATAATTATAGGTAAGTACTAAGTACCTCATGATATGAAAGTCGTGGTACTCGCGTCGTAAATACAATACAAAATTGCGACAGAAATAATGGTGTAATTAATTTATTTGATCTTTCATTTATTCTAAGGCGAAAATTGATGTGCGACGAAACCAACTACAGTTACTTATATTTGTTTATATATGTGTTGTATTTCTGAACCCAACTCTACCATAACGGTCACAAATATGATTTGATTTTAAAAAAATAATTTAAATATTTAATTCCGTCAATGATTTTTATTATTCAATCAAACAAGATATTATTTACATTAATTTTTTTAAATATAAAAGAAAAATAGGACTGTCTATTTTTTTTTCTTTTTAAAATATTCCAGATTGTCTATAAGCTATGATTTCTTTTCTTCTTTAGACGAAAAAGTAAAAAAATATATATTTTCATATTTTTACTTCTGAATCATGCAAATGTGAATCCGTAAATGAATTCGGCATTCTTAATTTATACGAAAATGATACCAAACTTGGCATAGTAGCTTAACTGATGTAGATATCGTCTAAGGTTCGGATAAGGCCTCCCCAATAAAAAAACTTGCATTAATCTTAATGGCTCCACTTCCTCCACTTCCTCCACTTAAATCTTGGTGGCTCTACTTCTTAAATCCATCGGTAGGTCATAAGGACCAATCCTGCCAAAGGAAATCTTTGGTTTACGAAACGCCTTATAATCTCTCGTACAGACGCAACTATTTAAAGATAGTCATTAAAAAAAATATTAGTACTAGCCACAAAGAGGTCGTCAAATAGAGCTAGATATATTACCTTTATACGTGTAACAAAAATGAGCATCAGAATTATTCCTCTTCTTACAAAATAGCCCCGCATTTAGCTTGACAACAAAGTTATGTTGTTTACGGACTCTATGGACATTGTCAACCTAAGAACATACGTCATTAGGACATTCACAAACATTTCCATACTCGCCGCATAAAAATATTGACACATTTCGTCACAGGTTAGGTATATGATACTGGTCGTCTTCTCTGTCGTAAAAGAGTAATGCTCGTTCTCGTACACTCGCCTCCGGTCTATTCCTATAAAATTGGCATAATAACGTCCTCCCACGAAATATAAAGTGGCAGAATTTAGCGAGTTGAGTAATCGTTAAATCAGCTATAACATCAGGCACGTTTTATGCAAAGTTATTTTTGCGGAGTAAAGATATATTTGGAGGATTTCCTTTCAAAACAAGTTAGTCATTTTTATTTCAATTTAAAATAAGGCAAAATCATGTTATTTATTCAGGAAATCATCTACACAAGAATCATTTAATTTCCTCCTCATCTTTGATACCTGGTTTGTATCCTGCGGTCTAAAGAAGGCACTATTTGAATGGTGATGGTGTGTTTTTAGATATGGTGTATATTTTTGCAGGTCAATATCACAATTCCGACAAAGGTGGATTCAATATGAAATCAAAAGAATAACAGCGGAGGGAACCCTAAACATGTTGCAAGCTTTCTTCTTCGAAACACCATTTCTAACTGCCAGAATAGCCTTTTCTATATCATCTTTACTGTACTGGTACCTCTTGTTGCTGTCCGTGTTCTCTTTTATTTTTCCCTTTTCCCTGTAGGTAATATTTCCATTAGTTTCCATAGGGTGTTCCAGTTATGGACACCTTGGTGTCCATAAGCATGTTTACTTTTTCAGATCTAAATAAGAACACCCCCACCTAGAAGCGAAAATCTGCGATGCATGCCGAATTTGACAGTCAAACAATAAACCTTAATCCATTTACGTATAAACTTAACCAAAAAACCTACAAAACCTATAAATAACTACATATAAAAAATAAACAGAATTAATGAGAATAATTATTCTGTTCATCCCACATTCAGTTTTAAAAAATCACGAACTCACATACCTCAACTGCTGTAATGCCATACTGATTGCAGTGTTGCGAACTTGATAGCCTTAGTCTTGAATGAAAATGTTCCCGCCTTCTACGTCACATATCGAGCTTAATTTGACGCGCCAATTTTAAAAGTTACGCGGGTTTTTTTAACGTAGGTGTCCATAACTGGACAGGTGCTCATAACTGGGAACGTTTCCCTATATAGACGCGAAATACGCTTTACGCGAAATACGCTTAAGCATACCTTTGATTTTATTTGCAGCAATGCGTAAACAAGTAAATATTTATTTTAGAGAAATAATGCGACTTTCTTTTGTTTTACAGAGGTTGCATTTTTTGAAAAAAAAAACTTAGTTTTTGGAAGAAAATCTAAATGTTAATAAATATCTCGTTAAACGATAATGGGTAATTTCGTACCCCTGTGACACTTTCCTTTTATACGAAACAAAAGCTAATTACAAATGTAACATTACATTCTATAGCAGCTGGCGTGAAATACGTGGCTGAAAAAATTTATAGTGTTGAAATGCAAAATATTTTATTCAACAATTACACATTTTTGCATGCATGTTTTCTGTTAAATACCTGTTTTTAGTAAAATACTTCTTTCGTTAATTTAGAAATAATGAAATCTATGTCACCGATAAGGTCGTGATCCCTGACGCCTTTATTCTACCATTCACAATAGAGATGCAGAACGACGACAGCCGGAATTTAAGTTGTCTATGTCGCAATGTCGTCCATTGTTTTAAAGATAAGAGACCGCATCTCGCTGTTATAATTGTATGGTTAGTAAATTCACATTAATAACAAGAACAATAATAAGCACAAAATAAATATTAAACAAAAGTTTAACAAAAAAAGCCGACTCCATTTCTTTTAATAAGTGCAGCAGCAATGTCATTGTGATACTTGCGACGGGCTATCATAATTGAATGCGTATAAAAAAATGGGTGTCTGTGCTGTTGACCGTTGAGGAGTTCCCTCTTTGGAAGCCAACCCTGGGTGTCGCAGTCCTGTCTTGATGAAACTTAGAACGGGCTGTCGTAATTGAATTCATATACAAAATTTCGTGTCTTTGCTGTTGACCATTGAGGAATCCCCTCGTCGGAAGCCAACCCAGGGTGGAGTCGGTTTTTTTTCGTTAAAATTTTGATATTTATTATTTTAAATCATATTAGGATGTCTACATCTGGCGGACACGTCGCCGGGCGAGGAGATGAAGGACGCAGAAGATAACTGCGCTAAACTTCGCGCTAAAAAACGCTAAACGTCAGTCTTGACCGCACGATGAAATTTCGTCATATTGCTGACGGCCCGGAGCGGCTGCAACTGCTCAAAAGGTCTCGTGTATTCCAGTGAATAGAAGATTGTATTCGCTATGCAGTCGCAGCGTGAAGCAGTCGGTCCTGACTGCTTACAACCGCCGGGGGCTAACGGGCCCATGATGAGTTGGCCACGATGACCCATGTGTTCAGGGTCGGTCACACTCACGGGTCAACACCCATCCGACGGCCTCCCCGCATGGGGTGCGAATCCTGGGTAGGACACTGGGTCAACCAGTCTCCCCTGGGAATCAAACCTCTGGCGCCCCTGGACGGTCTGCACACCGTGCGGCGCAAGCCAATCGATTGTGCTCTCGGACTAACAGTCGGGGGAGTCTGGGAACTGTATTGTTTCCTATAGAGCGGGGGTGGTTGCGTACCTTATGGCGACTGCTCTAGAATTGACCATTGGCCATCCGATCCCGGGTAAGAGGCGGCCAAAGGACGCCTTGGTCCGCGATAGATTCGGTGCACACCGTTTCACCGCTTCATAAGGGAGAGGACCGCGCAAGCGACCTCGAACTCGGAACCAATCGAGAGACCGGAGAAATCTGGTCACAATTGGAAGTGAGGGCGCGAGCATCTCGAGCCCGCCGGGTTTATTTCTGGCTAACTCGCGGTAAGGCGTTGGACTCTCACGGGTTGTGACGTAGCTGGACGTAGGATTGTACTGTCCAAAGTCTTCTACGTTCACTGCAGGGCGACAGAACGACTAATCGTTAAAACGTCCTGTGGTGATGGGCTCGCCCGTTGTAGTCGACACCGCAAGATGCTTACAACCGCCGGCTGACTGCTTCAAGCTGCCCGTGTAAGGCCATAGAGTATAGACGTTACTGCTGGCGCCGAAAACAGACCTATTCTGTTTACATGCAGTCACTCATAGGTATTTCTTCAGGGTGCCGCACGTTATTGGTCAGTTGGGCGGCGTCGACTACATCGGGCGGACCCGTCACCCCAGGTTGGTATAACGATATGTGATCGTTCTTTCAGCCGTAGGATGAGCGTAGAAAACTTTGGGGCGGTACAAACCTACCGTCCAGCAAAGCAACGAACCCGCCAGAGTCCAACGCCTTACGGCGAGGCACTAGGAAGGTAGCCCAGTAGGGCCACCTCGCCCCCTGGCTACCAGTTTTGGCAAGATATCTTCCTCTGGAATTAACCTTTAGGATATCTCCTTCCACCCGAATGGTTACGAGACCGAAGTCGCTTACGCGAACTATCGAGAACCAAAATCATCTTTTGCCCGGCTCTGAAGTTCAGGTAGCCTAATGGTCATTTCGAGAGTGCTTGACGACAGGTCAATATCCACTCCCGATGCTTAGGAGACAGTATATTTCCATAGTCGCCAGATTCCTTTAGAAATTAGCCATAGTGCACAACCAATTGGCATCGCCGAATAGTGCGGAAACCGTCCAGTAGCGCCGGGAGGCAATCCCCAGGAGAAACCGATCCACCAGCCGTGAGGCCTGGGACGCAAGAGTCTTACCCAGGGTGGCATTCCACACGAGGAGGCTTCTGAATAGGAGTTGAATCGTGAGTTGGACCGACCCGGGTACACAATGGATCTTATGGTCCAAGCTGTACGAAACCGCGTTCGCTAATAAAGTTATTGAAATCAGTCGGAAAAAAGCGTCATTATCGCATTGTACACGCGACGCCTCGTCACCCTAAGACGAAGTGCCAGTACTGGCTTTTTACACGTGGCCAGTACCGGTAACGCGTGCGGGGTGGGGGGAGTTAAAGGTAGCACTGATGCGGCAGCGCTATAATGACTTAAAATCAATTTACACGATGGCACTACCGGGTCAGCACTGACTTGTTTTGAAGTCAGTAACAGACTCAATGTAAATCAGCCTTAAGGTGACATAATACATGGGAACGACCATATCTGAAGAACTTTAGTTTGATGATTTAAAAAAAAATATAAGCAATAATTTAAGAAAAGTTTCTAAGCGAATCCCTCGATAAGAAACCAATTTACAATTTAGACTCAAAAAAGTTGTTCATTGCCTTGGACATTACGGCTTTAAACTGATTTCGAAAACTTTCAGGCGCGATTACTTTTACAATGCAAGCGGTAAGCTTGTTTCTTTTTTGTTTTATTATAGGTAATAACTGGTTGACTGTCTAGCGTCGCCCTTAGCCACATTTTTTATTTAGGCCCTAAATTAATTACAATTAAATAAAACGTGAGAGCGCTCCGAGAGTTACGCTAAATATGATTTGTTATTAACACCCTTATACCACCACTGCGCAAAGACATTTATTATTCTGCGATAGCGCTGCGTTAGAAAGTTTATTATACGCCCGGTCGCCAGCGCGAGCGGACGTGGGATCTTGCCTGTCGCTTCGTCATAGCTGGATTTGGACATACTCTACAAAATTAACCCTGCATATTTCTTCGCGTGTCCGCCCATTTCGGATATTTTTCTGAGGTCTCATAAAATACTCTTCCTTTCCCCTTTAGCTTCCATATCCTTCCCTGGTATCGGCCTTGGGTGTTTCCTCGCCACTTTAGATGTTTTAAAGATCGCACGCGGTGACATTTCGTGAGACGTTGAAACGACCCTTTGCTCATAAAATAGTTTACTTCTTCGAGGAAACGCGCTAATGCGTTTCCCGACGTTCCGTCACGAATATATTTCCCGGGGATGTTTCCGAAAATACTAGGAAAATAAACTGTCCGACCAACTTGTTTATAACGCGATGAGGTCACTTGTGTGTATTCGATAGGTAGCGTCCGTAGCCGCGTTGAAACACTGGTTCACGTCAGATCAATAAAGTTATCAGCGTCGAGCGTGGTCAGTACTTGGATGGATCACCGCCTGTACCGTCATGTGATGTTATAAAAGCCGGTCGCCTGTAAAACAATTGTCGTTAGACATTTAGGTGGGTAGGTATTCATCGTAAGATGTATAGAAATATAAATAAAAGGAAAACAAATTAAAAAAAACAATAGAATTTTTATTTTATTTATTAAGATACATGTTGTAGCAGTCCCGCCTCGAAAGCAGTGTTGCCAGGTAAGTATATGCGAAAGAAATTTGTAGATTTTGTTAACCATATTAGCCTAAAGCAGCCGCTTTGTAGCTCATGTGGCGCACAAAAAAAACTGTATAGGAAATTAAAATTGACATCCTTATGTAAATAATATTATAATAATAAGAGCTGTGATTTAGAAATTCGTTTAATATTATATTATTACTTTATTTCGAGGTAGGATACCGAAACGGCATGTTTAGATCGCCATGTATAGGACTACTGAACGTAAGAGATGGTTAATTTATGTTTGGAACTATGGGTGCCATCCAGGGGTGTAGCTACCGCCGTATCTGCCGTATAAATTATACGGAGCCCCCGGGCCACGGGGGCCCCCAACCTGACCTGACCTGACCTGGCGACCTGAGTAGTATGTTCGAAATATTACAACCGGAGAAACTCTTGTCTTCTTCAAACGAAGAGATATTAAACGCTTCCGGTAAACTGTCGGCTAAATACAGTAAAGACATCTCAGTTATTCTTTATGACCAATAAAGGCTTTAAAAACATGCCTAAAATCTGAAATTTAAAAAATTCATTCAATTAAGGAACTCATTGAATTATTGCTGATAAAATTCAATAGTCTTGCATCCAGTTTTCCGGAGGTAATACGAGCATGCTTTTTATTCTTGACCCTGCCAGTTACAACTGCAACTGCTGAAAGAAGTTTTTCAAAATTAAAACTGATAAAAAATTACCTATGAACTTCGATGGGACATGAACGCCTGTCAGACCTGTCACTATTGTCCATAGACGCAGAAACGTCATTATCAGCTATAAATGATTTAATAAATCAGTTTGCCGAAAAAAAGGCAAGGAAAGTATATATTTAATTTGAATTGTTTGTAAAAATTTTGGAAAAAGTGACAGATAGATAATTATGATGAATAAATATTTCTTTTAATTTTATGCAAACATGTTTTTTTCTTTTGTGAGAAATCTTTGCCCTTCCTAAGGGCCCCCAAACAAATTTTTATACGGGGCCCCGACAAGGCACGCTACGCCACTGGTGCCATCTATACGTTGCGTTTCATAGTAACATTCTAGCTGCCAAAACGTAGTACGGCATTGAGTTATCTACCACCCTATATAATCAATCATAATGTACAGGATGCGGCAGTCAAACCTGCAGTTTTGAAAAGGGTGGGTGAGCCGTGAAAGTGGGCGGGGCGAATCGCCATTTTAGTATTGTGTTCCCCACCTCGAAGCGTTTCAGTCGTCATGGAACAGCGGTCAAAGCAACAACGGTCGTTCTGTGTGAAATCGTTTTATCAAAGCAATTTAAAAATGAAAGAGAACAAGCTGTTGCAGATAGCGCTATTCGAAAATGTTACGCACATATTTTATTCCTCAGCTTCGTCAACAAGCTGTTAATAATAAATCTTTATTTCAACTAGATGAGGCCACAAGCCACACAGCCCATGTGAGCATGGGTGTTCTTAATGGTGTTTTTACGAATCGAGCGATATCCCGGAATGGAGCGATTCCTTGGTCTCCCCATTCACCCGACCTCACAGCGTGCGTTTTTTTTGTGGAGGTAAGAACGACCTCGTGCGGTTGGAAAACTCAAGGCAAGAATCTGACTGCAAATTGAGAGAATTCCTTAACGTATGCTCCATGATGTGATGAACAACTATAGAAAAAGCCTGCAATAATACCTTGATCGGGTAGGACGTCATCGTAATGATGTCATCTCAAATGTTTTTTAACGTAGATCCTTCTTCTTGCAATGCCTCTCCATTACTGGAGGTTGTCCGTTAGGTCTGAAAACTATTTTCCGTCTTGCGCCATCCGGAAGAGCTGTTCCGTACCTACTGGTGATACCGGCCCATTCTCTGACATTTATTTATTTATTTATTTAGTATAATAGGTACGCAAACAATAGTCTGTGAGAGTGGCCACCCTTCACTAGACTCCAATTGATTGTGAGCGAAGGGTGGTTCTCATCAAGAAGTTTTCTCCGTGATTGAAAGTCGAGGATGTTGAAGTTACAGTATTTAATCAGAAGGTCTGTAATAGGTTGCCAGTTCGTAACGCCTTGATTGATATTTCGCCGTTGTGTAGGTAGTGTGGGCTCGAGGTGAAGCCGTGGATGTGTATCCGAAGTGTGAAGCGCCGCGATAGATTCGAAGATAATGATAGTCGCGTATACTATGCGTGATTTGTTGACTCGAAGATAAAGAAGAGCGCGAGTACTTGATAATGCGCGGATACTGTCCTCCAGGGAATGATATCGATCGATCGAAATGTACTGCGTTTTATATTGTAAGCAGTGACGCAATAGTTGTGAGTGGGGTGAGAAATGTCTGTTAATTTCGTATCAATCAGAAGAAATAACATTAGTCATCACTTGACTCTGCAAAAAATGCCGAATTTAGTTGGAAATCAACTGCAGCTGACTCGTGTAGATTTGAGCGAATTTGCGGTTTCGATTCTGTAGAAATTACTTTTTTGTTGTGGGTATGTTGGGCTGAAGTTCCAACAAGTCTAATAATACATTGGTTATCGCTAATATTTTTACATTATTACCAATTAGAGTATAATATCTTATGCGTACTCCGCACGCCTAATTAATAATTGAGAATAAAGGAGTATCAGTACAAAAAATAATAACCTTAAAAATTATCAAAACCAAAAATTTTAATTTAAGAAATAAGTTTATGGTAAATTCTGAAAAACAATTAAATAAATAAAAAATATTTGATATCAAATATTGTCTGAAATAAAATAATAAAAACATACGGTAAATTATCAATTTGTCTCATAATACGCTATTTATAATGGACTCGACTGCTAATGGTCCCAGGTTAGAGAAATCAATAGGTATTATCGGTTATAGTATTGTATAACCGGCATGTACGTGAGATAGGATTGTGGAAAGATTGATTTGTTGTGTTGCCTCAGTCGCCTGGATGGTACCTTGAAATTTAATGCTTCTAATAAATCTGGTGAGTATGTCCCGCCGTTAAGAAGTTTGTGCAGAAACATTAGACTTCCGCACTCTCTCCTCTTTCTAAGAGTAAAAATATTAAAATAATTTAAACGCTCTTCATAAGAGTAGAGTGCGTGTTAGACCGGTTTTATAGGTTAACATACGCGTATACTTCCTCTGCACAGACTCTATCGCATCCGAATGGACCTCATAGTATGGATTCCAAATTATGGAACCAAACTCCAGTTGGCTGCGTACTAGAGAATAATAGAGCAAGTTAAAAGAGTTAATATTTTTGAACGGTTTAGTAACCCTATAGGTATATTAAACCCAGTGTTCGCTCGCTCTTACTACATTGTTGATATGTTCTCTACTTACTACATTGTTGACATTGCACACGACTTTTTCCTCTTTCACGATGCTGTTTACCCTCAATTTTGCCCAGCACGCTGAAGCACTTTTTCATTGCTTATTTTAGTGGATTAAGATGGGAATAATAAAAAAACATCAAATATGCATCCGTATATTTTTCAAAGTTAATTCAAAAATGCAGGTTATTACGCGAATAAGGCGTTGGCCTCTTACGGGCATGTGGCGGAGCTTGACGGGGGATTGTTTTGTCCTAAGTCTTCTGCGCTCACTTCACGGGAGAACTTCCTGAGGGGACGGATTCGCCCGTTGTAGTTGACAACTCTACTTGACTCCTATAGAGCGGGGGTAGTTTTTAACCTTATGACAACCTCTTTTGAAACGACCAATCGGCTACCCGATACCGGGTGAACAGCCGGGTGAAGGATTTATTTTATTTATTTATTTGCTACATCTTGGTAGCGAGTTAACAGTGTGATCGTACATATATAATTTGTAACTATTTATATAAGCAATAAGGAAATGAACACAACCCATACGATAATTCTAGACGAATGCCCAACTAGACCGAACAGCATGTATCTGGGCATACGAAATAGCCTTTGTTTTTGAGTAGTACCTACTGACGTTTGAGTAGTACTGACTAATAGACTCAATACTAACACTAAGATAATGGCATAAAATAGTACACATATTAATACAAATATATATGATAAAGGGTTAGTTACATACATATATACACATCTACACATACAAATATACATACATACATATATAATAACACACACACATACATCTACATACACACATATTTTAAATTATTGTATGAAGCAATTCTATTTCAGTCTTTGCACGACCTACTTCGTAGAGGAGCCATTTTTTTACTTTTATCTTAAATAGGTGTACATTTTGAACATTTTTTACTGACTCTTCTAAAGTATTAGGATGGCGCGATAGATTCGGTAGACACCGTATTACCACTACGTATGGGAGAGGACCGCACAAGCGACCTTTAACCTGTAAACAGTTGCGAGACCGGAATAATCTGGTTGCAACTGGAACTAAGGGCGCGAGTGTCGGCCTGCTGGGTGATTAACCTGCTTATCTCGCGGTAAAGCGTTGGTCTCTTACGGGCAAGTGGCGTAACTAGACAGCGGACTGTTTCGTCCCAAGTTTTATACGCTCATTTCACGGGAGATAGAACGATCTAATATCGTTAAAACTTCCTGAGGTGTACCAAAAAGTGTCTGTACTGTACCAAAAAATAACGTAAAAGTTTAATAATAATAATAAAAGTTTTAAGTGGTTTGCGAAGAATTACTTGATGCCCATAAACGGGCTATACTTTTACGGCAATTCGTGGCCGCAATATAAGAAACTATAGCCCGGCCATTGATGCAACATTTTATTGCAGCATTTGGCTTGAAAATATATAGCCCGGCCATTTTCGGTAATAATTCTGCAAAACTAAGGCCCATCATTTTGACTCGTAAACGGGCTATACAATCGGGCAACAATGGCCGAAATCATACGCGCCGCAGCGGTTTATAACGACAACAAAAAACGAGAATGTAGATTCGACCTGACTTCAAAAAGCGTGATACTTTAGATATCTTAGCCTGAATGTTTTCGATGATATGAATACCAACTGAAATATCATCTCCATGAATTCACTATTAATAATAAATTCACAATACAATTGTCTATTGATGATGTATATAAACATTTAAATACACTAATAAATAATTAAAATTATTTCACGCAATCGTACAACATATCAAAATAGATAATAATATTTTATAGATCAAAACAGTGTATCATTAGATGATATAAATACAAAATGAAGATATCGTGCTTCGTGCCTCGCATCAGAAAGGGGCGCACATATGGCCGGGAAATATTGCAGAATTTTTGATTGCGAGGCGATGGTCCAGCAATAATTGCCAGCAACATCGGCCATACCAAAAATATTTGGCTATAAGGCCGGGCTATACTAAATAAATTTCCGTATATTGCATAGTATGGCTGGTATTGCTAACAATGTATTGCAGCCACATATTGCAGCGAAAATTTGGCCCGTTTAGAAGCACCATGATAACAATAAAAAACGAAAATTCGTTTTTTTTGCCCATTCGAGATCTCAAGTACCTATAGACCGACGATTTGATTAAAATTATTAATTAAAAATTACAACAAGACTTCGTCATTTGGGAATATTCTGTCTTCGGTGTTTCCGATTACCCTACCTACTACCTACAGACCGCGGTAGGTAGTGTAATATGCAATGCTTTTGTCTCTCGCAACAAAATAGTCGTGAAGACACAATAGCACAATAGCGTCCAGTTGTATCAGTATAGTACATAGAAAGACGCCCGCCGCTGTATATATGCGTTTGTTTACCCTCGTTAATGGCGTACCTGAGAGAAATATTGAAAGGCAAATAAATGTACGTGATTATTTTTCGCAACGGAGAACAGAAAGAGAGGAAAGAAAGAGGGACAAAGAGGAACGGACCTAGGTAATGAAGATGTCCGATGGCAAGAGAGTTGCCGCTACCTCTTTATTTTATTTTATTTTTATTTATTTATGGTAATGTACATAATATGCAACAAGCGTAACAAATCATAATTAATATCTACACTTTAAATAAAACCCACAGCAAGTTGTGTTACGCTTATATTGAAGGTCGGTCCCATGTCGTAAAAATTAAGTAAAAACTTGTTATATGGAAACATTTTAAACATATACAAGTTTGAAAAAGAAAACATATTCAAAAGAAGAAAAAATAGTTTTAAAAACAAGAAACGGAAATAAAAAAGACATTGAATTAAATAAAAATATATAAAAAAATAAAATGTATAAATATATAATTATAATAAAATAAAATATTGAAATAAATAGATAATTAAATACACTTAACCTTCGGTTAATAATAAGCTATATAGTCATAACTTAAGTTATAAATAAAGTTTGTAATACTACGACGAGTATACGTTCGACAAATAGTTTTTATCGACGATCGTTCGCTTCATATTCCGCTCTAACGTATTGCTCTATCCCGTTAATGTATTTTAAATAAATAATCGGCTTTGGGGTTTCGTGTAATTAGCTAGGTATATTTAAAAATATTCCGAACGTCAAAACTCCGAACCGGCTCATAATTAACCCATAATAGCTTCATGTGACATTTCTGTAACAAACTACTAATCCTCCTAAAATCCCCTTAATAAGGCACTAATTTCATTTCGGCTATTTGAATCCGTGTAGCACTACTGTACCCTACCACTTAGTATCGAGTAAAAATCATAGATAGCGTAACTTACCGACTTGTGAGTTTAAAAGTTGCGCGTTGATGAAAGTGATAAATTAGAACTAAGGCAGGTGTTGAATTTGATAAAAAAATATAAAAAGTGTATACAATTGTGTTGTATTCGTGGAAACCTGTAGGTAAGAATATAATTTTATCCATTTCGTATTAGCAATGCATATTTTTACCTTTTTTATATGACAAAAGTAAATTTGTATGTTTCTAACAGTCCTGTTACATTGAGTAATAATGGTAATATAAGTTGTAAATAAAATATACAAGTATTGATGCTAAATTGTCTCATTTTATTTCAGAATGGCGTCACGATCGCTGCGGAATGATGAGATATATGATCTCTTTGTCAATATCACAGTGAAGATGGATTAGAAGACGATGATGATAGCGTTATGGATGCCGAATATCAACCATTATTAGATAATTTGGAACCTATTTTTGATTGCGATGAAAATTACGGAGTTGATGTAGATTCGATTCAATTTGCGAAAAATGAAGTGTAGCATTATACTATAAATAAACAAAATAATTGTTTCAATTTTTTCCATACAATATAAATGTTTTTTTATACGTTCAACTCAATGTTACAGTAATATAACATTCCCTAAAATGTCAAATAAATGATTAATAATAAATGTTTTTGAATTTCTGACAAATACGTGTTTTTTTATTTGCCTAAACCTATCTCATTATCAACATTATTTTTTGTTTGAAGATCTTGGGCTACAAAGGATTAAGGTAAATTGTAGTAGTCATAAATATTGTAGATAAATAGATCTTTTCAATGGTAAACACCTTACTGTTATAATTGGAGAGGTGGGCCCAAAACCCATACATTTTGCCCACTGTCCTTTGGAGGATTAAAACAATTTTAAACAATTTCCGGTATTTATTTGACAGAGCAAGCAGTAGGATAGAAATAAAACCAATTTTAATATAAATATTGGATATTCATACTTTAGAAAAAGATAGATAAGTACAAGAGTAATAAAATGCATAAAAATGTACCATTTTTGTTTAATTACTATTTTAATTTGTTGGTATTTATTATTATTATCATTTCACAAACTAGGTACTGTCAAAGTTGAGATTGTACAAGATTATTTATTATTCATTGATAATTATGTTATAATGTGAATTATTATAATGGTATTTACACATTATATGTATGTAGGTACACATGTTGAATAATGGTAAATGTTTACCCCATAACATTGATTATATAGGCTATTAGATTGATCAATGTCATAACTTGGGTTGTCGACTACAACGGGCAAGCCTGTCACCACAGGAAGTTTTAACGATTAGTCGTTCTATCTCCCTGGATTGAGCGTAGAAGACTTGGGACATAACAGTCCACCATCTAGCTACGTCACAAGCCCGTAAGAGACCAACGCCTTAACCGCGAGTAGCCAGGAGTGTTACCCGGCGGGCTTGCACTCACGCCCTTACTTCCAATTGTGACTAGATTACTCCGGTCTCTCGATTGGTTCCGAGTTCGAGGTCGCTTGCGCGGTCCTCTACCTTACGAAGCGGTGAAATGGTGTATACCGAATCTATCGCGGACCACAGCGTCCTTTGCCCGGCTGTTCACCCAGGATCGGATGGCCGATGGTCCTTTCAAGAGCAGTCGCCGTAAGGTCCGCAGCCACCCCCGCTCTATAGGAAACAGTACTGCTTCCAGACTCCCCCGACTGTTAGTCAGAGTGCACAATCGATTGGCTTACGCCGCACGGTGCGCAGACCGTCCAGGAGCGCCAGAAGTTTGATTCCCAGGGGAAACTGACCAAGGCCACGCATGAAGTGCGAGCCTACCCAGGCTTGCACTTCATGCGGGGAGCTAACGGGCCCATGATGAGGTGGCCAAGATGACCCATGTGTTCAGGGACGGTCACACTCACGGGTCAACACCCATCCGATGGCCTCCACGCATGGGGTGCGAACCTGGGTAGGACACTGGGTCAACCAGTCTCCCCTGGGAATCAAACCTCTGGCGCTCCTGGACGGTCTGCGCACCGAGCGGCGCAAGCCAATCGATTGTGCTCTCCGACTAAACAGTCGGGGGAGTCTGGGAACTGTATTGTTTCCTATAGAGCGGGGGTGGTTGCCTACCTTACGGCGACTGCTCTTGAAATGACCATTGGCCATCCGATCCCGGTTCAGAGTCGGGCAAAGGACGCCTTGGTCCGCGATAGATTCGGTGCACACCGTTTCACCGCTTCGTAAGGGAGAGGACCGCGCAAGCGACCTCGAACTCGGAACCAATCGAGAGACCGGAGAAATCTGGTCACAATTGGAAGCAAGGGCGCGAGTGTCGGCCCGCCAGGTAACATACTAGCTATCTCGCGGTAAAGGCGTTGGCTTCTTGCGGGTTGTGGCGTAGCTAGACGTCGGATTCGTAATGTCCAAAGTCTTCTACGCTCACTGCACGGTCGATAGAACGAAGAATCGTTAAAACGTCCTGCGGTGACGGGTTCGCCCATTGTGGTTGACATCTCAATATGTTAGTCAGAGTGCACAATCGATTGGCTTACGCCGCACGGTGCGCAGACCGTCCAGGAGCGCCAGAAGTTTGATTCCCAGGGGAAACTGACCAAGGCCACGCATGAAGTGCGAGCCTGGGTAGGCTCGCACTTCATGCGTGGAGGCCATCGGATGGGTGTTGACCCGTGAGTGTGACCGACCCTGAACAGAATACGTTTTCGAGGCAAACTCAGCAAGGGCCCATTAACTCCCAAATCAATGTCATAGTACGTTTTGGCAACTCTTCTACGCCAGCGACATGCAGGTGGCGCTGATAGCACTGTCCGGCGAAACTAATAGCAATTTATTTGGCCATCTGTAATAACATTGACAATTAACGTTTTTTTATAACGGACTAATTGATTTATAAAACCTAATATTTTAACCAATGATAACAATAATAACAATCAATTATTAGTGCCTGATAACAATAATAAAAATCAATCTAGAGCATTTATTTATGGGTTGATTATTTACGCAGAAAAAATACGGGGAAATTAAAATAACAGAAATAATTCGGAGAAATAGAATGCCATCTATTAGTCTATATGAACATTAAAGTGCCTAATTATTACATATTGAAATATGTTTACCAAATTGAAAATTAACATCTTTATGTAAATACTAGCTGACCGTGCCCACTTCGTTGGGCGGTAAAACTTTTTACTTGATACTCGAAACTTTAAACTGAAACTTTTACTCGGTTAATACTGAGTGCTATGATTTATTTCCTGACTGCCAAAAGGAGGGTTATATTTTTACTGCATATGTATGTATGTATGTATTTGCATGCCAATTTGACTATAATACCGTTATTTGTAAGTGCCTTCTTGTGAGTGTCTAATTTGTGAGTATCTTATCTCTTTAACCATTTATGCAGTAAAAGGGAAATTATATATATATAGTAAAAGGAAAAAGTCTTTTGTTTTAAACACTTGAGATGATAAATTTATTTATTTTGATAAGAATTCACATTTTTTTTTTCTCTTTATTTGAAAAAACAACAGATTTACATCAGTCTTACGTACTAACAGTCTTACGTACTAACAGTCTTAAGTACTAGAGATAATATTACATTAAGTTATTTGATATAAATCTAAAAACGTTTTCTACTTATTGATAATTTACCTATTTTGTTATACTCTTCTAATACCTTAAATATTTTAATTTAATTTCAGTTTATGTTTTTTTTTTTTTTTTTTTTAGTTTGTTATTTTTGCAAAACCCTTGGAGTAAATGGGTATTTTCATGGATGCATCTGTCTCTTTTGCAGGATTTTCGGCGACATCGACGGCGCTCGACTTAAAGTACTATAACTACGAAACTACTACACCAATCATAAAAAGAACAACTGCACAATGATTGCATTGAAATTTCGAATATAGAATATTGAAATATCATTTTGTAAAACAATTAGATAATTATGAATAAATATGAGAACGTCAAAGAAGTGAAAAAAACGCGCGACCAGATTTGGTCGACTCGTACTCAACGGATAATTGTTTCGCGACCAGATTTGGTTGACTCATACTCAACGGGTTAAAAGGCCGGAAAAACTGTATGATGGACTTGCAGAAGACAACCCTGATTATTTTAAAAACTTGCCAGAAATGGTAAAAAGTATTTCCGGGTGCGAAGTTTTTAAATGAGTAATTTATATGATACAAACTATTAAGTAATGCATATTGATGTACTGTAATACTGAAAATGTAAATTTAACTTGAGTAAAAAACGTAAGTGTTGCCTACAAAGAGCTTTTTGAACTCAATTGACCTTCAAAACCTTTCAAATCGTATTGTAATTACAATACAAAAAACCATAGTATTTGGCTATACCAGTGGCGTAACTAAGCCAGTGCGGTGCACCCGGTCCTACGGTAGTGCCAGGAGCTACCTCAATTCCTCATGGATCCCATCATCAGAACAGGATTTTGATAACATGGGATCAATCTGCAAGTATATCTTTTCAACAAAAAAAAGATTTTTTCAAATCGGTTCATAAATAGTAGAGTTCTGAGGTAACAAAAATTAAAAAAAAAAAAAATATTCAACCTAATTTATAGTCTTTTCCTTTTTTTGAAGTCCGTTAAAAAAAGGGGAGGGGAATTTTGTTCAGTTTCGCATTTTTTAAAGTTACACCACTGGACTATAGAATAGAATAGAATAGAATAACTTTATTGTGTCATAAAAACATAATTTAATGAATATTATGCTGGTTTTATAAAAAAGACAATTTATGCACAAATGGCGGACTTATCGCTATAGCGATATCTTACAGTCAAAAACAGTCTATTTTTTTAAACCCAAAACGCCCCCCCCCCCCCCTTTCCCCTTTAGTTTGGTTAACTGGGATTGTACTGTATATATTTTTCATACAATTTAATCTTAAATTTTCTTTGAAGAACTGCAACTTAATAGGTTAGGGCCTAATATTTGGGAACTACAGATCTAAGATACTACCGTCCCAAAATTAATGTTTCTACGGTACTACTATGATTGCAACTTCTTCCAATTCTTCCCCGCTTTCTTCTATTTTTTGTACAGTCCTATCAATAATCTTCTTGATGGTTTTTTGAGTGGGGTACCACCGCCGATGCGTCATATCCACCTTCTTCAGTCCTTCTCTTACAAACTTGTTCAGCAAAGTGTGCACCTCCTGTAGTTCTCTGTGGCCCTGGTACACAAGCGCCGATATGTAGTTCTTGACGTGGTCATCAATTAATTCTGATGTCATTTCATTCTGAAGCGGCGTGTCGTGTTTGTGCTCCTCCGGTGTTGGGAGGTTGAAGACGTACCTGTCCTCTCCTGGGACGTGTTCACCTCTGGCTATCAGATGTCTTATAGCAGCAGATTGCCTGGTCTTACGTGATCTTGTTAAACCGTATCTTAACTGAAAAGTAGAAAACAAAAAGCATTGAGTAGACTGGATAAATAGAGTTGTCAACGGGACAACGGGCAAAGTCACCTCAGGAAGTTTTATTGATTGTTCGTTCTATCTCCCTGGAAGTGAACGCAGAAGACTTGGACAAAACAGTCCACCGTCAAGCTCCGCCACATGCCCGTAAGAGGCCAACGCCTTATCCGCGAGATAACCAGGTGTGTTAGCCAGCGGGCTTACACTCACGCCCGTACGTCCAATTGGATGGGTGTTAACCCGTGAGTGTGACCAACCCTGAACAGAATGGGTCTTCATGGCCACTTCAGCAAGGGCCCATTAGCTTCTGAGTAGACTGGATAGGCCATTCATTCGTTTTGGTATGTTTTATTTAATTAGTTAATAGTTACTGATTACATATGGTACTAGTGGTATTACCCAGCGTGCTCAAATATCTAAGTATACCAATTTATATGCCGATTGGTTGAACGGTATATTTGTTGACGTGCTGCAGGGCCATCTAGTGGCAAATGACAACAAAGCGAATAGTGCAAAAATATTGTCCGCACTCAAATACCTAGGGTATCCAAATTGTCATGCCAATTGGTTGAATGCAGGGCTGGCCCGTCCATATAGGCCAGCGATGCACAGACTTTTTCTACTTGAGGGCCGCATCACCTTCTTCCAACTAACGGAGGGCCTATGAAACAATGTTATGGTTATGGTCTTCGAATAATTATTTATTTTCTGCTTCTTTGAAAATTTGGATCATTCAACCTCACGTGTATCAATGTCATAATAATAATATAAAATATATCAGTGCCAATACAATAGTTAAAGATTTGTGAGGAAAGTGGAAAATTTTAGATTACAAATACGTATCATTGTTATCCATATTACAGTATAATATACTAGGAATAACATGTATTCTATTCTATTATCTAACTAAGAATATTCTATATATCTAACTAAGAATAAATTTTATTCTTAGTTAGATACATGACATTGATTAGAAGACACAATTTTTTGTATGTTAGGGGTCACTTTAGTAGTGGCTAAGCGCAAAATGCCTTCAAGATTTTCGTTGTTAAGACGATTTCGGTTCTTACATTTATTAGCATTATTCATTATTGAAAATGTTTGCGAAGTGCGAACGAGACGTCGTAGCGGTGAGGCGCTCGGCGAGCGTGCACAGTTTTCTACCTATGTATATTGAAAAAATAATTTTCAAATAATTTCGAGGACGGGGGCCGCCCACAAAGTGTCGGCGGGCCGCATGCGGCCCGCGGGCCGCGGTCTGTGCATCGCTGATATAGGCAAACTAGGCAATTGCCTAGGGCGCTCGTATTTTGGGGGGCGGCGCGTCGAGGCGATCTGGTAGCGTATGTATCAGAGCATATCTGCGACACGACCACGCAAATCGATGAACGGTTCGAACGCGCGGTCGGGGCGGTGATTTTGCATGTACAGTGCTGTACTGCTGTAGCGAGGGAGGGGGAGGGGAGGAGCGTGGTATGCAGCGGATCCAACTTGGAAAAATACTGGCAACAGATACTGGAAAGGTTAATTGCATTAGTGAGAGTTCTAGGTAGTCAAAACTTACCTTTGCGTGGAAAACATGACAAAATATTTACTCCTGATAATGGAAACTTTTGAAAAATAGTTGAATATCTAGCGTTGTTTGATCCTATAATGCATGAACATCTTAGAAAAGTTTGTAACAAAGATATTCATGTTAATTACCTCGGAAAAACATCCAAAATGAATTGATCAGCCTTTTGGCTAAAGCTGTCCAGGAGAAAATAGTAGAGTCTATTCACTCTAGTGATGGGTGTGATAACGAATAGCAATAACAATAACGTGTGATATTTGCAATCACGAAGAACGCGTTACGAGAATTTGAAAGAACATGCTATTTGAATCACAGCTACGAACAGCACCGCGTTGCCATTACTCGGCGCCGCTACGACGCGACCGATCACTGATCAGTGATTGGCCGTTCTCACTGATCGCCGTCGAACGACCGCACGGCGCGCCACTGAACGATGATCGGTGAGCGCCTAATTGAACCGTTCACTTGGTTTCGTTCATTCTTAGATCACTAGTGATCAGCGATCAGTGGATCAGTGATATGATCAGTGGATCAGTGGATCAGTAATATGATCAGTGGATCAGTGGTCCGCCGTTCGTTCTGGCGAACGCCCGCGCCGACTGGACGATGACTGATGAGTGGGCGATCATTTCGTACGTAACGTGAATTTGGACACTGTTATCGTATGAATTTGAACACTGTTATCGCTCGCGTCGTAATCGTTCGTGTAAATGAGTTTGCTCATGATTTGTTAAAGCAATAAAATAACTTTTGGGGACAAGTGGCTTACATTATTTCAGAAAGACGAACTCGGCTTAGCACCAAAAGAGCGAGAGAGTTAATCTTTCTGAACGCTAATTCTTCTAATTACTAATAAATATTAAGCAAATATAATGCGCGTTTCTGTTATTAGTTATCACATTGACGAAACTTTGTTACTTAACGTTTTACAGTACATTTCAGTACAATCACGAAAATCACGAGTAGCAGTTATTATCACGCGTGATAAAATACCAGTAACGTGATCGTCGCGTGATTTAAAATTGAGAATCACGCCCATCACTAATTCACTCTGCTAAATATTATTCAATAATTCTAGATTGCACACCCGACGTAAGTCATGTTGAACAAATGACCGTCATCGTTCGAATTGTAAAAGTGACTGATAATGATAATAATGAACATAAATGTAAGTGTGAAGTTAGTTAGTTAGTTAGTCTGGGCTTTTTCCCGCACTTGGCCTTTTGATTGGGCCGTTGTGCGTGGCTCATGTTTCTATTTTTGTTACTCCAGCCAACCCAGGCTGTCCCAGAAGGTTAGCAGCCTGTTTGGGTTGCTACAGGCCTCCGGAACAGATGCTGGAGATTGTAGTATTCTTGCCCGTTGCTCTGCCACGCTCCTGCATTCCATGAGCACATGCTGTGGCGTTTCTTCTTCCTCCATGCATCCTCTGCATAGAGGGCTGTCTATCACACCTATGGTAAACAGGTGTTTGTTTAGGGGACAGTGGCCTGTCATAGTACCTATGACTTTACGGATTTTGTCCCTTTTTAATCTGGTGAGGTTGCGGGCAAGTTTTTTGGACGCTTCCGGAACCGCGTTCTTTGTTTGCCTGCATCCTGCGTTCTTTTCCATTCTGTAAGGTGGGTTTCTTCGGTGCTCCTGCGTAGCCATGTTTTTATTTGGGCCTGGGGAATGGGCATCAAGGGTTCCGGTCCATATAATATTTCCTTTGATCCCCTTTTGGCCAGTTCGTCTGCCGCGTCGTTTCCCAGTGAGTCGCTGTGCCCTTTAATCCATTGCAGGGTCACTCTATTTGACCCTGCAATGGATTGAAGCGCATTGTGGCATTCCAGTACAAGGACAGAGGTTATAGTATTTTTTGCTAGCGCTTGTAGCACGGAGGCACTGTCGTAGACAAATTTCAAGCTTAGGTCTCCGACATCTTTGGCTGCAACTGCTTGTGCTGCTCTGGTGATGCCAATGCATTCTGCTTGGAAGATCGTATTTAGGTTGCCTAGGGTAGTTGATATTTTGATGTTTAGATGTTTAAGTGTGAAATGAAAGAATATTTTTTAGGATTTGTTGCTCTTTCAGACACAACTGGCGCTGGCTTAACTGAAAAAAATCTTGATCAGTTAAATAAGATGTCTCTCTCATTAGAAAATTTACGTGGGCAAGGGTATGACAACGGAAGTAACATGAAAGGTAAGCACAGTGGTGTTCAAAAAAGGATTTTGGATGTAAATCCATGCGCTTTTTTTGTACCATGCAGTTCACACACACTAAATCTTGTCGTGAACGATGCTGCTAAATGTTGTCTGGTAGCGACATCCTTTTTCAACTTGGTCCAAAATATAAATGTATATTTTTCTGCTTCAACCCACCGTTGGGAAGTCCTATTGCGTCATGTGCCTTGTTTGACACTGAAACTACTGATCGATACAAGATGGGAAAGCCGAATTGATGCCTTGCGTCCATTACGTTATCAACTGGCTGATGTGCACGACGCGCTCATAGACATTTACGAAGATCATACTCTGATCGGTTTATCTGGAAATCAAACGCGAATTGAGGCTCAGTCTATTTCGAGTTTATTGCTTCTCTTGTTGTGTGGTACAATATTTTGTTCGAAATCAATTTGACTAGCAAACTTCTTCAATCAAAGCAATCTGATCACTCTGCTACAAATGCTCTCCTAAAACCAAAAACCTTTCTCAAAAGCTGTAGAAGTGATTTGGGATTCGAAAAAATGCTGGTAGAAGCAAGAGAAATTTCAGAAGAAGTAAACATTTCCGCATCATTCGCATCAGCATCGAAGCCAGTCCGCTTAAGAAAACAGAAAAGACAGTTCAGTTATGAAGCGGAAGATGAGCCCTTAAGTGATGGGAAAGACCAGTTCAAAATAAATTTTTATTTTGCCGTGCTGGATACAGCAATAAAATCAATCGATGAGAGGTTTAATCAGATAAATAACATTAATCATGTTTTTGGATTTCTCTATAACGTTCATGAGATGCAGAATAAAACTTCCAAAGATGTTCTGAAACACTGTGTAAAGTTGGAAGAATCTCTTAGCCATGGAGACTCTAAGGATGTTGATGCAACTGAGTTATGCAGCGAATTACAAGCTATTGCAAGAAGAGTACCAAATAACACTGCGCCACAAGTTGACTTGACTAGACTAGACATTTAACAAAATAATTTTATAAATACCTTGAATTGCGGCATTTGATACATTCTCATGACATTAATGGAAGCAGGGCAGTCGAGCTTTTTTGACACAATTTGTCTATTGTATTGCTTGATGGTAATTGGTTCACCAGCCTAAAATTTAATTATAATTAATATATATTATAAATAAACGGTCTGACTCCACTCGGACTAACTGTAGTGGTAGGGTTGCTAGATGTATGGTTTTTGACCGGACAGAGCGGTTTTCTTTATTTCTATTTGGTCAAGAAAATCTTGGTAAACCGTACAATAAAAATCGTGTATTATCTGGCGTTGGCGCTCGGGCCGATAACTAACAATTAGGAACTAGGATTGTGACAATCTTAGTCATTAAGTTATGGTTATTATCTCCATGGAAGCAGCAAACTCCATCTGAAAATATTTAGGAAGATCTTTCTGCACTTTAAAGTGTTTATCCTTCCACCCTATATGTGGTTCAATTTTTTTAACAATGAAGAGGCACAAGATTTGTTGAAAATCGTGTATAGTATTCCTATATCTAACGATTTTATGGAACGAATCTTTAGCGTCATATGCAATGTATGAACAGACAAACAAAATCGTCACGCAGTAAACACTGTAAAAAGTGTTTTTTTTTAATATCATTGCTAGTTGCAATGATAGTAATAATCCTTGCATTCATTGCAACTAGCAATGATATTTAAAAAATAGATAGCAATGATATTAGAATAATTGTTTCTTTTTTGATATTTAAAAAAAAATAAAAATTCCGGCGCTAATGGGGTAAGAATGAGATGGTGCAATGCAATATTTTAAATTTTATTTCACTTAACCCGTGGAGTGTGGTAGAGGAAGAGGGTAGTTTCTTTATAACATGAAACCAATGAATTGATAACATGAATTGAATTATACATTGAAACCATACTATAAATATGGTGGTAGGTAACAAAATATAATAAGTTGACTAAGATGATTGTATGGTATAATAATAATATATTCAATGATAATAATGACAATACATCTAATACCTGCTCTTCCTTCAACCTTTTGTACTTTGCCTTATTTGTTGTGTTTCTGTCCTTTCCAAGATGGCACAGATATGTTCTGGAGCCGAGGTGAAAATAAGGTATGCCACCCACCCAGTGCATTTTCTTTTTTGGGTGCAAAATAACTGCAAAATGTAAAAGTTACAATATTTTGAAATCGAAGACTATCGCGGTTGTTTGACTTTATAAATAAGATAAAAACGAATTTACCGCATCAAGTTTGTAGCACCCGACGATACGGCGATGTTGCAAATGCCGTTGACCGGGGTAAACTGGTAAGATTAGCGGTTGCAGAATTTCCGAAACGTCGAGCACTACAAACTTCACGTGGTAAATTCGTTTTCATCTTATTTGTAATACAATATTTTGTTCTGAAAACTGCTCCAGCTTGAATAAATCCATCCGGATGAGTAGACTGAAGGCATCATATATAATCTGGGCCAGCGGCGGCTGATCCTAAGCTGAAGCAGTGAAAACCCTTGGAAATACTACTACTATAGCTTTGTGTTTTTAATTTCCCAGCCCACCAACCCACGAGGAGGGAAAGTAATAAATAAAATACAAACAGAGCTGCTATGGAATTCACCGTCCGAAGTCGGGCCTATCATATAGTGTTATTAATTACACTTCTGGGGGGTGAGCAGTGGATTCCGAACTAACGACCGGCTGTGGTAGGTTTAGGACAGCTGTCTTGCCACATGTGAGCGATGCCACATGGTGAAAACGCTAAAAAACGGAGATGAAGAAGAAAATATTCATTTTGAGCCCCCTGAGATAATTAAGACCATTTGTAGATTGAAGTCTGTGTGTGTGTGTGTATTCCTTCACGATAGCACCCAAACGCTAATCTGATTGAGTTGAAATTGGTCATCAAGCAGGCATGATTTGGCCGTGGCAAAAGTTGAAAAGGTTGTGGTTGAATCGGCACTAGTCAGAATTTAATCTCGAAATATTGATATTCGATACATAGATACCTCATTGGGCCGAAACCACATTGTGGATGTTTGAATATTACCGCCCTCTGTTGGCGCTTAGCCTAGAAACAAACCGCCACCGACAGACGCCGCCCAACCAGGTTAATAGACCGGTCAAGTAATTGTTTTTATTTTATTTATGAAATAAACATTCAGATAAATCCATCCTTGGCTACTTGCCGGGAAAGTCGGATTGACACAACCAATTTGTTAATTGCATATTTTTGGTATTTTTTAATTACTTTCTCTTACTTGACTATGAAGTATCAGGTATCATTACACATTGGGCCCGATTGCGTTTCTTTGTGAACTAAAACTGAAATTAGTTCAAGCGAACCAGATAGAGCAAGACGTAAGAGCGGAATATGAAACGAACGATCGATTTATACTCGTTCGAATAAATTTGAACACATTTCGTACGGTGTTAGATTCAGGTACTTTATCATCGGTGGTTAGAACGTTTATTACTGTAACGACTGATCTCAACTATGAGCCAATTCTGAGTTATATCATATTAACCGCCTTATCGATACGAACGTACGTCATATGGTCGCTATATAATCGCCCGAACGCGACAACCCATATCACGTACGTTCGAGAACAAAAACAAAAAAACAACAGAAAGCTACAAAGCGTATGTGATACGTCAAATTGTTTCTATGATTCTAAATACAAAAAAGGGTAATAAATGGGTCTATTGTGTAAAAAAAAAATCTGGTTTATTGTAAAGAAGTATTGTTATTAGGAAATCTAATGTAAAAATCCCAATGATTTTTTACCTACTTTTTGAATAATAACCCAAAGGTAGGGCGGTTAAATATGGCTTATTACCTGATATCCCCTAGTGCACCTAATACATCCAGGCTGTTAAACGAAAACTGTTTAAACAATAACTGTTTAAACGAAAACCATTGCAGAATACCCGAAACGATAAAGTACATACGCTGTGTGAGTACAAACTATACATATCAAAGCACGTAACAAGTGGCCGTAGTGAGTCAAATGATATACAAGCCCGCGTAGACTTCCACAAAAAGTTCCTTGCTGGAATCAGCCAGAACGGCAATGGTCTGGGGTATGGCAGTACAACCATGAGCGATTTGGACTTGAAGAAGTCTCTCTTGCGGGGAGATTACGACAGCAATAGTATGGCTCACCCTATTGGCCTTCAATGCCAGAATGATTGGACAACAATCGGAGACTTTTGCATTCCTCCTCCAATGCACTGGAAAGTAATGTTGTATGACTGGACGCCAGAGATGCTGAAATTTTATTTAAATGCCTTTCAGCATACCCTTCCAGACCCCATTAACCTCGCTCGTTGGAGCTTTGCCGAGGATAGTTCATGCCCCTTTGTAGCAATACCCTTGCACAGCCAGGCATATTCTAGCTGGCTGCAAGGTGGCCTTAGATCAAGGACGGTACACTTACCGCCACGACAAGGTCCTTGCTGTTATTCGCGAGGTAATTAGCCTTTCAGTGGCTCGAACCAACAAGGGTTTGACAGTACCCTCCAAACCCCCTATACAGTTTGTGCGGGATGGCTCTAAAGGCAAAAAACATTTCACTACAAAACCTTTCTCAATAATCGAGAAAGCTTCAGATTGAATTCTGGAGGTCGATCCAGTCTCTAAGCAGTATAAATTCCCTGAAAGTCTCGGATGCACACCCCTGCGTCCATATATAACTCTTTACTCTCTATCTCGGAAGATGGCCCTTATCGTAGAATTAAGTGTTCCATGGGAATCAAATATCCCAAAAGACCACAAGTACAAATTAAATAAATACCATGATCTCGCAAATGCCGTCACCCGGAAAGGCTTCACTGTTCACCTTCACGCGGTGGAAGCTGGCGCTCGTGGCCTGCTAGCTAAATCTCTGTTTCACCTTTTTAAAGATCTTGGTCTCTCCAGGAAAATAATGAAGTCCTTCTTAGAAAAATTATCTAAAACCGCAATTTCTGCATCTCAAATTCTATGGCTTCGAAGGAGGAGTGAATTGGTGGTAAGGTGAACGCTCACATGTGGCAAGACAGCTGTCCTAAACCTTCCACAGCCGGTCATTAGTCCGGAATCCACTGCTCACCCCCCAGAAGTGTAATAACACTATATGATGGGCCTGACTTCGATCGGTGAATTCCATGGCAGCTCCGTTTGTATTTTATTGTTTTATTATTCCTAAGAATGCTAGAGTATGTCAGCAGTATATGAAGGGAAAGTTGCTTGAACTCTAATGGGACTCATGATTTCATTGCCGCTCTGTTTACTAAAGTATGTAATAGGTACACTAAGGTCAGCTGTCCAACATGGTGTGCCCAGTGACCGTATGTCATAATTGTGAATCTTCACTGTCATTAATAGATCTTCACTGCAAATAATGTCTTAAATAAACAATCGTCATTAGGGTTTTCGTGTAATTAGGCATATTTAACAAGATTCTGAACTTCAACATTCCAAAACGGCTCGTAATTGAGGTACGTGGTAGTAGCCATAAATACTGTAGATAAATAGATTTTTCCAGTGGTATTGTTTTTGGAGAGGTGGGCCCAGCGCCCATACATATTTGCCCATTGTCCTTTATTCCACTGATCATGTCTTTATTCTTATTCTTAATGCATGCTGCAAAACCAGTGCTACAAAACGACCTTGAAACCAAAGCAAATCTAAGTGCTGCAAATCTCGCCCCGCGCTTGGACCCGCTTCTACAATCTCAAATGTAAATTATCAACATACTTTCACTCCCGTTGAATTTGGGCACGCCGAAGCAATTGACGTATCTAAAATCCGTATTCAATTCGTGGGCGCGCATGACGCGCTTGAACTCCTCGAAAGTTTCAGCGACGTACTTTCCCGTTAAGTCGATCTGGAAATCGATTTAAAATCGCAATTAAAACGCCGTCATTACCCTGTACACTAATATAAACGAATACCTTGAATTTCTTAGGCTCGGCTGCTGCCATTTTCGTTTTAAAAAATCCTGTAACCTGTGACAATCGCGCTGCGTGTCCATCCGACATGCGAGAATTTTTGACAGCTAAACATTGCCAGTTCTTTATATGCCGGACATAAATTTTCGCACAGGTAATAAAATATTCGGTTGTCATTCTTCCATAGATTAAATAATCTCTGTAAAATAGATGAGACACTCGAAAAAAATATGCCATCCTTTTCGCTCATACGAAAATCGCTTGAAATAGACTATCTCAGTTCGACTGAAGCTGGCTGACTATTAAATATTTTTTTGTGTATCATCTGTGGTTCTGTGACTCGGCGTTTTGACTTTTGAACCGTTTTCTTTCTCGATATCCTGAAAAATCGTCCGAAAAGTGTTTTTTTTGCCTATTTTTCGCTCTGAAGCGAGTGTTTTTGGTTTAGAATCGCAGAACGTTGCAGGTCTATCAAAATGCTGGTTAGTTTTGCGTTATATCGGCGTAATAACCTCAAAAGTATTCTGTGCTTGTATTCTAATCATTTTTGTTTACAGTTTAGAAATCAGTACGATTCCGATGTGACTGTTTGGAGCCCGCAGGGCCGGCTTCATCAAGTCGAATATGCCATGGAGGTTCGTACATTTATACTATCTATTCATTGCATGTCTATTAGATTCCGTACCAAAGCGTGACTAAACATTATTGCACCGGCGGCGACTACCGCGTCATCATCTTCAAATTTTCGACCTCTCAGATATTCCTTATTGGAAATAGATAGAAATCAGTAGGGGCAAGATCCGGAAAGTATGGACGATGGGTTATAGGAATCTGCATTATAGGAACCTGTTCTGCATTGTTGATTTTTTGAAATTACCCGACTATATTGACCATGCTGATTTCAAATCTGCAATAATCTTTATTCGGTCTCAATAAATAAGCATCAAACCCATACATTTCGGTAAGTTAAGTTAGTTTTTTTTAAGTAATACATATACACCTATATGGTGGTCAGATTAGTTTTGATATAACTGCAGTATAGGAACCTCTCCTGGATTGTTGATTTTTAAACGCCATCGGACTATATTCACCACGCAGATTCCGAATCTGCAATAATCTTTTGTCGGACTCAATAAATTAGCGAGATATAGGCATTTAAAATTTGCATACTAAACGTCAACAAATCGGCCATATTGTTTCAGGAGTAGTGTCTGGAATAGAGTCGATATATTGCGAGTTCTCTAATATCGATAACAATTTGCGATATTAAAAAAATGTTGGCATGCTCGTGAAAAAACATGTCTGCGATATTTTAAAAAATGACGCTATTTTTGAGGTTTTTTCAATGATTGCGTTTTGATAACAAAAGGTATCCTGAAACAATAGAAAATTCTTAAATATGGGACGGGACAATCACTGCAAACGATTTTTTTTTCGAATTTCGTGCAATATTTGAAAAAAAAATTCGCTTGCGGCGCAATTGATGTTACCATGGCAATGTGTTAGCGATAATTTGGATTTTTTCGAGGTTTTTTACAAAATGACTGGGTATTGATGACAAAAGGTAACCTTATAAATAGGATATAAAACGAATTTACCGCGTGAAATTTGTAGGACCCGACGTTTCGGTGACGTTGCAGCCGCCGTTGTCTAGGGTAGACTGAAGAGCTGTCAGTCCGTTGTTTTGCGGGTAGGCCGCAAACCGCTGCCGCCACTGCGTAGGTTATAACGGTGGTGGTAACCTGAGACAAACGAAATTTCTTCAATATCAAATTAACACCGCAGGTAAAAAGTTTTTTTTGAATTTTGCACGAAATTCGAAAAAAACATTTTGCCTGCGGCGCTGATAATATGTGCTAGCGATAATCTAAAACAATTGAACAATTTTTGACGTCTTTACGAAATGACTGTGTATTGATGACAAAAGGTAACCTGACATTTCAGGATATCTTGCATATCTGTCATCAATATGCAAAGTCATTGAAAAAGCCAAGTCAATATCTTCGCTAACATCTTGCAAGCTTGCAACATAACATCTATCATCGCTAACATCGAATCTGGTATCATGACTTTGTACGCCGCTTATATATACCAAAACATCATGTATACGAGAAAAAATATCAAGACTACTTCAACTAACTCAAATATTCATTCGCATAATACGCGAAATAAAGAGGACTTGTGTCATTTTAAGGTGCGACTGAGTAAGGTTCGGAATAGCTTTCTCTGCCAATCTTACTTATTCTACAACCAACTTCCATTACACATCAGAGGCCTTAGGGAGGTTCACTTTAAGAAAAAGGCACAGGGTATTTTGATTAAAATCCCCATTTATAGCATTGAGGATTTCGACAATATCAATTTTTTGCAGCTCTATTGGCCTACTTGACTATTATTATTTCTTATTCCTTCTATTATTGACTATTTTACAATTGCGTTTTTTTTTCTTCCAACTATTGGCTATTGACTGTTATTATTATTACTGATTGTATTTGTGTTTTTTCTTTAACCCGTTGAGTATGAGTCAACCAAATCTGGTCGCGAAACAATTATCCGTTGAGTACGAGTCGACCAAATCTGGTCGCGCGTTTTTTTCACTTCTTTGACGTTCTCATATTTATTCATAATTATCTAATTGTTTTACAAAATGATATTTCAATATTCTATATTCGAAATTTCAATGCAATCATTGTGCAGTTGTTCTTTTTATGATTGATGTAGTAGTTTCGTAGTTATAGTACTTTAAGGTCGATGTCGCCAAAAATCCTGCAAAAGAGACAGATGCATCCATGAAAATACCCATTTACTCCAAGGGTTAAAATATCTTCCCGTATGATAATTTGTGAAATTATCCAGTATTTGTTTGATTATTTAGTACTATTGTCCACTTGAAAATTCTATGAAATTATGTTCGAATTTTGATTGAAAATATTGGAAAATGTTGTTTCTTCTATATAACCTAGAAAATCTGCGCTTGGATGTTCAACGTTCATACCTTGCAATACCGACGTTTATACCTTATACCTTAATAGGTATATATTTAAATATTATGCTTGTTATTTTTGTTAGTTTTTAACATAACCAAGTATAGGAATTCCTATCAACTGATTTGAAATAAAAAAAAATAAAAAAAATCTAGCTGAAAGTTCACAGCACTGTCTGCTATCGTAGCGCAAAAGTTGATAACTCCACTTATCTAGTTTTAGGTTAGTATTTAGCAGTGGCGTGCCCAGGGTTCGTAAATAGGGCAAGCCCGACATACCTTTTTGTGTTTTTTTACGCTTTTTATAGTAAAAAAGTGGTACCTCTTTACTCTTTAATCTTCAGTTTGAAATTTACTGCTTGGGTCGTACATTCAATAAAGCACACTGAAAGCATGCTACTGCAAGACAGAATTTAACATATACTTATCAGCAGTCGCATACCTCTAGTGGCTTTAAAGGACTCTCTTGCGTCGTTGCGTCTCAAACGAGGTGCTGAGTTATTTTGTAGATTGTTTTCATAAATTTGATCAAATTCATATTGAAATTCAACACGTAACCAAGTCTGAAATTCCTTTATTTTGTTTTCCTTCATTAATTCCTATAACCCACATCGACTTGTGATTTTTGAAGAATGTTGTACAAGCTCTCAGCTTTTTCAAAAATTCGGCGGAAAACAAGGTGAAAATTTTTAAATGGAATGATCGCATCGAGTTTTCAAAATTCTCCGCTGCTAAAACCGTATCCCCGTCCCAGTCCTGCGGGTTGTTACATATGTCAGAAAACAAAATAATAAGAATACATTACTGACCACAAAGGACAATTTCCTCCATTTTTTATCAGGCACTAAAAACCACAAATCAATTGAAATTACACAATAAAAAATTAGCCCGACGTCACTCGCACATTTAAATCCAAACTAATTATAATGAAGTCGCGCTTTCTGTTGACACGTTCGCATTCACAGTTCGCATTCAACGTCATGGCTAAGCAAGCCCGGCTTAGCTCCCGATACAAAGTTGTATATAGACATATATTGTTTAGCGTAATTTGCCACAGGTGCGAATGAGAGGAACACTGATTTTGAAAGCCGCATTGAAAGCCCAATATGTGCGAGCGAAACAGCAATCGCGCCCTGTCGATAATTATCGCACCTGTCGATAACAGTTTTTTTCTCGCGTGGAGCGAGCTGTGCGCGTTAGATGGCAGTAGTAGCGCTAGCAAAATAATTTATTTAATTGTTTTTTTTACGAATTGTGTTATTAATTTATTTAATCGTTAATTTGGAAGTATAGGCAAGCCAGGCTTTTCGGCTTATATGAAGAGACCGCCACTGGTATTTAGGTCCACTTATTAGTTTCCACAAATCAAAAATGGTAGACGAATTGAAACTTTGAAATAACATTAAAACGCGTTTATCTCAGAACTACTAAATTCGAGTTATTGAGTTATAATTGTGAGATTATGGGTATATGAGTTTAATGTTTCAGTTTTTGCTTTTAAAACTGAGACTGCGTGTTCATATATAAATCTCAGAACTACTAAATTCGAGTTATTGAGTTATAATTGTGAGATTATGGGTATAGGAGTCTAATGTTTCAGTTTTTGCTTTTAAAACTGAGACTCCGTGTTCATATATAAATTCATTAGTGCATTATGTAATAAACATTATTGATATAAACTGAAATAAAAACTGTAAAACTGCAATAAATTGTAATAAACAATATAGTTTTTTTTTGTATTCCAGGCTGTAAAGCTGGGCTCTCCAACTGTCGGTCTGAAAAACAAGGAGCATGCTGTGCTTGTTGCACTGAAACGAGCATCCAACACTCTATCGGCTTATCACAAGAAGATCATTCCCATAGACAACCATGTCGGAATCGCGCTCTCTGGCTTGACTTCCGATGCTACTGTACTAAGGTAAAGTTTCAACTTAACTCCTGACGGTAAGAACGTCCTTGTGACCTGATCAATTTTTGAAACAAAAACCATCGGTATTTATTATTTTATGTTAATACTAGAGGCAGTCACAATAATGCAACAGCTGAAAGTCATACATATTAACTACGAGAGAAAAAAATCGGTTGTGTCATCTAAAGACTTTTCTGTCAAGTATAACGATAGGTACGGGTACATTGATATTTTTTCATCAGTTAAAAGTCACTTTAAGGAAACCATTAAAAAATCTTATCAGTCCTTAGTCCCCCGTATTTCATATAATAACTATTAATCGCTTGAACAGTTTACATGAATAGCTTTTTTTGTAATTTTTTGTTTTTTAAAATATATCTTTGGTACAAAATAATTAATATTGTTTATAATCTCTGTAAAATTTCATTTTCATTTGTTTTTTGTTCTTTTTCTTTTTCTACAATATAAATCTTTTATATAATAAATAAGGTATAATAATGGAGATACGTACTGTACACCTGATAGATAGTGTTAACATATAATTAGTCATAGTTTTATTGTGATATTTTGTATTTGTTATGCATAAACACTGCTTGTTAACCAAATAAAATAAAATAAATAAATAAAATAAAGTAGCCAGGAACTTAATTCATCTGAATACTAATATCATAAATCCTGCCAACCCCTCCACCCCCAACCTAGCGCCACCCTTTAACCTTTAAAAATCGAAATCGACTTTTCCGACTTTTTTGAAGTTTTCGTCTTGTTTGACTTTTATAACTTTCCATTTTTCGTCTGGGTACATCAGCCATGTCCTGTTGAAACTTGGAAGCTGCTATCATAATTGAATCCTTACATAAAATTTTGGGTCTCTGCTGTTGACCGTTGAGGAGTTCCCTTTTAGGAAGCCAACCCAGGGTACATGGCCATGTCATGGTGGGACTTGGAAGTTGCTATCACAAATGAATGCGTATACAAAATTTTGGTTCTGCTGTTGACCGTTGAGGAGTTCCCTCTTTGAAAGCCAACCCAGGGTACATCAGCCATGTCATGGGGGAACTTGGAAGTTGCTATCATAAATGAATGCGTATACAAAATTTTGGGTCTCTGCTGTTGACCGTTGAGGAGTTCCCTTGTCGGGAGCCAACCCAGGGTGGACGGATTTCAACCACAATCTTTTCAGCTCATGCCATGACCAAATGATGCCTGCATGCCAAATTTCAGCTGAATCGGATGAAGCTTTTCAGCTCTATCGTTGGAGAATACACACAGACAGACAGACACACAGAAGCGCGTTTACAATACTTTCCTTAAAGAGGAAAGTAATATCCCAATGTACGTGCGGCTTTATTGCTCTCGAAGAGGTCCAGTCGCGCATCTCAATTTGTATACGATTCCAGTGTAGCAGTGCGCTTCATCAGTGTCCGTGGCACAGGACGTGGTGCCGCAAAATGAAAGTTCTGTTTTCGGTAGTAGAAGACGAGAAGTTATTAGAATGGGTAGCAAAATGTCCATATCTTGACCTGGCAAATGGTCTTTAAAAAGTCAAATAATAAAAGATAATACCTGGAAGGAAATTGTGGAGTTCTTCCTGTTATCATGCTTAATTATTTAACTACACTAAGCAATGTTGAGCTGAAAAATGCCTGTTTTTTTTCATCTTGTAATAAATTGGATGAATGTTGTAGCCTTTTTCATGGGGGAGGGGTGGGGGTGCGAAACCCGAGCAATGCTGGATAATATTCAGCTAGATCATTGGTTTTTAAAGTTTTCTTGGTGACAGCACACTTAGTCGAATCGAGTCATTCCGGCACCCAAGCGATTTTTTAAAAACTAAAAATTAACAATTTCTAATCGCCGCAAAACCACAAAATTCGTCTCGCTGATACCTAATTTGTGGTACATTTATTTTGTAAACCAATGGTCTCTACAAATAATATATTCCATAGATATGAGGAAAGTATAAAAATGACTCATTATGAACAACCTAACAGACACTGTTTCAAGTCTACATCTCGCCTCGTATTATAGAACCTGGAAATGTTGCCATTACGAATTTTGCTTTTCCACAAAATTAATCTATCGACAAAACCTTTCATTTCATCGGATTATGGGATCATAACCTCGGTTCGCCCCTGCACACTACCAATTAATTTAACAAGATGCTTAAACAAATCTATATCTAGCCTCGTATTATAGAACCTGGAAATATTGCCATTATTTATTTGGCCTTTCCACAAAATTAGACCATCGACACAACCTTTCATTTCATCAGATTATGTCATCATTTCCTCATTTCGCCCCGGCTTGCTTGCATTTAATTTAACAATATGCTTAAACAAATCCCGATTATGCATTAAGTTTCATTGCTGGGTAAGACCGCAAATGTAAAAGATGCATTTCCTTACCTGATAAAGAATAACTCAAAAACCTGGTGACTCATCAGAAGTCACTCTCACACCATTGCGCCCAGCCTCACCACTGAAAACCACTGAGCTAGATATTTAAAAAAAATATATTCTTTTAAACAATTTCCTAAATGACACTCAAGTCACTTGTTCTTTCCACTTTCTATTGAATTGTCTATTGACAATGACTCGACTGAAGATTTACATTGAAGAACAAATGCCTACACAAAATATTGCAAGTGCCGTAATCATCTTTACAGAGAAATTTTCTTAATTTTTTCATTTTATTTAAGTAGGTACATTTACATAATTTTAAAACAATTCGTTAATAATTAATGCTTATTGTAAAATTAAAAAATAATGTTGCTTTCAAAAAGATACATTGATTCTTTAGTTTTTTTTAGTTATTATAATTTATTCCTTTTTTTCAGTCGTTACATGCGGACGGAGTGCTTAAACCATCAGTATTCTCATGACTGCCCGCTACCCGTCGGAAGACTGATTTCCAATGTTGGAAATAAGATGCAGGTATTTGCCTATTTTCAATATTTAATCTGTTCCAATGCAGATAATAGGTTCCCTGACTTCAGCGAGAGATATTTTCGGGATACTCTTTGGGAGTATTCTTGACTCCTTGCATGTTCAAAATCAAACCACGCTTATCCAACATGACAAGGTGTCTCACTTCGTCCCGTGAGTCATGCGTTTAAGAAGTCAGAGCAGTATGTAGGGCGATTCTCAAATGTGACAATTTTAACATTTAAAAATAAAAAATTGCATATTTTTCTTTAACTTTTGTGTAAGATTATGGACATGATTATAAAATGAAGATAGTAGAGTAGCTTTAAAAAAAATAAATGCGAAAAAACGTTTCAAAAAATCATACTTGCTATGCATATAATATCATGCATGCCATATCATATCTTACTTGCTATGCATATCACATATTGATAACATATATGTTACGACAGCGTGTCGTAACATATATGTTACGACACGCTTGTCATAAATCGAATTGCTAAAAATATTACGTAATCTTTCCTTTCAACAACAATACACGTTTGTGACTGCCATTATGCTTTTCGTTTTCCGCACGTATTATATTGAAAAATTGCAAATGCGCACATCAACTGACTAGAACAGAGACAACTGAATCAGTCAAAATGGGGACTAAAAGGTTGTCTGTGGTCTAAAAAGGGACAGAAAAGGTAGACAAACAGATACATTGAATGAGAACATTTATTTTTGGAATGAAGTAAGACAACTGAGTAGAAATTAATAATAAAAAATCCTGAATGACAAATTTTTGTGTTGTCTTTAGTCTCAAATATACGGGGTGAGTTTTAATTACCCGTATCTATGAAGGGCGTGAATCAATACGTGCAATTAAGCAACTTTTGATTAAAAAAATAAAAAAATAATAATATATATATATTTTTTTTAAATATAGTTTAAAAAGCTCTGATCACGATGCGCGATCTAACGGTAGGTAAAATATCGTTAATATTGTTTATTAGCGATATTTTACCTATTAATAGATGGCGCAGCGCGCTCAAACTTTTATTCAACAGTCAAGTTCTTCAAATTTTTAAATTAAAAATTAAAAAAAAAAAAAACAAAAAAGAAATTATAAACGTTGCTTAGTTGCTCCTACTGATTAACCCCCCTGAAGGATGCTGATTAATAAAAACTCACCCTGTATTTTATTTCGATCCTCAATCACCATGTGACATTTTGAAGTTGTTTTAATGTTTTTTTATTATTTTCCTGTATTTGTCAGATCTTACCGTTTTTTTACCATTAACAAATACCTATATTTGTATGGGCCATCCATATATAATAAATTGTTAAGTAATATATAAGGGAATCTGTTTTCTTAAAAATATGTAAATTTGGATTTACTTATTTATTTATTTATTTAAATAATTTAACAATTCATTTACAATGCATAAGTATCACTAATAATCATATCAATAAAAAAATATATTATTAAAATTAAAATTAAAATTGAACACGGCCGATATGAGCATTAGCATTTATGTACTGCTGCTGCCCAACTAAGTGCCAGGACTTGTTCCAGGGCAGCAAGCTCTGTAGTTTTTAGTTCACATATAATCAGCAATTTAAAAATAAATAGGAAAAGAAATATATATATATTACGTCACCATTACAAATTATAAATAATAATCACTAAATAATGATCACAATAGGAAATATTTAAAATAAAACACAGAAAATAAATAATCATGTTAATAAAATAAAAATAAAATGAAATAAAATGTCAAATAATATCAAACAATAGTCACCAAAATTAATGAATAAATAAATGTAATAAAAAAAGTCAACAAAAATAATAAAAGACATAATTATTAAGATTAGATAGATAGATAGGATTAAAGATATATTTACTATAAAAACCATTTTATTTAGTGAATGAGTAGTTGGAAGGTACCCCGCAAATCGTTACTTAAAAGGAAATGCAATGCAACAGTTTGAAAATCAATGATGAAACCATATTTATTAGAAATATTGATATAAAGTCAGAAGAATAAAACAGTCAATGAATATAAATGACTTTTTTTATATGTAGTTCCCTGTCGTTCGTAAAAATCAGTTATTCCAACAAGGAATAACTGGATGACCACTGTCGATTGCCTGATGATGAGTCTCTAAGGACGTAGCTCCTGGTTCTATCTTCTCTACAACATCCTCAACCTTTATCCACTCTGCATCCTCATTTGCATGAATTTTGATGATGCAGAGAATCTGTTCAAAAAGAATGGGAAGTCATCCTTTGCCTACCCTAGGTATTTCCTATGCTTTATTGTTCTCTCCTTTGTATTTAATTCAAAGGTTGTATTATTTCTTTAATAAAAATTATTTTTTCAGATTTGCACTCAGAGATACGACAAAAGACCTCTCGGACTGGGAATGCTCGTAGCTGGATATGATGTAAGTGTTGCTATCTAGCATCGATAAAACGAAATCTTAACCATTATATAGGATTATTTTTATTGCTAAAATGCGGAGTTTAATTAGCAGACTGACTGACACAGATTGACAGAAATATATTATCAAGTGGCTCATGACGAAAAGTTTCTACTTCTGCGAAGAAATGGTGACTCACATCCTGGATTAGGCCATCTTTGGCTATATCTGTTACTTGATACTTGACCACAAATTTAATTAGTTGATTATGATTAAAATAAATTAATAGTGTTAGGTATATACAAAAATAGATTTACAATTTTATATGTGCATAATAAGGAATCTTTCAGGCTACTTAATTTATTGGTCAATTTATTCGTTTATTTATTTGTAGATTTATTTATTTACCTAATAATATATTTAAATATGTTCTTATGTATATATTTAATATTAGTTATTTATTTATATATTTCATTATTTTTTTTTAAGAATGACCGAACGATCGGAATGAATGAATGAAAAAATGGCCTGCCAGCTAAATCTCTATTTCACCTCTTTAAAGATCTTGGCCTATCCAGAAAAATAATCAACTCTTAGAAAAATTATCTAAAACTGCGATTTGCGCATCTCAAATTCTATGGCTTCGAAGGGGGAGTGAATGGGTGGTAAGGTGAACGCTCACATGTGGCAAGACAGCTGTCCTAAACCTACCACAGCCGGTTCGTAAGTCCGGAATCCACTGCTCACCCCCCAGAAGTGTAAAAAAATTAGTATTATGATGGGCCCGACTCCGGTCGGTGAATTCCATGGCAGCTCCGTTTGTATTTATTATTAAAAGTGAAGTCACTATGCCTTAAATACTATCCACCCTAGAAGAGATAGACAATCTTAATTGGGTGATAAAATCCACACAAATGTCATCTTATCTGCTTCGCAAAAAAAAAGAAGTTGTAAAAAATATTATTACTTGTATTTTTGTTTTTTTTTTGCCAAAATCTATTTCTTGTATTGGATAAATTAATAAAATATATATTTTTTTACATACTTATAGAGTTTTTCAATAAGGAATTAAAAAAAAAAGGGAACTTATGTTCTGTTTTTCCCAATGAAAATTATTAAAACTTGCTTACTGGCTCGTACTGATTCACCCACTACAAGGATGTCATTAATAAAAAACACATCCTGTATAATCAACGCCTTAACTTAAATTTAAATATTTATAATTGAAGGATGAGGGACCTCACATCTACCAGACGTGTCCATCGGCCAACTATTTCGACTGCCGCGCAATGTCGATTGGCTCTCGCTCGCAGTCGGCTCGAACATATTTGGAGAAGGTAAATATTATAAATATCAGCTGTTCAAAAAGTATCCAACCTTTAGTCGGTCAAATACGCTTATTCATACTAAATAAATTTACTCTGTTCGTTTGTTTGTTTCTACTCTTTATTGTGAATTTTCATAATGGGCAGGTTTATTATCATACGAAAATCTCTTACAACCAACTCTACTATGAAGTGTTTATATGTGTGTGTACATGTAGCGTCTGTAAGTGTGTCTTGTCTTGCATTCAATCGATAGAATTAAATTTGCAAGTCCATTAATTTTATCCAAACGGAAAATGGTAACCCAGCCGGTAATAGAACCCAGAACCTTACAATGTAAGATCAGGTGACCTAACCACTACACCACCGGAGCCCTGTACAACTTACTCAACTCTCCTCTACCACAGTTTACCAGACAGTAGCGTCTCTAAGAACAAAATTGAATACAAAGCAAGCTACGTCACGAGTCCAAGGGCTTGCATATGGCCCGCAACACATGTCTACTACTCTGCCAATGCAAATGTTCAAACGTTTTGAGAAATTCGCCAACCTTCGCACGCGCGTAACGCTAACCAAAGGCGCTCGTCGAGACGTACCCATCTACTCACTGCTATCCCCGCAATCTTCTATCGCTGGAGGGTGCGTCTACTGTTCTCTTGGTATACTGTGCCTCTACCCTACAAAGTAATCCCCTTGGTAGTGTAGTGCTTTCACTGCTCTTACTGGTTCTACCATAGTGGAAAACGCTTCTGAAACGCATCTTCTAGAATGGTGTTCAACTAGACCATTTCATTGCGTGTAATGTCTTCTCTTAAATCGACTCGACCCCTTTCAGTGCCATTTTCAAACTAGAGGGCTTAGCCAAAAAGAACACAAAGTAGGGAGCCTGATGAACCACTAGAACGCTGGGAATGCGGGATCCTACCGTAATTATTCTAATCCTACTTAATTTCAATGTCTGACCATGGTCTTTAAGTTTTAGAAGCTCTGACCTGCTGTATGTATATTATTATGTTTGTATATCCTTCAATGCTATTTTTGTTATTTCTCCTGCAGCCATGATCGCTCTCAAGACTAAAATGCATTTTCTAAAAGTATACTCAGATCCCATGCCTATTGCAGAATCTCCCTATGATTTTTGGTTCTTCCCTTCATGCTCCAGAGTTTTAACTGCTGATGTCTTATGGCTGTTCTCGCCGTATCTTGCATCGTCACTTTCAGTCCAAAAACAATGATTTTCCGTGAAATAACTGTATTTCCGTATAACTAAACACCGCACAGTTAATTGAACGCTTTCCATAACAACAATAATCCCCTTTCCTTGTGAATAAAGCCAGCATAGCAAGGACGCAAACCACTCTGCCGTTAGCCACACTGCATAATATCCTCTTCAACTGATAGGTGGCGCTCCTAATTTAACCAACAGATGACGCACAGAGATGTCTTCAAAAATTCTTAGTTTTAAGAGTACATTTTAACAAGTTCGCCAATTTCCACAGTTCATTGGACTTTGTGTCATTCTTTCAGCATTTGAACGAGCTGTTGGATACGGACCTACGCGAGTTAGTGGCTCACGGACTCAGGGCCTTGAGGGATACTTTGCCAAACGAAGTTGATCTCACTAATAAGGTAATGTTTATTTATCTTTTAATAGCCGTTTAGCAAAGGCCTTTGGAACCTTTTCCAAGCAGAAGTCAGGTCTTCAGCTCGCAAAACAACCGTTACATGACCTAGGCCAGCGGTGGACAAACTTTTTCCACAAGGAGTCAGAAAAATAAAATAATTTTCATGAGGGGCTAGCTGGAGTGAATTACGAATAAAAATGCATTTTATTTTTATTTTTTTTAAATTATTTATTATGAAAGTTGCAGATAGGTGTACTATAAAAAAGAAACTGCTTAATTTAATCGCCTGAAGTTGAACGTCCTGACATGGTAGGTGTATGTGAAACATGGAACTGCTTTTGAATGGCCATGATGTCTTCGTAAGTGGGTTCGAGCTGAGACGATATTTTTAACAGTGAAAAAAGGTGTTCGTCAGATTGCCTGCTTCGAAGACTTTTTTCGCATCTTCATGATGGAGAACGTTTGTTCGCAAACGTACGACGATGCAAACATTGCCATAACTATCTGGGCATTAGCAATAAACTTTGGAAATTGTGCTTTGGGCAAATAGAGCTATCAACTACAACGGGCGAACCGTCATCTCAGGAAGTTTTAACGAAATATGATCGTTCTATCTCCCGTGAAGTGAGCGCAGAAGACTTAGGACAAAACATTCCACCGTCGAGCTCCGCCACATGCCCGTAAGAGGTGAGGTATGTTACTCAGCGGGCTTACACTCACGCCCTTACTTCCAGTTGCGACCAGATCACTCCGGTCTCTCGACTGGTTACGATTTTGAGGTCTCTTGCGCGGTCCTCTCCCTTACGAAGCGGTAGAACGGTGTAAATCGAATCTGTTGCTAACCATGGCATCCTTTGCCCAGCTGTTCACCCGGAATCGGGTAGCCGATGGTCGTTTCAAGAGCAGTCACCGTAAGGTCAGCAACCATCCCCGCTCTATAGGAAACAGTTACGCCTCCGGACTCCCTCGACTGTTAGTTAGAATGCACAATTGATTGGCTTACGCCGCACGGTGCGCAGACCGTCCAGGAGCGCCAAAAGATTGACTCCTAGGGGAAACTAGCCCTAAGGCCAGAGTCCTACCCGGGCTCGTGGTTCATGCGTGGAGGCCGCCGGATGAGTGTTGATCCGTGAGTGTGACCGAACCTGAACAAATTAGTCTTTGTGGCCAACTCATTAGCTCCCATGTGCTTTGGGCAGTAATTTGTAAAAAATAAATACTCATAGTTTAAAAGAGTCGTTGCTGGCGGGCCTGATTAAAGCCCGTCAAAGCTGGCCCGCGGGCCGTACTTTGCCCACCGCTGACCTACAACGTTGCGAGATACTTCTATGATGGCTAGGTGGCTAGGTTCGGCTGCCCTAGTTGCATCACAACAGATCGAGGGAGACAATTTGAGGCATTGAGGCTAAGATCTAATAATTGACAGTCATCTATGTCCATTTACTGTAGATAAGTGTAAATTACCAAATAAGTAAATAAAATAAAATTTAAAAAAATATCCCATGAGCAAAGTTCATTACCGCCAAAGGATTTTACCCCGTATGACCAATTTCCAGGCCACTAATCTGTTATTTGGTTAATTTTAACTTATATGGTTAATGTAATGATTAATTATGTACTTATATATAATGTAATTTTAATTTAAATGGTTAACTTTTTAATTGGTTGACTAACTAACTGAGAGAATCAAAAAATATAGAATTTTTTGAAAGATCCATTTGATAAGACCTTAATTGAATATACAAAAAATAATACTAATAAACAAAAAATAATAATGATATCAATTGTCTCTATTATTACTATGAGTACGATGAGAAAATTATTAATAAATACAAAACCTTTCTCAATAATCGAGAAAGCTACAGATTGGATTCTGGAGGTTGATTCGGTCTCTAAGCAGTATAAATTCCCTGAAAGTCTCGGATGCACAGCCCTCCGTCCAGATATAACTCTTTACTCTCTATCTCGGAAGGTGGCTCTTATTGTAGAATTAACTGTTCCATGGGAATCAAATATCCCAAAAGACCACGAGTACAAATTAAATAAATACCATGATCTTGCAAATGCCGTAACCCGGACCGGCTTCACTGTTCACCTTCACGCGGTGGAAGTTGGCGCTCGTGGCCTGCCAGCTAAATCTCTATTTCACCTCTTTAACGATCTTGGCCTTTCCAGAAAAATAATCAACTCTTTCTTAGAAAAATTATCTAAAACTGCGATTTGCGCATCTCAAATTCTATGGCTTCGAAGGGGGAGTGAATGGGTGGCAAGGTGAACGCTCACATGTGGCAAGACAGCTGTCCTAAACCTACCACAGCCGGTTCGTAAGTCCGGAATCCACTGCTCACCCCCCAGAAGTGTAAAAAAAAATAGTATTATGATGGGCCCGACTCCGGTCGGTGAATTCCATGGCAGCTCCGTTTGTATTTATTTATTATGAGTTTGCTAAACAATGTAATATTTTAATGGAAATAAAATTCTGTATTTCGTATTTTTAACCCTTTGGGTACATTTGATGGCTGATACTCATCACGCGCAAGTTTTTTTATAGCAAGAATTGACGAGTCAGACTCGTCATTTCATTTCTGTTCGTGTCTTACGGATACGTCGTCTTTATTTTTACTCGTTTAAAACTTGCAATACAAGTTGATATTATCACAGATTATCATTTGAAAGAAGTTTGGCTACTTCTAGAAATTGCAGAATGAGTCTGGCGGGATTTTAGAAATTAAACAAAAATACAAATTCATTGCTCTCGTTTTCCCTGTCTTTTTTTCCCATTCCCATTTTTTTTTACATGATAATTGATCCTATAAACATATCTTCCACGAAAAAAAATATCTCGCTGATGTTCATAATAACTAAACCCACGCCAAACTCTCCTGAAGGTTATCGCAGAGAGCGATAAACTTCAGGAGACTTCTTTATTTATTTAAATAAAATACGCATTGACTCATTTATTTATTTAAATAAATCGGTACCCAAAGGGTTAATATTTAAGTCCACTGATATCTCAAACGATAATGCTTCATATGTACCTATGCGATAGTCGATTCTATATCTTTGTTTTTATTTGTAACAAGGTTGTTTTTGTTTTAGAATGTAGCGATTGCGATCGTCGGGAAAGGTCATCCATTTAAGAATTTGAATGAAGACGAAATCGCAGACTACCTTAACATCATCGCGGGCGAGGAAAGACGCGGAGGAAGTGAGTACTGCGAGATAGTTTTTCCTTTTTATGAGAACGGTTTTATTTATATAATTTTATGTGTAAAAATTCCTTTTTTTTCAGCCGATCGCGGGGAATCCGGAGCGGAAGGTGCGGCCCCTGCCGCCCCAGTTGACCCAGTGGTGGATCCCGCTGACCCCCAAGTCGCCGTGAGTAACATTTCATAACATTACTGACGAGGTCAAATGTAAACCGACCTTTGTTTTTATTTCTTTATTGCAGCATTGTTTTCATTTTTTTCCTAAATAGTTTATTCCCTTTCATTGAAAGAGAAAGACATACAGTAGGTCTCTGATTATCTGCGGAATATGGTAGCAAGGACACCGCATACCAGACAGTAGCTTCTCTTATAACAAAATTGAAATCAAAGCGCATACATCACGATTCGTAAGGGCTCGGATATGGCCGCCAGAAATCCCGATACTCGGCCCACGCAGTATCCAAACACTCGAAAATTTCGCCAGCCTTTACCTGCACTTAATGCTAACCAAAGGCGTTCGTCGGGACATACCCCTCTGCCCACATTCCTCGCACCCTCTTCCCGCAATGCCCTGTAGCTCGAGAGTAAAGCTACTGGTTGGTATAGTGTGCTGCGGATAGCGAAAATCGCGGATAACCCAAAAATAGACTAAATATTTATGTACAGTATTGCATAAACCTTTGTTCTAGGTATGGATCCCTTACAAAAAATGTTCATTTACGTCTTTTTAAAAAAACAGTAATTCGTTTTTGCTTCTTGACAACACAAACTCTTAAAAAACATTTTTCGCAGCACTTGCGGAAAATCTAGACTGCGGATCATCCGCTCACGGATAATCGAGACTCTACTGTACCTCTAACAACTGCGATTGCTTGGTTCCGTGGGTAAAGTCCTAAATGCACTTCCAAAGCCCAGGAGAAGGTGTAAAGAAAGAGGACTCTTGATGAAACCAAAACTCACAATTAGTTGTAACCCTAATGATGATAATGATGACGATCTAATGCACTTGAGATGGTTAGTTGATCTGTAACGTGTTGCATCATTAGCAACGTAGCAAATCGAAATTCAATATATATAACAATAGCTCTGATAAAGGCCCAAAAGGCCTTGATTAGGGTTATAGCCAGGAAGCCATCCGCTACTCCAGTGACCAGCTCTACAGGGATTTTATGGTGCTGGATGCAAGACAGCTATACGTACGGCAGGTCTTGATATGCCACAGGAAAGAACTTCAACGGGACAACGGCAAGCCGACCAGTAACGCCCATAGACACGACACAAGACATAAAGACAGACATGTACAACCAAAAATGAGAACAACCTTAGGACAAAGACACTTTATTTACCTAGCGAAAAACTCCATAACATATTTACCACGCAATTAGGCCAAGCTGTAATCATTCAAAATGACGCTCACTACAAAAGACTGATAACATTATGGTTGTTACACCCGACGAGGGAGCACTGTGAGTCGTTAGTAACTAACGTTATTAAATAGGTGCACAGATGATTTATATTACTTATTATTGTTATTATTATTTCATTAGCCTCATAACTATTCATATATCTCCCATATATATTATATCTTATTTAATTTAATAAATATTTTTTTTGTGTAATATATATATATACTATAATAGTTATACAATATACATTTGTAGGATTTCGCAAGATTACAGAAATTACCTATACACCCGACAGATAAACGCAGTACTAAATATCACCTCAATACAGGCTCTGCCTAGTGAGGTGATAAAATCCCGCCGAAGCCGCACCTTTAGTAAATTTCCAGGGTTCTACATTTTGTATGTACGACTAAATCATGTAAAATATACTATAGGAAATTTAATCATGTAATACTAGGAATAAATAAAATAAATAAATAAATATATAGCTTTGCCACAGGAATTTAATTTTGCTACTACCAACTGCGGCAGCCGAAACATAAGTCAGAAGATACCGGTTACAATTTTATCTAACAGAGGTCGCTCGAACTTTCTGGCTCGGAATTATGAACGCAGGTCGGATACTTTTGGGACAGACCTCGTATATCACACAGAAAACCGCTGATAATACGTTCAGCGAGACACAGGACACCTGCACTAGTTGTTATTGTAGGAGGTGGCCTTGTTTATAATATTTTATAGCCATAAGCCTGGAAAACCTGGAATTTGGAGGAAATTTCATTGTACCGGGAATTATCAGGAAAAAGTCAGAGGCATTTGAGACACATTAGAGAATTTTCATCTAATTCGCCCTGAATCAACTTGCACACGGTGTGTTCCGGATTGATTGGCTGGTGGGACCAGCCATCAGCAACAAAAAGTAGATTCCCTAATGGCATTCTTTGGTTGCCTTAGACTTTTGACTTCCACCTTTCTTTAACCCAATCTCGAGTTCTATCAGTCTGGTTATATATATGGTTATGCTTACACAGGTGAGTTTTTAATTAGTGACATCCTTGAAGTGGGCGAATCAGTACGAGCAAAAAAGCAACTTTTGATAATAAAAAAAATAAAAAAAACCTGGAAAATTTCAGAAGTTTTAGAAGAAATAAAAGTTTGATAAGCGTTGAGCGCGCTGCGCTATCTAGCGATAGGTAAAATATTGTGAATAAACAATATTTGTGATATTTTACGTACCGCTAGATGGCGCGACACGCTCATCTCTTTTTAGTGTATACAATTTTTTCAAACATTTTTTTTTTGTTTTTTCCAAAAATATCTCTTAAAAGTTGCTTATTTGCTCGTACTGATTTACCCACAAGTATGTCGTCAAATAAAAACTCATCCTTTTTTTTTAAATTGTTTACTAATTCCATTCGTAATTCTAGGTGGCGATGGATTTGGAGTAAGCACACGGCTCCAATGCGAAGAAGAACATCATGCCAGCGATGCATTCTCACAACGAAACATATCTTTCGCCGCTTCTTACAACCATGATGTTTGGACTCCCCATCGCCAGATTCCTCGGAGGTCGGACGACATCGAAGACTGCTAGCCGTGGCCAGGTGGGTTCCATCTGGTCACGGCTAAGAACTAATTGAAATACTATGTAAAATTTTATTTAATACCTATGGATTTGGTCAACTTTTTGCTTATTCACTACTCAATAAAACACTTTATTAAAAATATTTTTTTATTCTCATTCCGTTTCAAATTGGTCACTTGATGTTATATTTGCGAATGCGAACCTTCTGCAAGCATTCCAGCTTTTATAACTTTGTATTTTTTAAATCAGGCAGTCAATATTAGACAACAGGAGCACCAAGCCATGATCTGGATAATATAAAAATGCGCTTAGAAGGACGTTTATGAAAACGAATACATAATCTTAGAAAAAGTGACAGGTTTTTGAAAAAAATTCAATGTTTTAACGGATAGTTTCAAAGCAAAAATGGAAAATCAATAAAAATCAGAAAAATCAAAACTTCTAGGGAACTCCATCAATTCTAGGGATCCAGCAATATCGAAATACGTAGTGGCCTTGGTGAATCAAACAATCTACAAGTCTGCGTCGAATTCCATAAAAGTTCTTGCTAAAACAAACCAGAATGGCACTGGTCTGAAATATGGCATTACAACCATGAGCGGTGTGGACCTAGAGAACTCCATCTCGCAAGAAGACTACGACATGAAAGTATGTTATGCTGCATCCACACTCTTGCCAAGCCTTGGCAAACCTTTGCAAATTTCAAACTTGTGATGATCTGACCGAGTGATGGTTTTGTGCGCAAATCTTGTGGCAAACGCTTGCGAGCTATCCACACGCTTGTTTGCATTCCAAGCGTTTGGCTCATGCTGTTAACCTCAATGTCGGAATGACTGGAGACTTTTGCATTCATCCTACAATGCACGAAAGTAATATTGCGTGACGACGCCAGGGATGCAGACATTTTATTTAAATGTTTCTGTATATACTTCCAGACCCGAGTAACCTCGCTCATTGGGACTATTTAAAGCAGAGGTACCCAAACTTTTTTGACTCGTAGACCCCTTGCTGTTTTCCGTAGACCCCTGCCTGAATTTTCCTGAACTTGCTAACATTAACCCTTGATTCAGCCGGATCTATGCGGCAGTCATTGAAAATTGGACCTCTCCACAGTTGGAAGCCGCATGCGTATATTTGAACAAAATTATATTCCGTACATAATGGCATACATGGACCTTTCAAATAAAAACAGAATGTCGTTAACCCTTGGAGTAAATGGGTATTTTCATGGATGCATCTGTCTCTTTTGCAGGATTTTCGGCGACATCGACCTTAAAGTACTATAACTACGAAACTACTACACCAATCATAAAAAGAACAACTGCACAATGATTGCATTGAAATTTCGAATATAGAATATTGAAATATCATTTTGTAAAACAATTAGATAATTATGAATAAATATGAGAACGTCAAAGAAGTGAAAAAAACGCGCGACCAGATTTGATCGACTCGTACTCAACGGATAATTGTCTCGCGACCAGATTTGGTTGACTCATACTCAACGGGTTAAAAGTTTCTTGACAGCTGGAACAGTACTGATCGCCTACATAGGGTTTTTGGTAATGTGGATAGTTGTAAAAAAATAAAAAATATGTACAATTTTTATTTGTTAATTCCTAAACGTCCACGACCTTAAAGTACGAATCATTTGGAAAAGCCGCACATAAGTGCACATGTAGCACTATCTCGCTTGCACATTCATGTGGCGCGTTTATCATACTTGCTCGCACGAATACCTATTGAAGCGCAATTTTTTCACATATCTCATTCGCACCTTCCCTCGTTAGTCATGTGCGCTGGCCTCTTCAATCGACTAGTGATGCAATTTGAGTTGAGTGTTGATATCATTCCGTGATACTTGTGACGATCGCGTTTGTTTATTGCTATTATTATAATTTTAAAATACTATGCTGTATACAAAATCTGTTTAAGAAGTGATACGACATTAACGGGTCGCCTGAATGCTTATGGTGACCTGCCTAGATAGAGTCCACTAACGTGGACCCCCATTTACATCTCGTGCACCCCGATTTTTGTTTCTTGCTGACATGGACCCCCTGCGAATTGAAATCGACCCCTGGGGGTCCATATAGACCACTTTGGGAATCACTGATTTAGAGGATAGTTTGTGTCCCTTTTGTAGCAATACATCTTGCACAGTGCGACACCCCAGGCTGGTATGAGGATATTTGATCGTTCTTTCAGCCGTGTTATGAGGGTAGAAGACTTAAGAAAATAAAAATCTACTGTCTAGCTCCGCCAGCATGCCCGTCATTGACCAACTGCCTAACGGCGAGGCACCGGGAAATTCCAAGCTGCTTAATCGTAGTACTGCATTGAGCACTCTAATAAGCTATGTAGTCAATGGTGATAGCAATAGTATTCCTAATAGGAGTTGCTGATAGTAGTCTTTTTGTAAAAAACGCAAGAAAACACATTATTTAATAAAGTAGTTTATTTATTTGAAATAGTAATAAAATTGTAAAAACGTGAACATGGAATCAAAATATAGATATTACAATTTGAACCATAGCACCAAGAAACATAGCGACTATTCTGTCACTTGACCTATTTATATCTACTGCCTAAAAGTTTGACTTTTCATACTTTTTTTTTAAGAATATTCCGAGAGCCCAAAATAGGTCAAAATCCATTACTTATCGATGAATAAAGAAGAGGTAATGCAGGTGACTCTAGAATTTACTTTACGGCTTTCAGCGTTTGAGTATTATGATGGGCCCGACTCCGGTCGGTGAATTCCATGGCAGCTCCGTTTGTATTTATTATTAAATTGACTAAAATCAGTGAAGTTATTTATTAAATCAAGGGGTGTACTCAACAAATTATTCTTAACATGGTTAATTTTATTTTTACGTTTATGTATTTACAAAAAAATGAGATTATTATGATTCTTTGGAAGCGCAAATCTTTGATCAACGTCAACTGTAGAGTTCGGTAAAAGTAAGCATGTAGTTTCTGACTGCGGTTGTTGCGTCGGGCTGTATTGTGAACGTTGTAATATGAATGAGACTGTCCAAGTCGGCTTTCAACCGTCGACTACAGGTCGGAGCAGGGATTTGGTGGATGTTATTCATCCCGGACCACTTATTCCGGCTATCTTCCTTGTGATGTTGGGTAGCTTTGGATGTCGAATGACATGTTTCTGCACGAATCTGTCTATAAGGGTAGGGACAGACTAAGCCCAATTGAGACAACTCGTCAATGTGGAATCAAGTGGCGTGGATGCGGCGCGTAGGGGCCACGCGGAGGGCTATGCGGAGCATCCGCGCCACTGTGAAGACTCCCATAACAACAATGACACCCTCTCCGCGCGGGGAGCATCCGTGTGACTGTGTAACGGGTCTTAGGACTTATGACGTTGCTCACTTTAGTTTCAATTTTGTTTCTTTGTCGTCGATTTCTCGACTTCGTCTTCGATTTCAAGAGAAGCTACTGTCTGTATACTTTGATGCTGTATTGATTTCATGACATTTCAATTTTTTATGGTGGAGTAATTTGCATTGGCGTTTTGTATGAAAAACTACACTTTAACTACTCTTACTCTGAAAAACTACTCCTAAGCATATCAACAACCGCATATCTGAATTCCACTCTTACTTTACAGAACCGTATAAATTTGGCATTATTTTCTTAAATAGGTAAAACAATTAAACATAATCATTTGCAGTCAAACAAGTGTATCCAGCTTATATGCTGACTTTTCATTAAAACTATAGACATTTATTGAATTGTCCGGCAGATCGTTCTCCTTAGGGAGTTTTTCGCTGTCCAGAGTTTTCAGCTCTTCATACATGGACATGAGCAAGTCGTTACGCTTCCGAATCTCGCTCTCCAGCTCGGACAGGTTCCTGTCGAAGCTCTCGATGCACTTCTGGTTCTCGTCGATCTTCTGGTCAAGCTGCTTTATCTTGGAGACGATCTCTACGTCTGTTGCCTTTTCGTCGACTTGCTCATACCGCTTGATCTTGGACTGTAGCCGGATTAGCAGCTCCTCCTCGTGCTGCAGCCGCTTGTTTACGATGGCTATCTTCTCGATTATGTATATTTGTTCGTGCTGCTCGTCGGCGAGCGGTGTTCGTTTCAACATCGTCGAATTCACCTGGCAGATGTCGGTCAGCTCTTTTGTCAGGTAGTGCTCGCGGAGAAGTTGCCGTGATCTTCTCGATCTGTCAAAATTTAAAATAATTTTAGAAGAGTGAGCAATAAAATATAAAACAAGGTCAATAATAAAAAATAAAAAAACATGACTATCTTTACAAAAAAGTGAACTATTGAATTTATAACTATTAGGAGCAGTTTGATCGCGCTGAAAAGCACGTTTTTTACACGACTGCCCAACAAAAAAGGAGTGTAGGGATCCGTCACACTGGTCCGACGTACACAACGGAAGCAACGTTGCGTTTGATAAGTGTGTCTGCTTCCATCTAAATTCAAGGGCCAGATTTCATCCTGTGTTGCGTATGTTGCATACAAAGGCCCAGTTTGTCGGACCCCTTATGTGTTCAGGATTCATCTACGTATGTTTTCCGTTTCTTTATTCCACGATAACTTTTAAACGCTAGAACTGATTTAAAAGTTTGTGATATCGTTAGAATCGGCATGTTATACCGAGTCATAGGGTAGCTAAAGTATTCAAATGTCAAATAAATAATTGTTAACCTTAACTAATTTACTAACTATCCTTAACTATCTAAATATCAAGTAAATAGTGGTCTAAATGTCCGTCTGGAAGTAAGATATCTCCATCTGGAATTAATCTTCAGGATACCTCCGTCCTCCCGACTGGTTACGGGACCGAAGTCGCTCGCACGTCCTCTACCTGTTGTATTACAGCGGTACTTCAATATGAATTTATTGCGGACCTTTGGGTATCCTTTGGCCGTCATACCACTCGGTGGCCAATAGGTTGTTTCAAGATTGGCATGACAACAGGTCAACATCCAGCCCTACTGCTTAGGAGACAGTATATTTTCATAGTCTCCACACTCAATCAGTAAATAATCAGAGTGCACAAGCAAATGCGGCACGGTGCGCAAACCATCCAGTACTGCCGGAGGGCAATCCCCAGGGAAAACCGATCAACCAGCCGTGAGGATCGAGACGCGAGAGTCGTTCCCGGGGTAGTCCTACACACGAAGAGGCTACTGAATAGGAGATGAATCGTTAGTTGGGCCGACCCGAGAACACATTGGATCTTATTGCCCGAGCTGTACAAAACCATTCGCTACCAAAGTCTACTAAATAACTACTAAGTCAAGCAGTCCTAGTATTGAAAAGATGAAAAGTCACCTGTGTTTGTTGCGATGTGGTTTATTCCCCTCCAGTCCAACGCCACTATCACTATTGCCACCTTCAGTAGATCTACAAAATAAAAATTGAATTTCTGATTTTGTTTTTTTTTTTGCATGAATATATAAGTTAACATTTAAAGAGTCGTTAATGGGTCCAACGAACCCAGTGTTCTTATTTTGCCTAATAACTTTTAACGTTCGACGTTTGCAACGTTGCCTTTCTTAATATCTTTAACCGGCCGGGCGCCAACGATGCCTATAGGCATTTTTCGTCGGTTGACAGATCTGCACGTAGCTTTTTTGTCCGACCCATATATGTATAATAAATAAATATTTAATATACATGACTAACAAGATTAATTACAAAATTGAGCAAAAATTTGTGGTGCAGTTTTTTTGCGCGTGAAAGCTGGCTCCCGACAGGTTAAACGATAGTGTCACTGATCAAGTAACTGATAGTGTAGCATTGCAAATGACGACCTTGGGTATCAGTTAGCGCGCCGCGCATGCTACAGACGAAAACGGTGTGTATGGATATGATTAAGCTACATTTTATCATAAAACATAAAATATGGAGAAATTTTGTATCTTCCGAGTTGACGCGACTAAAAATTTAGATATTTTTGCAATGCCACGCTCCCGCGCACTTTCGATATATACAGAAAGATGTATAGGTATACCGCGGCGACAAGGGAATACGTCCCACCATTGGCAGTGGCCAATTAGGAATGACGATTTCGGTGTTGCGCGTCGTCTAATATAGTCGATTTGGCTTTTCAATTATAATATAATAAATTATCAAATGAATAGTTTTTTATAAAGTAAAAATTAGATTACAATAATAAAATAACTTAAGATCAGTGTGTTATTTTTTATATCACTCAAAAGTATCTTAAAGAAATAGAAAAAAAATAATGTTTGGCCATAACATTTCTGGAAATTACGTAATTTCAAACATTTTTTTCTTATATTTTTTGTATGGAAGTTCCAAAAACAGTCTTGCTACTATGCAAATAGACCATACGCTGGTGTAAATAGTATTTTTTAATATTGTGACTCATCTCTAGGTTTTTCTTAAACTGAAGACTAATCTCGCTCGTTTTTATTTTTTTGGAAAACAGTAACAGAATAAAGATAATTTACAATTAATATGGAAATAATTTACCAATTTCGTTTTGTCGAAATGATAGCTTAAGGACCAGGTTTTTTAAATCCGGCATAATTGTATTAACCTTCTTTTTCGTGTTCTCATAACCAGGCCACAAAATTATGCTTCATATAGCTTTTAGCCGCCACGGCCTCTTAAGTAAAAACAATAAAAAATAGTAGTTGATCTAATAGTTGGGGAGCCAGCGACAAAAACGTGCAAAAGTTTTGGAAAAGCTGATACATTCAGATCAGACATTATTTTGGCCATAGAACGCCGGGGTACAGTCAGCGGGCCAGATTCCGGGACACCTGGAGCTCGGGTAATAGGAAAGGTGTAATTTTTATTAGTACCCCCAAAGTGTTTTGGAAAAACTGACAATTCATCAGTAGACATTGGATGCAATGAAGAACTCAAAACAGCATGGCGTCAGCATCTTCATACATGTCACTCATTGGTCTATGATGCATCCGTCCACCATGCCGCGCAAAATAATGCCACAATGGCGTAATAAACTGGTAGCACGCCAGCGCCAGGTGTCCCGGAATCTGGCCTGCTGACTTTAACCCCGCATTCTATGGCCAAACTACTGTTTGATCTGATAGTACCAGCTTTTCCAATACTCTTACAAATTCTTGTCGCTTGCTCTCAAACTACATTAATGTGTTTATTTGTACATATATAATATTTATTATAAAGTAAACATTTACTTTTATTAAGCAGTTTTGGAACAGACTTATGATATTATACTGGGTCCAGTGGACCCGGTAGCGAGTACTTATGCTTCAAATTTGGGTGCGACTCCCTAAGCGAACCCCTCAAGCACGTAACATCCATTTGGGGACATGTATGGCGGCCACCTAACAATCCGTAACATCCGATTTTGGATATCGCGCTCGCCGCTGCGAAAAATGCAATTTACGATTCGAATCGTCGTACTTTAATGCTTTCTGACCGCGGGACGACATGGCCAAATAATCTTTCATTCGCCGGCCAACGACGATAACATCGACCGCCGAATTAAAAACTCAGCATTAGACGTCAAAACAGCAGTGTCGATCGGCCCCCCCGCGGCGGCGTATAGGTTCCGCGAAGTGTTTGTTTTGTGAATTGTTTTGTGGATATAAGTGCAGTGTATACCGGATAAAAGTAAGTAATTTCCCTTTTTAAGTAGTTTAGCCATTAGGATTATTCAATTTAGACAATCAATTTGCTGTTTTTCACGAATTTTCGAAGAAAACACTTTGTCAAAATGGGTTAATGAAGACTGGGAGAACACATCGGGATCTGGAGGAACACATCGGGACTGGGAGAACACATCAGATGCTATAAAGAAAAAGCGCAACTTATAGGTATAGGTGTCTCCATAAAATTGGATACCCACCTAAAATATGCATCAAGTAAGTAATTATCTCCATGTTTGTGGACCCTGGTCATATGTTCCTCGAATTCTATCTCACCGATCTGTCTTTCCCGCTCTCTGAAAAAATAACAAATTACATTTTCCTGGCGGACTACAACTTCCTTACCACCTATCCTAAGTGTGTTTTTTAGCTACCTATGTAGTTATTAAGGGGGTGCAAAATAGTCAAGATTTTTTTTTGTATGTGCCATCATTTTTGAAATTGAAAAATATATTTTTGGGATGTACTCTTTTCATTTATAGCTCCCGGTACGACAATTCGATGGGTAGTAAAGTCTAGCAATAACAAAGCGCGATATGTTTTTATAAATGAAATAATATTAGCGCCATCTATGCAGAATATTTCAAAATTAAATAACTTTAATAACATTAATCTACGTTTTATCATTCAATCAATCAATCAAGCAATCAATTAATCAATCAATCAATCACTCAATCATTCAATCAATCAAGCAATTTTATATAAATTAAAGTATTGCATGCTTTCAGTATTATAAAGATGCGTTTATTTACCCCCTTTGCCTATTGGATATTTAATGACAATCGCACTTAAATAGTTAACTCCAATTGCACATTGGAGCTGACAAGGACAATTTGTTTTTGAAAACCATAAAAATGACTGGGCACACCTCAATTAGATATACTCGTTATAAAGAGTTGGCTTTATAACAGCGAGTGAACATTCAAAATAACGAGTTGTTTTTGTAATATTCATTGTCACATTAATTTGTCAATGTACCTATCTAAAAAACTAAAAAATATATATATTTATTGTAACTTTAATTTGTCTATTTTTCTATGTATCTAAAAACGAACGAAACGTAACGTTCATTTGCACCTTAATTTTTCGATTTGACTATGTATTTAATAACGAAAAAACATGTAATATTCTTTGTCATCTTAATTTGTCTATTTATCTGTAAAACGAAAAAAAAACATGTATTTTCACCTTGATTTGTCTATTCTTCTAGGTATCTTAAAACAATAAAATAATGTAACATTCATTGTTGCCACACAATTTATCTATTTGTACATTTAAAAAAAACATTTATTGTCACCTTAATTTGTCTATTTGTCTGTGTATCGTTGAGCTCTGTGTAGCGATAATATGTTTGAGGCGTGAAAAATTGTCATCTAACTTTTTTCTTCTTGTATTCGGGTAGGTAACGTCACCTAGAAGAGAAGAAGTAGAAATATGTAAGATCAAAATTTTCATACAGCGGTTTTGAGGTTAGATTAACCTGCTAGTGGCCGGCTACATTTAATCACACGAGTATACTCATGGTGGTCTGGGGGACCCCTGTTATATTTTTGGAAAGAAGCTAGGGAGCCGGTAGTAGCTACTTAAAAATATATAGTGCCAAATGCTATCTACCAGCGGGTTGAGATGGTTATTCACCAAATAGTCTGCTACAAAAATCATATAAAATATATATTTTTGTATTTTTAAATACTGTTTAACTTGATGTAAAGGCACGTATTGCCAAAAACAAAAAATCTATTGCGCATTTTTTTTATTTTTTTATTTTATTAAGTAAATGTTTAATTGCTTTTCTTTTGTTGACAATAAGTCGAAATTTTACCCGGTTTGAATTTCAGTGGCTGCCAGAGATGGTTAATTCTTTCGACTAAAAGTCGATGTTTCTTTTGTAATAAAAACTTTAAAATGACACCAAGGTTAATTATTCGAAACCTCCTAGAATGTGTAATGGGATTCAGGGATGGAAAAGATATGGCCAAGTTTTTACTTCACAAGTTTAGGGGTTAATGATGGCATTGTTGGAGGACATAAGGATTTAATGTACAAGATGAGTTCTAATTAACCGGGATCCTTGAAAGGGGTGAATCAGTTACGAGCAAATAATCAAGTTTTGATAAAAAAAATGTAAGATTTTTTTTCATTTTTTAAAAAAAAAATGAAAAATTATATTTTTTGAAAAATAGTATAAAAAGCGCTGAGCATGATGCGCCATCTAGCGTTAGGTAAAATATCGTTAATATTGTTAATTAGCGATATTTTACCTACCGATAGATGGCGTAGCACTCAAACGCTTGTAGATTTTTTATGTTCTAAAACAGTCAAGTTCTTTGAATTTTCAAATTAAAAAAAAAGAAGCATTTAACATCTTAAAATGTTTTGTTTTTGCCAATTTCCATCAAAAGTTGCTTAGTTGCTCGTACTGATTCACCCGCTTGAAGGATGCCGGTTAATTAAAACTCAGCCTGTATAAAGAAACTCATCGAATAACAAAGACGGGCTAAAATGGCGAATACGTTTGATATTTTGCGCCATCTTCAATACCATGTCCAATTTCCCCTATCAGATTTTGGTGCGCCTGCACCAAAATCTGAAGTAATGTGACTTTGCTGGTAGACCCGGTTGAGTTGCGAGTTGCAAATTGCAAGGATCAGTTGCAAATTGAAATAAACCATCAATTACCTGGATCACCACAGCTTTCTCTTCCGGAATCATCGTCAAAGTATCGCAGACAAAGACCAACCTATGCAAAACATAAGAAATAGGTTAGAGTAGGTACTTAATACATGTCTAGTTAGAATTTAATTTGTTTGCTTTTGTTTAAAAGAAAATCAGGAAAAGGAAGTGAGACACTTGCATCTCTACACTTTTTAGGCCATTGATTGTCCATTATCCCTGATGTAATGACAACATGGATGTAAAATATCATGATGTGGCATGATCATTGGATGTGGCGTGGATGTAGCGTGGATGTGGCAACACGTACCCTTATGTCAGGCGATTTTTTGTCCTCTTGGTTCAGTTCATGAAATTGCATTCATTTTGTCATTAATTCTCGTTATACATATTATTTTGCGTTATAAATGAACGAAACTATTCGATGCGGAGCTAGAGAAGTCGTTTTCAGAGTCTCAACATGTACTTCTAGGTACATTTGGGGTTATGGTTTGTTTGACATTTCATATAGTTTGACTTCAAACTGTTGTTATCTACCTGTCGCAATCATATTCAAAATTAATGATTATTTATAGGGGCACGTTCAACGTTTGTCCTTTTTCTTTCAAGCTCACAATAATTCAAACGTCGATCGAATCAGTAAAGGGGCAGAAACACTAGTCTGACAATACGCCTCTTGGGAGACGGTACTGAGACATATCCCGAGATTATTTGGTCTTACTATTCTCACATTAGGTACCTACTGTGTTGCAATATACAATTTTTTTCCAAAACGTAGGGTCTACTCTTTCTGACCAGACTGTAAACGTTACTGCCGCCACAGTATACCGAGAGTACACTTACTTTCAAGCGATAGGGGATTGCGGGGATAGGGTGCGAGGGAAGTTAGCGGACGGGTACATCTCGACAAACGTCTTTGGTTAGTGTTACGCGCGTGCGATGGCCGGCGAATTTCTCAAAACGTTTAAACATCTGCGCTGGCGGAGTAGTAGACATGTCATATGCGAGCCCATTGACTCGTGACGTAGCTCGCCTTGTTTTTAATTTTGTTTTAAGAGACGATACTGTCATTTTACAATGTACGAGTACCTATACCACCACATCTGCCAACGTAACCTTAACATGCACACAAATCCCATCTCAATCCCATCTCCTCGCTCTCTCCGTCCCAATACCTTCGGACGCTCCAAATAGTATATCTGTTCATATTAAACATTAGCATCGAGACCACGCATTTCATTTAGCCCACTAACATATTCACATCCAGGTCATCAGCACCCATAATGTACTAGGGTGGAGAGAGTGAGGAAACGAGTGTGCACGTTTCTGGTCACGTAGTAAATTGTATAACGCTTAGGTACTAGTGTGGTATGCTAATGAAGAATATAATTTTGTCTTAGGTCATAGGCATTAGATAGAGCCCTGAATATAAATGTTTGAATGGTATTAATGTATGTAATGTTAATTAAATTAAAATGTATAAAACATTGATTTTATATTATTTATATTTTAATAACATTATAGGTTTTTACTATACGTTTTAGGAATGCGGCTCTCTTTTATTTTTTATGATTAATAATTGAAAGGTTACGAAGTGAAGAATGAACAATGTGCACTTAAGTTTTTTTTTCCATTTTATAAATTACTATTTTAAAATTACCGTGGCTAAAAAACGAGGGTTTTGTGTTATTAAGAACAAAATATATTTTGTCTGGAAACGAAATATAGTAGAGTTTCTAAAATCAGTATAAAATCCATTTTACTTAAGTTTTTAACTCGTAAAAAAATATCTAATTTAAAACAATAATACTGACATTGATCGGTCTTCCCAGTAACCCTTCAATTCTGTATGTAATCATTTAAAGTTTATTTTTATTTTTTAATCACTTTTTTTGTTACTAGATTACCTTACTCTAGCTTTAGCAATTATGATTATTTAAATACTGTCTATGTGTACATCACTTTTATTCAATATGACTAGCAATTTGACTTGGATTGTCCAGCTAATAATGATTGTTATTAACTACTCGAAGCTATAATATTAAGTATATTCTTACAAATATATTAAGTTCTTCTCTTTACTTAGTTTTTTTTTAAATATAGGTTATACACATATTTATTTTTTTTAAATGTCCGCTTTAGAACAGGCTATAGCCTTGTTTAGGTTACATTAAAATAGGATCACTTGCAACAGTTTGTGGCATATCATGTCATCAGTTTTTTTTCTACCGGATGACATTTTATTTATACGTGCTGTCCATTTTGCTGTTAATTACAAATTAAATCAAAATAAGTAAATACATTTTAATAGCGAATAAATAATTTTTTGTAAATGATTACATTGGTTCATATTAATTGGCACACCACCACATTGACTTACATCATCGGCGTGAGTGAGATGTGGTGTCGGTTGAAAAGGTGCTAATCCCCAGGCTTTACACACGTCCAGCACTAGAACTCTCGGAGGTAAAGGTCTGCACACACCTCGCCAGCGCTCGCATAAAGACCAGCCGCCACTGTCACCTGGAGATGACAAAAACATTACGAAATCAAAGACTATCGCAGTTGTGGACGACATCATAAATAAGAATAAAACGGATTTAACAGATGAGTTTTTCAAAGACTTTCAAAACTAGTTTCCCAAGGAAGATATCTATACTTATCGTCGGTTCTATATATCGGACCTTGTTAATGCAAACAAGCAAACTTCTCAGGTCACGGAAACAATTAAATAACTTCGTTCACGAGACGTTTTCCTTAGTTGTGTAAAAGAAACAAAATAAAAAAAATACCTACCAACAATTTAAAAACTGTCAAAGAGTTAAATTGTTTGCGAAGAATTACTACTAAGCACGTAAGAGGTATCACCGGATAAAATTATCAAGTCATCCTACGAGATGCCACTGCAACGAAAATGACAAGAAAACTAAGCAACCTTCAGCACATGTACAGAACCATTCGGAAATTGATTTTACACCAATAACAATAAAAAAACGCAAACGATGTCTCATATATTAGTCGACGATATTTATAAAGCCACTATCTGCAAGACGTTTGTGACTTTTTACAGCGGAACTGCCGCCCAGAGACGACTGGCTAAAAAGCCAACTGCACTGGAAGGCCGGTAGCCTTAAATGGTATACTGATGGGTACAAATCGGGACTGGACGTAGGCTGCGGTATATACCTATAGAGAGCGACCAAACTTTGAAAGAAGTGTAAACTTGGGGAAATACGCCTCCATATTCCAAGCGGAGGTATACGCCATTATTGAATATGCGGATATCAACCTCCATAAGAACTACGCCAACCACCGTATCTATATCCACTCGGATAGCAAGGCAGCTCTTATGGCACTAGCCTCGAATACCATTAATTCAAAGCTAGTGCAAAACTGCATATCACTACTGAATTCCCTGGGCGAAAAGAACAGGGTAATTCTAAGATGGGTTGTCGGCCATGCAGGAATCGAGGGAAATGAAAAAGCCGATGAACTTGCTAAGACGGAAGCAAAGGGAACGTTATACGGCCCTGAACCTTGCTGTGGTATACCAAAAAGCCTTGCAAACCTAATGCTCAAACAAATATGTTTAGAACAATCCGTCTACCACTGGAAGAACATGCCAGGGTTGAACCAATCCAAAGCGCTAATTAAGGCTTACGACCCTAAGACGGCCCGTGTTGCTTTATCGCTAAATAGGAACAATCTACGTATACTGGTGAGGGCGCTCACGGGGCAATGTGGCCTGAACAAACACATGTTCAACCTCAAGCTCAGAGACACAAAAATGTGCAGGTTCTGCCAAAGGGCCGAGGAAACTCCCCTGCACCTCATATGCGAGTGTGGCCCGCTGATGCGTAAAAGATCCACCCACTTGGGTGGTCATTACCTCCAACCTGAGGAGGTAAAACAATCTAGCGCCAAAAGCTTGTTGCGGTTCTTAAATACCACGAGGTTTAGCGCAGAACTATACTAGGTGGTGAACACAGTAGATCAGCAATGGTCGCAGTGTTACAAGGCTCATAAAGACCTTCGAAAAGCCCCACTCAACAAATAAAAAATAAAAAAAGACGTTTGTGTGTAGTTTGTTGGTTTGATGACCGCAGGAACCGTTTGGTCTTGGCACGGCTTCTTAGGTTCAGTCCCCGACATCACGAACAAATATAAATGCTATTTTGAATATTTTTCATTTAATCCCTAAATGCCATTGATTTCGTGAAATTGACTTTCATGCTGAGGAATAGAATAGAATAGAATAACTTTATTGTGATATAAAAAAAACATTACTTAATGAATATTACACTGGTTTAAAAAAAAACAATTTATGCGCAAATGGCGGACTTATCGCTATAGCGACTATATTAATATTATTATAAATCCTAACATTATTTTATTTTTATTGTAATGAGGATTCGCTAATAAGATCTTTTATGAGTTGTGACCTACTACGTGCAAACCCGTCACCCCAGGAAGGTATAACGATATTGGTCGTTATTTCAACCTCTAAAGTGATCGTAGACACTTAGGGACGAAAACAGTCCACCCACCTCGTGCCCTGACTTTCTTTTTTAAAAGAAAGCAGTGCTTTATTTGCAGCGCAGCAAAGACGCGCATATAAACAAAATACGATCGCACAGGCTGGCAGCAGCCAACTGTCGATAATTTATAACATTATACTATTACTCGGATTAAAAAGTTTATTAAATATTTTCTGTATAGAATTTCAAGTAAATGTTTTTTTTCCATCTATTAGAAACAATTTATTAAAATATGATTGTAATGATCCCTTGTCGCGGGGCCCAAAAAGGCGTATGTCCCATAGGCAGGTGCCTAATTGGCCTATTGGATAATCCAGCACTGAGTATGTGTGAGACTAATAAACATCCAAAGCGCCATTTCAACCTCTTTTCACATCTAATGTTATTATACCAGTGCTAGGGTATTCTTTTGAACTCGGCAACCATGGAGAGAATGAATGAAATTTTTAATGTATTCTTTTGTGATATTCAGGCTGACTGGTACGTCCGTCTCCATTGTTGGTTGGCTTACAAAAGCATTCATAATGAAGGGTGGTTCGTGAAGGTGTGAAATGGCGTTTTCCCTATCCGTTTTCATCCACCTACAATTTGCATTATGTGTTTGTATAACCATTGCTTATACAGGGTGAGTTTAAATTAACCGGCATCCTTGAAGGAGGTGAATCAATACAAGCAAGTAAGCAAGTTTTGTTTAAAAAAATGTAGAAAAATGAAAAAAAAACATGTTTTTTTTATTTGAAAAAAAAATAATTTTATGAAAACTAGTATAAAAAGCGTAGAGCACGCTGCGCCGTCTAGCGGTAGGTAAAATATCGCTTACATTGTTTATTAGAGATATTTTACCTACCGCTAGATGTCGCAGCGCGCTCAACCGTTTGTCAAACTTATTCGAGCACACATTACAAATATTTGCAATCGTGCTAGCAAAATGGTCGGTTTTGTTATTCGCATATGCAAACAGTTTAATAGTAATGTTTCTACTATATAATTGTTTAGTCTTAGCATACTTGAATATAACTCGGTCATCTGGTGTACAAGTGAAAACAAATACATTCGGATGGTAGAGAGTATTCAAAGAAAATTTTTAAGATTATTACTGAAAATACAATATTTATCCATACTTATTTCCGTCCGATTTTGTGCTAGGAATGGTAGGATACAACAGTCTTGAAACGCCTCGATATATTTCCATAACTATATGTGCATATAAATTAATTCAAGCAACTATTTATTTGCCAGAGATACTATGTAAGTTTAAATTGTACGTACCGGTAAATTACACAGCGAGGAGATCGCATCTATTGTTTAATGTGCCGTACCATCGACAAATATTTTTGTAGACAGGCCAGTGGGAAGTCTTATAGCTCTTCTTAATTCCTTACCCACAGAAATAGACATCTTTTGTATCTCCCTTTGGCAGCTAAAAAGGCAACTCCCTGCTATCTCATGTTTTATATTTTTATGTTTTTTTATTGTTTAATGTAAGAATTAATTTAGTTATGTAAGTCATTTATTATGGACTTAAACTCTAGATTTAATATTCAAGGGCGAATTGGATTCATCTGTAATGCTCTTGAATAATATTTGAAACTAATAAATAAATTTAAGTCAAGTTCTTCAAATTTCCAAATGAAAAAATCAAAATATATTTTTTTAAATACTTTTTTTTTGTTTTTTACATCGAAATCGCTTACTTGCTCGTATTGATTCACCTCCTTGAATAAAGCCGGTTAATAAAATATTAATATAATAACAATGAATTTTTATATTAAAGCGCTTATTATTTTCATTTTTACATTTAAGGTGATTCGTCGCGGTCCGAGGAAACTATTCTGATAATAGATGGCGTTGTAAGCAATATTAACAGAAAAATACGATTTTTAGCTCTCTCAGTGCAGTAAAAATTACGAAATAAATTTACCGGGAACTTTACATATACACGGTTCGATGTACTTCGTATCACCGCGATAATCAACCGCATTACGAAATTAATGGGGAAAACAGACCAATTTCGGTTCTGAACCGAAATTGGTCTGTTTTCCCCATTAATTTCGTAATGCGGTTGATTATCGCGGTGATACGAAGTACATCGAACCGTGTATATGTAAAGTTCCCGGTAAATTTATTTCGTAATTTTTACTGCACTGAGAGAGCTAAAAATCGTATTTTTCTGTTAATATTGCTTACAACGCCATCTATTATCAGAATAGTTTCCTCGGACCGCGACGAATCACCTTAAAAAATCTTGTTTGGTATGTAACAGGTTTCAATACACAATCATTACGCGCGAGACAAATAGATCGCATTCTATCCCTCCTTATTATTTCTGTTTTGTAATCAGCCAATATAACACGCGATAGATGGCACTAATAATTGAATTTTATTGTTGTACAATACATTGGCTTAATAATCGGTTTTTATTTTCAGTTTTTTTTATGTATAGTTATTATAGATGGTCAAAGAAATTGGATATAGTCGCCGGCGCAGAAGGGTTGCTAAAACGTACTATGGATTCAGAGCAATTTAATACCCTATATACTCAATGATGTCAGCTATAATCTAAAACACAAAATTCAGTAAAAAGATCGAACATCACAGAAAAATCAAGCAATATATAAAAAGGCGATTCGGGAATAAGATAAACTAATATATGGCATTCTATCTCTCCGTATTATTTCTGTCATGTAATCAGTCTATACAGAAATGCAATAGATGCCACTAATGCAATGTTATTATTGCTATCATTGTGGTTATATTATTAGGTTTTTATAGACAATCAGTCCTTAATTTACAAAAAAATATAAATTTTATTATAGATGTTCAAATAAATGCTATTAGTTTCACCGTAAAATTCTATTGGCGCAACCTGCATGTCGCCGGTTTAGAAGTTGCCAAAACGTACTATGGTATTGAGCAATCTAATATCTTATATAATAAATGCTATTAGGATACCATGAAAAATAAAAAATCCTCAGGAATTGACGATATCGCAATAGACATGGTAAAATTGACACTTCCGTTTATAGTTGACAAATTAACCTATATATTTAATATATCTCTCCGAGATGGAATTTTCCCAGATCAATTCAAAATTGCTAAAATTATTCCTATACATAAAAAAGGACCAAAAACTGAAATAAACAACTACAGACCAATAGCGTTGCTACCTGTTTTTTCCAAAGTGCTTGAAAAAATAGTAAATTCAAGGTTGTTAAAATACATAGAAAATAAAAATATCCTAACAAAATCTCAGTTCGGTTTCAGAAGAAATAAAGGTACAATCGATGCACTGAACAACGTTCTGAGAAAAATGTACAATGACATGGACAAGAAACTTTATTCAAGTACCGTATTTTGCGATTTATCAAAAGCGTTCGATATGGTAGACCATCAAACACTGCTAACTAAACTCGACAGATATGGAATCCGAGGAAATAGCTTAAAATGGTTCAGCAGCTATCTCTCAAAAAGAAAACAAGTTGTACAATTAGACGACTGCACAGGTGGCGTATTGAAGAGAACCATTTCCGATGAGTGTGAAACGAAGAGCGGTGTTCCTCAGGGAAGCATCCTGGGACCGACCCTTTTCATTCTATATATTAATGATCTCCCATCTATAGTAGCTCACTCAAATATAACTTTGTATGCAGATGACACCAGCATAAGCTTTGCAGATGCCAAAATAGACAATGTAGTGAAAACGTTAAACCATGAATTGGCTCTGTTGAATACCTGGTTCGAGAAAAATAATCTGTCTCTTAACACATCCAAGACAGTATCCATCTTCCTATCTTGTAGAAAAAATAAGGTTATAAACAGTCAAAATTTAATTATCGGTGCAAACACAGTAGCCAATATTAAAAGCCATAAATTTCTGGGTTTAGTTTTAGATGAAAATTTAAGGTGGAATGCTCACGGAGAGGAATTAAGCGACAGACTATCCAGCGCCTGTTTCTTACTAAGGCAAATAAGGAAACTAATCAGTGTTAAACACACCAAAATAATATACTTTGCCTATTTCGAGTCAATTCTTCGTTACGGGATTCCCTTCTGGACACAGTGTACAATAGTTTTAAGGCAACATATTTTCTCTCTCCAAAAACGAGCCATAAGAATAATGATAAACCTTAAACATAATGAATCATGTCGTGGTCACTTCAAAAATCTCAGTATTCTAACGCTACCATCACTATACATACATATTTGAATGCATAAAATTAATATTAAAAAACATAGGAAAAATTAAGACCCAAAAAGAAATTCACTCGCATTTCACCAGATGTAGGCACAATTTAGCATTACCCCGTCCATCTCTGGAATTATTCAATAGGGATCCAAATTACGTTGGAATGGCGTGTTACAATAAACTGCCTGAGAATATCAAAAGTATATGTAGAAACGGAAATATCACCCAATTTAAATCGAAATTAAAAGGCTACCTTATTGCGAGAGAATTATATAATATTAACGAATTATAATTAGATTACTGACAATTTCCATCTCGATTTTTTTTTTTAACTTGACATTTGTACCGTTTTATTGATTATTATATTATTACTATTATTTTTAATTGTCTCCCATAATCAATTATAATTCTTACTTACAGGACCATTTAATTTTAATATTATAATTTCATGACTATCTGTAGTTATAAATATCTAATATAATTCAATTATGTGGTGAGTCTCTAATGAAATATTTAGTATACATTTTAAAGTTATTTTAACATTAAGCGGCTATATAAAATGTCTAAACAACTATGTAAAGTTTTTTGAAGACAATAAATGCGATTTGATTTGATTTGATTTGATTTGAGGTTGGTTCAGAGAGGCCATCAAGGAGACCCCTAAAGGTGGCTAGAAAATTGTTTCGAAAAATATGAAATTGTATCAATAGTCTTGGAGAATTCTTGGAAATACCTTACAAATTATTATTATTTATTAGTTTCAAAAATTATTCAAGAGCATTACAGACGAATCCAATTCGCCCTTGAATATTAAAGCTAAGTCTAAAAATAAATGAATTACATAACTAAATTAATTCTAACATTGAACAAGAAAAAAAAACATAAAAATATAAAACTAAATAAAAGACAGATTATGGTAAACATGAGATAGCAGGGAGTTGACTTTTTAGCTGCCAAAGGGATATACATTAAGATGTCTATTTCTGTGGGTAAGGAATTGAGAAGAGCTATAACCCTTCCCACTTCTACAAAAATATTTGTACGATGGTAGGGCACATTAAACAATAGATGCGATCTCCTCGCTATGTAATTTACCGGTACGTACAATTAAAACTTACATAGTATCTCTAGCAAATAAATAGTTCCTTGAATTAATTTATATGCAAATATAATTAGGGAAATATATCGACGCGTTTCAAGTCTATATATCGACTATATCGCGTTTATAATATTTCGAAATATTATAACTGTTGTGATTTATCAGAATCCAGAAACGATCACTACGACCTAAATATTTACATACCATCAGAATTGAGCGTGCTGGTAAGTGCCGAGGTCACTTCTTCAGCTGTGGTATTATGACTGACTCCGCTGACATACCACTGTCTACCACCGACTTCCACGGTAACTTCTGCATCACTCCAGTCGTCTGCAGCAGACCCTGACCCGTCCTGGCTTTCCTCGTCGACATCTTCGATAAACCCTGAAATAAATGAATTTTAAAAAACCTTCTTTTCATGTTCAGTTTGTTGTGCAAAATTACCCCTCGAAAAAGATGCCCGCGCGCTAATGACACATGTATAGGTTTTCTGATAATATCAGAAATATATTATATCAGCCATTAATTTAAAACATGAAGTTCGGTAGAAAGAAGGCGATTTCGGACAATATATAAAAAAGGCGATTTCGGAAAAAACATTGATAAACAAAACAATACTTTTCACAATAGACTATAAATTATAAGCATTCATTGAGGAAGGGGAGGGCCATTTTGTTTTTACATATATCAAAATAAACATTCAGCAAAATATCCTAGTTTTCAAACTATTCGAGATTTTCCATAAAATTTAAAAATCACCGCCTTACGTCATTCTTTTGACTGTTGAGTAAAAAAAATCCTTTTATTGGTAAATTTTTTCATTAAAAAAGTTACCAATACATCATTATGTAATCGGCCGATATAAAATGCGATAGATGGCGCCAATAATTGAATGCTATTATTGTTATTATTTGGTTAAATTATTTTATAATCAATCAGTTCTTTATGAACAAAAAATCAACATCAATGTTATTATAGATAACCAATTAAATTGCTATTAATTTCGCCAGACAATACTATCAGCGCAAACTGCATGTCGCCGGCGTAAAATGGTTGACAAAACGTACTATGGCATTAGCAATCTAATACCCTATCTTGTCAGTGATAATATGTTTTTAATTAGGTATACACTTACAGATTTCAATACGTAATAATTACACACTTCGTTAGGATAGATAACAGATGGCATTTTACATCTCCGTATTATTTCTGTGATGTAATCAGCCTATATAAAAATGCGATAGATGGCACTAATAATAAAATGTTAATATTGGGCTCGATTGCGTTTCTTGTTGAACTAAAATCGGAAATTAGTTCGTGTGAACGAGACAGGACAATACACTAGAGCGGAATGTGAGATGAACGGTTGTCACTTTTTCGCATTAAAATTACACACCAAAGATAAAGCAGCTGAATCTAACACCGCACGAGATGTGCTCAAATTTATTCGGACGAATATAAATTCGACATGTAGTTTTTTCGTTTCATATTCCACTCTAACGTATTGCTTTGTCTCGTTCGCTTGAACTAATTTCAGTTTTAGTTCACAAAGAAACGCAATCGAGCCCACTGTTACATTATTTGGTTTTTTAAATCAATCAGTCATTTATAAAAATTAACATTCAATTATTAATGTCATTATAGATGGCCAAATAAATTTCTATTAGTTTCGTCAGACAATGCTATCATCGCCAACAGTATGTCGCCGGCGTAGAGACGTTGCCATAACATACTATGGCATTGGGCGGTCTAATACCCTATCTTATCAATGATACTATATTAAAACTGGCATGGGTATCTTGTCCAAAACTCTCTTCAATTAGTACACTGTAACTGTTTTAATATAACAAGTAACTTACTTGCATGGCCCAGTCGTTCCTGACCCGGAGAGGAGTGTTCATCGTGTGAAATGTGTGACGAGCTCGGAGATTGATTCATGGTGTCATATCTTGTGCACAGAATTCCTCACAGCATCTGAAACAATATAATATATTTATTATTGCGGTTTGAAACTAGGCTAAGCTCAGCGTTATCTACCCGCGAATAGCGTATTTTTGCATAATTCAGCGCCATCTACCCGCGAAAAGTTGCATCAAAAAAGGCACAATTATATACGGTACTATACGGTACATCATGGTAGATGTCGCTGAAGACGAATTGATTTGGTATTCAAGCTTACCTGAATAAAAATCATTCTTTTGCAACATTTCAACGTCTCGAGTCGAATAAATAGAAGAAAAAATAATGATACACTTGAAGCGTGCATAATGACGACATTCGGAATTAATTAACCGAAACATGGATTGAAAAAACTGTAACGAATTACATTTGACAATGATATATTAACAACAGGCAGAATACTGCTTTGTCTGATTGCCGAGCAGACATAACAGAGATAGATACCTAGACTACAGATATTGATACAATCGAAATGAGTTTTTGAAATATATTAGGTATCTCGTTATTAGGTATTTATTGCTATTTATTGCTAGGTTAGGTATTTATTGCTATCTCGCGTAATTTTGAAAAAAAGACACTACTAAATTCGATCATTTTAATGCTAAATCTGATAGACAATAGCGTCGCTTGTTTTATTATTTATTTTAAATTCGTTTTTTTATGGTTTTTAACCCTTTGAATAGCGGCATAATTTCATGGCAGACCGCGGCAATTTATTGGAATTTCTTGCAATATCGCCGCACTCGACAAAAAGTACTATAAGTATGGAACTACTATAGCAATCATAAAAAGAATAACTGTGCTATGATCGTATTGCACAGTTATTCTTTTTTTTATCCCGCGTGTCCCACTGAAGTTATTGGGAACTTGTTTCGCAACATGTTGGAGTCAATGCCCCAAAATGAAAGCGCCGATTTATAATATAGCTACACTGTAAATATGTAATGTAGCTAGGTATGCAGTAAGTACATCCTATACGCCATAATAAATGTAAGTAATTAGGGGTAGGGGCAGTCTTTTGTTCAATTTTGCACCGGGGCCCATTTTTATAGTTACGCCACTGGGCAAAACTTCTTTACTTATTCGAAGTAAAAAGTAGTATTATTTGGCTACTGGGCTATACGCGGGGACACTCATATATAATCCTTTCACTATCAACATCACGATAATCTTGATAAAGACAAAGGTTGATGATCTTGTCAAGACGGAGTCCTGTTTGCCTGCCTGCACGCGATAGTTAGTGCCTACGTTTGTCGGCTCGGTAGTCGAAAAAAGACCAGCGGATGTTTCAAAGAAGCGACTCAAGCGGTCATCCTTAGAAGCCATTTAAATTCAAGAAGGTCCTCCGACTCCGCGTTCACAATTAGAATTCCTCAGGCAAAGTCGCAGCTGGCTGACTGCCGTGTCCTCGGATTCAGATAACGCGACGCGCGGGATTTAATGAATTTAATTTTGATGGAGATAATGTCGCCTGGATGGCCATAATGCGTGTACTAGTAGGTAATAAAAAACTCAGCGATATGTCAGTCGTGTTTATATCGGTAAAATAATGTGTATATAATTTGGATGTTAGATAGCAGTGGCTGTACTTACAACGTTTTGTGCTAGGTACCGTACAACAACACAAAAGAGTAGTTGTAAACTAGTAGCATTGATTATATCTATTCTTGGACTATTTTAATAATATTTTATTACAATTGGATTATTTTTAAGTATTTCTAATATCTAAGTAATATTGATTATTTCTTAGACTTGTAACGATCCTTACGACGTACATGCCAGTCAATAAATGCATTGAATTCCAGTAAAATGCACTGACCTCAATACAGCCATTGTTCTACTTCGTGCAGCGCTGAATTAGCGCGATTTTAACTACTTTGTCAAATCAGTTACATTGAACAACACTTTTACTCCTAATATTTTGGATTGCGTCATTTTTAGGCCTTTATAAGGCGGCGAAAATATGACCAAGGTATCATTTCTAATGATCACTCCCCCCAAGACAGCGGCGGAATCACCCGGCACTTCTCTCACGAGTTAGGTCAACGGGTCCGACCCAAAATGGTTGGTACCTACCTCTTCCTTCCTTCCTCATATCGAGACGAGCAAGCATCAGCCTGAACTCCTACAGACTCGAGCCGTGTCAAGTTCGAGATACTCTGAGCACAAACTATAATCCTTATCCATGCACCCTCGTAACTTCAGGCAGATAGCTACTACATTCGCGTCAACCCCTGTCATATTCAGGAAGCGTTAACAAACTGGCAATATAAATCAGTGTAAATTGCTTCTGATACAATAAATACCTTCTGATGCACTTTCAATCGACTTTCAATACGGAGATAACCCGCAAGTTGACACCACCACCTCACATCAAACAACTTGGAGTCTAGTGAGGGGTAGCCCGTCACAGACTCTATTTTTTTTGTCTTTATATTTTAATTTCCTAGATTCGTTATTAACAATATAAGTAATAGGCGCGAGTGTGTATATCTGTTTATATCCTGTTTATATCCTGCGGTTATAAACATGACATTGAAATTGTAACAGTTATCTGTTGCCTAATTCACAATATGTTGCATTGTATAAAATTTGTACGGCGCGCTCGCTCATGTTAAATTTTACGACGGTCCCGCTGAAAGGTTAATTTCTTCATTGCTTTTTAAATTAGAAAAAAAATATACTTTTCACTTTGTTTGACTGTGCGTTTAAATCTTTTAACGCACATGCTTTTCGCCTGTAGTTGTGTGTAGAATTTGTGTGCTTTATAATGATTTAGACGCACAGGCAGCCATGAAACAAAAGTAGTTTTTGCAATAATATTTATAAAGATGTCTCCCTATTTTTCTTCAGACAATCGTAAATTAGTTTTTTTTTAAATAAAATGCAAAGTTCTCGATTTAATTTTGGAAAAAGGAAAATCAGATTTGGGGGTATATGTTTTTACATTCTGTCATGTACACAAATTAAAATTTTGCATTTTTTTGTCTTGTCATTTAGAGCTTTGTAAAACTTCTCCTTTATTTTATTCTAATGTTAGTTTTGATTTGGCCCACCAACCAACGCGGAAGGAAAGTGTTGTGAACGCAGAAAAAATCGAAATGAAGAAGGAAATATCCATTTTGACCCAGACGATTAAGACCATTTCCATATTGAAGTCTGACTGTGTGTCTGTGTGTTTGTATGTGTGTCTGTGTGTCTGTGTGTATTCCTCCACGATAGCGCCCAAACGCTTAATCCGATTGAGATGAAATTCGGTTTGCAAGCATCATTTGGTCATGGCAAGAGTTGAAAATATTGTGGTTGAAATCGATCCACCAGGGGGCGCACTAGACATGTAACATACTCGAAATATTGAAATTACAGATGCCTTGTTGAGCCGAAATCACATTGTGAAATTTCGGTTGGAATATCTCATATACAAGCTGTGCATATAATATTTAAATTCCGCCATACATGTTAATCAAAATTTGATTAACAATGTTAAAGCCAAGCCGCTCGAGGCTAGCCGATAAACGAACCGCGCTGCCCGAGACAATTGCAAAGAAACCTAACCGGGTTTACCTGCCAGCCGAGAGAGGACGCTTATCGAATTTATTTATGACATATTCAGATGAAATCGGTCCTTGGCTACTTGCCGGAAAAGTCTTGAGTTGACACAACCGATTTTATACAGAAGTTAATCCTACCAGGTAATAAATAATATTGTAAATTGTATTGGATTGACTTGAATTAAATTAATCTGAATATTTATATTGTATTTTAGCGAGTAGATTTTAATGATTATTTTTGACGATTTGACTAGCGGCGGTAATCTGAATGTTATTTTTTATGTAAAAGTTCTCTTTGAGTGTTATTGTAATTTTTTGTTAATGTTTTTAAATATTTTTTTGTATTATTTCCATAAAGCACTAAATGGCGCCATTGCGGTTATGTACTCTCCCATACAAAATATAGCATGATGTACCGAACTGCCTGTAAAAGTTTTTCTTTATGTTTCTAGCTAGTTGTATGGTTCTAGTATAGAAATAAGTACATTGTTATACTTAGCATAAGATATTGTATGCTGTTAGGGCAATTATAACTACAACAAAAAAGACTGTGAACTTTAAACATACAAGGTTTCTTTGCTCGAAAATTTGTCACTCTTCTTTTTGAGTAAGCATTTGATGATAGGCAAAAGCTTCGATGAAACCATCTATTTATACTTAACTTACCATTCAATCACCATTATCATCCAGCTTCTTCGATACCAACAAGAGAAGAAAAAACTCGATTTTCGTTTAAGCGCCTATCTCACAATTATAGAGGAGAATGGGGCAATTTCAACGCGCAATACTTGCAGTGTCAAGCGTGCGTTGTGGGAAGATTTTGTCAGCGTGTTCTCATACAAAGACGCGCTGTTATGATAAATTAACAACATAATTGAAGAGTGTGTAATCTCACATAAGAGATGCGTCTAGGGAACCCGAATTTACACAGAATGGCAGCAATGGAGAAGTTTATAAGGCGACGAAGTATTAAACCTCAAAAACAGACGTATCCCATTAAGAAAAGTTAATATTATTTTTTGCCTAACATGTTATCAGATTTTTGGTAATGCATTTTTGTCTATGATATTTTTATTGTACATGCCCATTTTACTGTAAATGATTGTGAATTACAAATTAAATAAATAAATAAATGGTAGAGGCATTGGTTTAATAGCTTCGTATATTTTAATAGTTTATTATGGTTTATAATATAATGATAATATAATGTAACATATATTAAATATTGATGGATTTGACGAAATTGCTTTAAAACTTTTATATTTTAATGTATTTGATTCTATTTAATTAATTTATAAGGACATAACTAGCTAATACATTACACTTTTACACTGTTTTATTAAAATATACGAAAAATTTCATTAATACAGTATATTTACTCCAATCAAGCATTAGTAAAAGATTCGTTTTTCATTTGTTGCATCACACTTTAACAATTTGTTAGTACGTAGTAGTTCCAACAAATTCCACACGGCTACAAGCATGCCACGAAACTGTAAACAAGTAGATATATTAAAAAGAATAAAAAACATGACTGCCGTCACAGAAAGTGTACTATTGTATTTATAATTATTTATATTAAGGTTTCTTTATGGAATATTTGTAATTTATGTATATGTCTATATACATACATGTACATATATTTCCGGAATGTACTTTATCAGACCTTTCATTTGACACTAAACACGATATATATGTTAATTTATAAACATTTGGTCGTTTAGACTAATACTTACTTAATATTTGGACAGGTAAGGTATCTTGTGACACTCGGGATGATATAACGATTCTAACAATACTACACTCTTCTAAATTGGTTCAAGCGTTTTGAAGTTATGGGGAAATGAAGAAACGGAAAATATACATACATGAAACCTGAACACTTTACACTCCTTTGTTGGGCAGTCGTGTTTTAAAACAAAAATGTTCGACAGGAAGTAAGCTTTACTGACAAACCATATATTTTCTATTAGTATATCTGCTAAGCTGGCTTTAATAATAAATATTTTTTGGCTCTATTCAAATTTATAGTATTCATAAAATATATTTTCAAATTTAACTGTCAAGTATAAAATGCTTAGTCTAAAAGTATAAATGTCAATAAATTAACACAAATATATCGTGTTTAGTGTTAATGAAAGGTGTGATTGAGTACATTCCGGAAATATACATATGTCTATATAAATACATAAACCACAAATTTTTCATAAAAGATACAGTAATAAAAATAATTATTAATACAGTAGTTCACTTTCTGTAACGGCAGACGTGTTTTTATTCTTTTTAACATATTTATTTGTTTGCTTTTGTTGCTGTTCTATCACACAAAAAATAAGAAGGGTTCCTGGTATTCAATATTCATTATTAATATGGTAATTATTCAATAAGCTAGCATTCCTATTTTCCAAAATATTAGGCTATATATAGGTGACCCGGATTCATTGCTCACGAGTGTAGATAACTGTCTATTTGTTTATACTCTTTATTGTGAAATTTGACGATGGTCGGGTTTATTGTCATGCGACAATCTCTTCCAACCAACCCTACTAAGAAGTGTTTATATATATGTGTGTCTGTGTAACATGTGTGTTGTGATTGCATTCGATCGTCAGAATTAAAATGCAATGCTTGTGTCGAGATTCTCTGCCTTTTCTGAAACCTTAAAGAAGTTACACCTCTTCGCCGCTCACTCCACTGCGTCTCATGGTTTACGAAAGGCCCCTAAAGTTGAAGCGTTGCGACGACGACGTTTCCGCTGGTTTATCGATTCGTATGGGGTTCGAAGCGGAGCCGCTGCGGCAAATCTATCGACCCGTCGCCTGGCCTACAGTTACAGGGGGAAAGCTTTCCCCGTATTCCATACGACGATTATCCAAATAGCTAGCCACCCTACCTGCGCCATAGATAGCCCGGAGGCCCAATGCAGTTTAGGCCACGTCATCCGGCACATGATCGCAAACTATCTATGCGGAAATATCCATATTCTATAAAATTAAACAGTTGTTTCATATCATTAAGTAAAGTTCGATTTTACCCAAAAAGACCGTGGAAAAAATTAGAAGAATTGGTTTTTCACAAGTTCAAAACTGACAATTCGCTAGCATTTTTAATTATATTTTTTTTGAGTTAATTTTCGATTGTATGTTTGGAGGTTACAGAGTGAGTTTTAATTTACTAGCATTCTTGAAATGGGTAAATCAGTACGAGCAAATTAGCAACAGTTGATAAAAATTGTGGAAAAAAACAGGATTTTTTTTTCATATATAAAAAAATATATTTTTAATAATAGTATAATAAGCGTTGAGCATTAGGTCCTATTAGGATAAACAATATTAGCGATATTTTACCACCTAGCGGTAGGTAAAATATCGCTAATATTGTTTATTAGCGATATTTAACTTGCCGCTATATGGCCTAGTGCGCTCAACGCTTGCCAAACTCCTATTCATAAGCTAAGTTGTTCAAATTTACAAAAAAGATTTTTTTTAATTATTATTATTTTTTACATTTTTAAAAAATCTAAATTTGTATACCTACTCGAACTGATTCACGCCCTTTAAGGATGCCGGTTAATTAATACTCAACCCTGTATTATACATACATTTTTATTTATTTTTAATTCTAATTTGTGTATAAAAACACATCTGAGAATCACCAACCTTTAAGTTATATTTAAAATCCGAGTAATTCATTAGATTTTCAGTAATATTTAGTACATTTTTAAGCAAAAAATTATAACTCAAGAAAAAACCAAATTCCAAGTAATTTTTGGTCGACTTTTAGCGAAAACTAGAAAACTTCGAAAGGTTTACAGTTTGTTTACAAAGAGCGACCTACGACTCTTTGACTCTGATTTTAACGATTGGTTTCTTCATTGATCAGCGCTTCACTGTTTTTTTTTATTTCATTGATTTTTTGCAGTCTATATCAATTATTATGATCCTCGCAGGAATAGTCTTGTTAGGCATTTTTATTATATTTTGTCCATATGTCCATTTAAACTTCTACGTAACGTAATGTCGAAACCGTTACTAAAAGTTGTCTATTACGCTCTTGCACACACCATTATATCATATGGGATTGGGGCAGTGCAGCACTATCGCACCTCGATCCGCTTATTAAAGCTCAGAAGGCGCTGTTAAGAGTTGTCAACAAAAAACCGTTGAGATACCCGTCCGAGCAACTTTTTCGTGGACAGGTAAGGCACCTTGTGACACTCGGGATGATATAACGATTCTAACAATACTACACACTTCATACACAAAAATATATTATTCATTAAATATATTTTCAAATTTAACTGTCAAGTATAAAATGTTAAGTCCAAAAGTACAAATGTCAATAAATTAACACAAATATATATAGTGTTTAGTGTCGAATGAAAGGTGTGATTGAGTAAATTCCGGAAATATACATATGTCTATATGGATAAATACATAAACCACAACTGTTTCATAAAAAATAAAGTAATAAAAATAATTGAAAGTAAAGTATGTACTACAAATGATTCCAGAAGCTAACGGAAAATCGGGTACCTCAATGAAATATATATTTTTGAATAGCTTAGACCTTCAGGATAATGGTTGATTATGGGCAAAAATCGCTCAATACATGGGGGGGGGGGGTCAAATCGCTCAATACATGGAAAGGGGGTCAAATCGCTCTCATCAATTTTGTTTACACTAATAAACACTAAATTACATCAAGCGACCAGAAATAGTACTAATGTAAAAATATAATTCGAAAGAGTACATACAAATGAGTATAGAGGGCGTTATATTTTATATAATTATTTGTGGTTTCAATCAAATGAAAGATGCATTGCATCAATGTATCAAATATAAAGAAGATAATCAAAAAATATCAGGATGAAAAGGTGAATAATTAAATATACTTTGATTTCAATTGATTATATATACAATACTTTACTTTCTGTAACGGCAGACGTGTTTTTATTCTTTTTAATATATTTATTTGTTTGCTTTTATTGCTGTTCTATCACACAAAAAATAAGAAGGGTTCCTGGTATTCAATATTCATTATAATTTTCTAATTATTCAATAAGCTAGCATTCTTATTTTCTAAAATATTATGGTATATATAGGTGACCCGGATTAATTGCTCACGAGTGTAGATAACTGTTTGTTTGTTTATACTATTTATTGTAAAATTTGATTATGGGCGGGTTTATTGTCATGCGACAATCTCTTTCAACCAACCCTAATAAGAAGTGGTTATATGTATGTGTGTCTGTGTAACAAACGCTTAATCTGATTGAGCTGAAATTTGACATGCAGCCTTTGTTTGGTCGTGGCAAGAATTGAAAAGGCTGTGGTTCAAATCGGTCCACCAGTGGGCGCCCTAATCATGTTTCAATCTTGAAATATTAGACGAATTTTAGACTTGAGATTTGGTACACAGATGCCTTGTAGGGCCGAAATCACATTGATTCTTGCCGGTCAGATCTGCGTAAACGATTGAATGCGTTGTATTTACACTATTCGCCCTCTGGCGAAAATACTTTCGAAAGTCCTTGGCTACTTGCCGGAAAGTTTCTAAATTATTATACATTCACCTTATATTTAATTTGTTTGATTCGTGTGGGTTGTGAACAGTTCCGTGCAGCTTGGGCCACAAGATAAATTTTGTTCTCGGATCGGCTCAATTCACGATTCAGCTCCTATTCAGAATTCTCGAGTGGAAGGCTACCCCGGATAAGACTCCCGTATCTTAGGCCTCGAGCTGGTGGACCTGTTTCTCCCGGCGGGATTGCATCCCGGCGCCACTGAACCGTTTGCACACTGGTCGGCGAAGCCAATCGGTTGTGCATTCTGACTTGGGGGTGGATGTTCACCTGATGTCATGAGACTCTTGAAATGACCTTGGCCACTCGATTCTGTGTGGCACTACGGGCAAAGAACGCACAGGTCCGCGATAAATTCAATTACCGCTGTAATACAACAGGTAGAGGTTGAGTAAGCGACTTCGGTCCCGTAACCAGTCGGGAGGACGGAGGTATCCTGAAGGTTAATTCCAGACGGAGATATCCTGCCAAAACTGGTAGTTAGGGATGAGGCTTCCCGCTGTTTACCTTTCCCGGTGCCTCGCCGTAAGGCGTTGGTCTCTAACGGGTTGCTGGTGAACTAGACAGTAGATTGTCTTGTCCTTAAGTCTTCTACGCTCATCCCACGGCTGAAAGAACGATCTATATCGTTATACCAGCCAGGGGAGACGGGTTCGCCCGTTGTAGTCGACGCAGTCCTCCTGTTTGATTCGTGTGCCTGCCTACGTAGGTCCAAATACTGTTTGGCTCCTGGACCAATCATGGCACAGCCTATGCACCTACAAGGTACTAACTCCCTCCCTACCTATACCTATATACTATTTTAACTCCCCCGAGGGTTGAAAGGCAAACTTAGGTCGCCGTGTGGACTTTTACGTTGCAATTAAGCAGGGGCGGCAACGTTAACTATATAGGTAGGTGTAACATAGCTATTTATTTTTTATCTGCGTTCATTTATTTTTTTGTATTATTTGCACATTGGGCCCGATTGCGTTTCTTTGTGAACTAAATCTGAAATTACTTCAAGCAAACGAGATAGAGCAACACGTTAGAGAGAAATATAAATCGAACGATCGTCGACAAAAAGTACCTGTCGAACTCATTTATCTTCTTAGCTAATTTATCTTCGGTGGGTAGTTTCATTGCAGAAAAGTGACAACCGTTTATTTCGCATTCCGCTTTAACCTATAGCCCTGTCCCTTTCACATGAACTAATTTCCGATTTTAGTCCACGAGGAAACGCAATCGAATATACGATACATCATTTAACTTGACGCGTGTGCGCTTTTATAATCGTAATTGAGACCGCACACTGTCTCGCCTGGCGAGCGATTGTTTCCAAGATCGCCACTAGATGTCGTTGGCGCTGATAGTTCCTCGTTTATCGCTTGTAAACCAGCTTAGTTAGCGATTAAGCGACACCGGCAATTAACGTCGTTTACTGACGACGCAATCACATTTTCTTTCTTCGCCATATTAGCCGCTATCCGATGTCATTTGATGACACTCATTTCACGACATTTTATTCCGAACATTGCCAACGCTGTACTATCACTGAGTACTACTAGACGCTGTACTATCATTGATTATATATGGCACTAGTGGTATTACCCGGCATTGCCCGTTATATCCGGCCTCAAATACCTATGTATACCAATTTTCATAGCGATCGGTAGTACGGTATATATAGTAGATGTTCTGCAACGCCACCTAGTGGCAAGTTACAACAAAGTAAAAAGCGCGGAATTATTATTCATACTCAAATGTTTATGTATACCAATTTCCATGGTAATCGGTTAAGCGGTATAGAAGCGGTATAGAAGCGGTATAAAGTCACAATAAAGTTAACAGTGCGAAAACATTATGCATGCTCAAATGTTTACGTATACCAATTTTCATGGCGATCGGTGGGGCGGTATAGAAGTTGATATGCTGCAGCGTCATCTAGTGGTAAGTTACAATAAAGTGAATAGAGCGAAAATATTATGCGCACTCAAATGTCTATGTATACCAATTTTCATAGCGATCGGTTCAGCAGTATAGAAGTACATGTGCAGCAGCGGCATCTAGTGGTAAGTTGCAATAAATGCAAAAGCGGGAAAAATATTATGCGGGCTCAAATGTCTATGCAGTTGAACAGTATATAAATTGATGTGCTACAGCGCCATCTAGTGGTAAATTACAACACATAAGAACCTGCATGAAAAATACATATATGTGTCAACTTTCATAGTGATCGGTCAAACGTTTTCGGAGTCTATTAAACTTGGACAGATAGATATACTAACATCTATTTTTACATTAATATATAGATTAGATTGCTAAGCTTCTTAGGACATTTTGGCAACCCTTTTTAACGGCGAAATGCAGATGGCGCTAGTAGCATTGTCGGCAAAAACCCTGCATATTAGCATTGATTATATATGGTATTAAATAGCGAAATTCCGTAGAAAAAAATAGCAATCTTTCGGACACGGCGAAATGCAGATGGAACTGATGGCACTAACGGACGAACAAGAGCAATATATGGGCATTTAAAATAGTAGTAGAAGTAGTAGTAAACGTTGTGGGGGCTTGTATTCAGTCCTTGATGTCACCTGGATCTATAAGATCTTATGTAACTACCCACTTTGTGGTTGGGTCAGTGGTCTGCTATTAGCCCGGTACTGTTCACCAGTCCACACAGATCACTGACCTTCAAGTTGGGCAGATCGCTGGTTTCGACAAAGGCTCGTCCCAGTAAACTGTGTCTTTTTGCGGCGATGACTGGGCAGCGACCAACGATGTGTATGCTGCCTTCAGGTTCATCGCCACATATTCGGCAGTCCTTGGTCTCGGTCAAGCCAAAGTTGAATAGATGTGCTCTAAAGGTCATGTGACCGGCGAGGGCGAGGAGACCAATAGTGGTTCTAAGGTTCTGCTCATGTCAAGTAGGGCCTTGATTTTCATAGGAAGTGGTTGCTTCATCATGGCTTTTGTCTGGCGACATGCTTGGCTCTGTTTCCAGGTTGTCCGATGTTCCTGCTCCAAGCAGATCCTGATAATTTTCTTACCTATAGCGAAGGAGACCACAACAACTGGCTGGACCGGGCATTTTACTGTGCCCAGTTTTGCCAGTCTGTCGGCCTCTTCGTTCCCGGGTATGCCTTGATGGCTCCGTGTCCATATTAAGGTGATTTTGTTGGCTTTTCCTAATTTGTTGAGCTCTTGAACAGTCCCAGCCACAGAAGATTCTGTAGTAGCTTTAGGCAGAGCGTCCAATGCTGTCAGAGCAGGTAAAGATTTTTCTATTTTTTACCTCAAATCGACTTTGGAGTTTTATACATTCCAATATGGCAAACACCCCGCATTTAAAATTACCTTGATAATGATTTTTTTTTCTAAAGGACCGATTGATTATAAAAACCCAGTGAAACAATGAATTCCTGAAAAATATTAAAATAAACAACTTTGGAAGGACTTTACCATCCTTATAGCTGTTTTAAAAAAAATTAAAAGCGATGTGAAACAAAGTCATTCAAGAATACACGTAAATAATAATTTGTGGCCACCTACACGTCAGATGGCTCTCAGGTGTGGGCATTATAATTAGGAAAAGAACCGCTGCTTTGTGCGCAATAACAAATTAGACGGTGGGCGATTATAATGCTTAACCTGTAACTGCTGATGTTGAGTATAAAGCACTACGTCGACTTAAGCTATGCTGCAGCTCAGCTGTTCATGCTGCGCTAAGAGGTATATCTAAGTTTAACACATTGCCATACATATGCCTGGCCACGGATTCGAGGTCGCTTGCGCGGCTGCGACCTGGCGTCAGGGGTAAATCCTAGATTAAATTTATCGCGGATCCGTGACGCCCTTTGCACGTTCAGGTGGCCAACGGATTGTTTTTAAGTATAGGTAAAGCCAGGTCAACAAATACTCCCCGCTTATTAGGAAACGTACGTCTCCAGACTCCCCCGGTTATGCAATGGATTGCGCAATCAGGTTGACACAGCCCAGTGTGCAAACCGCACAGTTCCTCTCGAGGTGTTCCCCCGGGATCCGCACTTTCGATCCCAACCGCCTACGACTGCAGGCTACAGCCGCAGATAAAATTCTCTGCGGCCCTTTCAGGTTAAGGCCATCTTTGGAGAGGCTACCGGATGAGAGCTGAGCCGTGAGTTGGGACGACCAAGATAGCACAAAGAAAGACATCACCACCCAATATTCACGGAGTCATATCCAATTGGTATTTTCCGTTGGGATAAAATTAACGGAATTGCATTTTTAAATGTGTAGATCGAATGCAAAAACAAGACACACACTTACACACATGCTACACGCACACATGCATTTAAACACGTCATAGTAGGGTTGGTTGTAGGAGATTATCATATGACAATAAACCCGCCCAGTGCGATTTCACAATAAATAATAAAAACAAAGAAACAAAGTAATCAATTGTGTGTGTAATTAGAATGTCGCCTCGGGGGCTCAAATAACTGCATAGAACGGGTCTTATTTCGCGGCACCTTCAGAGCGACGCTTGAAACTAGGTATGGGCAATCCAGGACACCTCATACTTCTTGTAGCGCAGTCGAAGCAATCTTGATATGATGACATTAAGTTTATACAATTTTGGGTCATGGGCGTAAAGTGCGTATTTGGAAAAGGTGAAGCCGTCGGAGCGTTCGTTAGGAAAAAACGGGACCTAAGTGTCTGCCTTGTGGAACACTGGAGGTACTAAAATTAATATACTTTAAACATTATTATTATTGGCAGCATTTATTGAAAGATCACTTCGCAGAAATAAATAAAAACCTTATTACTTCATAATTAATTCCTCCGTCATGTGGTTGAGCACATAAAGTTGGTTACACATTGCCATAGAGCCGTAAGATAAATTATATTTATTTATTATAAGGTACCGGTTTGTAGAAGGCTTAATCCAGTCATTGCTGGATTAACCCATACAGAAGACCTCGGCAGTCGAAATCTCGGGACCGCCTTTGCACTTTACAAATTATATCCTAATACGTTTTGAGCAACAAAATCTTGATGAACCAATTTTCTTAAACGAAGCAAACATTGATAAACAATATACCTATTGTCATATCATATATATGTATATATTATTCAAGTATGTAAGAATAATTATGAATATTTAAACTAAAATACTTTCTGTTTTATTTTGTCTCTTCAAGATTTTAAATTTTAGAATAAAGAAACTACGTTCATTCTTGTAATTATTAAATTTAAAACGTCATTGCAATATTCGTTTTAAAAACCTAAGAGCGGAGATATCATGCGCTTTCGGCAGGCAATATACAATTTCTGCAGGTACCACCTCGATATCATAAACTACCATATCTGAATCTCTTTCCGAGTTAGACAACAAAAATAAAAATATTTAATTATTAATTGTTAGGTAAAGAATTATTTTTCTTTGTAATTAAATGTATTTTAAAGGCTTAAATAAATTAACAAATAAGATAAATAATATTAAACAAACATTAACCCTTTATAAAACTGTATAAACTGATAAAACTTTAAATATTCAATGTCCTTATTTTTTTTCGATGATCGGTGATAAATTTTGAGCAGTTTCAACTTTTAAAAAGACGGTTCACCAGTAGCGTTCGTAATCATGAGACAGCTAATCGCACAGCTGACAACGACCAACTGTCCAAAAATTATAACAATTATATTATTATAAATTTTAATATAACAATTATATTGACAGTAAATTACAATGGAATGCACACATCCAACTAGCTAGTAAGCTATGTAGCTCGATATACTCAATTTAAACATTGAAAACCTGGGATTAAGTTGGAATTTCAAATTCAAATAGGTTTGAATTCAAGGTCATGTTATTCTTTTTATGAATCAGCTGTTTATTTATCTTTCCGTCGTTTATTTTTGCTCAAATATTTTCGTTTGTGCAACCGTGGTAAAGTTGAAAATTTGCTTCATTTTCAAATACGAGATCCTGTGCCGGTGTCTTCTATTACAGTTTTTTTGCAGTCTGGCTATACAGTTACCGAAAATGTGTACTGTTAAGAACTGCAAACAATGATGGAGGAGCTCGTGATCAAATAACCGAGGCTGGTCAGTCGCTAATCGCCACTGCTTCTGCATGATATAACCACAGATTTAACTGCAAACAGTCGCAAAGTTGCAGGAGCTACGGCTGGAGACTCTTGGTCACCCACCGTACTTGCCAGACCGTGCTTTAATAGAGATTTAAATTTTTTTCAGGAATTAGATGGATTTTACAAAAAAAAACAAATTTAAAGAGTCGGTGAAAAACGCCTTCAAAGCATTCATCGGTTCCTGTCCACGAGAGTTTTACAGCAGAGGAATTAAGCAACTCCCATTAAAATGACAAATCTGCATAGATAATAGGGGTCAATATTTCTATTAATTAAATATATGCTTTTCATTTCTGTTCTATATAGGAAATTTAAAGTTTTTGGCTTTAAATTTCCTTTATAGAACAGCAACTTCATAGGTAAGGACCCACCCAATATACGAAGCGTTCCCGGTATTCAATATTCATTATTAATGTGGTGATATTGAATAAGCTATCATTCTTAGTTTCCAGTATAATAAGGTTTATGTTGGTGAACGGGATTCAGTGCTCCCGAGTGTAAACGACATATGACAAATATTTCACAGATCTCATATTTACATAGTAATACACCTTCGTATCATAATTTTTTCATATTTTTAGTCAACTACATAACAGTATTTTCAACAGCAGCTGCTCTATAATACCTACGTTGTTTGTCCAGTTATTAACCCTCGTTAATAGGCATAATATATCGATATCCGATCATAATTTACTAAGTCATAAATCCAAATTTATCACCTGCGCTCAAATAAACCTTGTAAGTAATGTTGCGTAATCCCTAATTGCCTGACATATGCCAGTTAATGACTCATTTGATTGGTTACACGTCATTAGCGATACGATCGCCACATTTAATTAGTAAATTTACAGTGATATTCATCTGGACTACAGATTGATATGGCATGTCCACATAAATCTTATCCCAGATCCTTCTAGTCATAGCTTAAAGACAATTTTAGAGTAATTTATTTAAAAAATGCTCTTCGTCACCCTTCAAATAAATTGTTCTATATGTTAGAAGTATTAGACATTTGACAATTATATGCGAAAGTAAACCTGCTGCGCTACGATCTCAATCACCAATGTTGTTCATCAGACCATTCTTCTAGTATTCACGCTAAATCCAGTTTAACACGTTTGCGAACTACGAGATAACTCGTAGTTGACTTTAGCAAGAAGCTTTTTGTTACATAAACTAGCAATTTTCAACCAGTGGGTAGCGACCCCCTAGAGGTCGCAACGAGACCCTTGGAGGGGTCGGAGCCTATCTAAAAATAACATCGAAAATATCGCTAAATCTTTATTTATATTAATATGCAAAGATTTACAGCTTCAGAAGAGAAACATATGTATGTATTGTGTGTTTTGATATTGCTTTGATAAAATTTTATGTTGATGTAAGATGAAAATATTTAGATACAGCTTCGAACGTCAAAATCGGTTGAAACGAATTGTAGTTTATGTCATTGTTTTAAGGCGCGTGGAGTCGTGAAACGATCATATTTGAAAGCTGATAACCTTTAAATCAGCCTTCTGACAATTTCAGTAAAAATATATCTTAAGCATTAATATATAAACTTCAATCTGTTCGTTTAAAAAAAATGTAAAACATAAAATACTATACAAAAAAAAATATTGAAATGAAGCTGTTTTCAACTTTAATTACGTAACTACTTCTAAACTGCAAGTGATATTTTCAAGGCACTTACAAGGCACAAAAAAATCATTTACTGGATGCTTACAGTTACAGCTGTGGAAAAGGTTTAGAGTGTAAGGGGGTTGCGTAAGAGTTTTTTTTTTACCTAAAAGGGGGTAGCGGTTTCAAATAGGTTAATTAATACTGACATAGACAATTAAGAGACAATTCGGAATTGCTATATTGAAAAAGAACATTCGTTCTGCTTTTTAATGATCAATATATACTACTATTAGAGATTTTAATAATATACTATGATTTAATTAGGTAGATGGGATTTTCTATTAAAAACCTAGGCAATCAATATGTTGCAGCTTTGGGCACCGACCACACGTTTGCACTAAAATATTTCTGCTTAGGAATCTCTTTTCGAGGAGGAAAACATCGAGAGAAACAACCTCGACTATTCAATAAAATAGGCATAAATGTTTTCGGCATGCGTCATGGCACATAAGACGAAACAATAAGTAACAATTATTGTGATAAATACAGGGTCGAAAGAAATAGAGCTAGTGACCTAGACACCGAAATAATCACGACTAGGATAAACGGCAAACAGAAAATAACTAAAGAATACTTTATTACTTTTTATACGTACCCTCCGTTAAAATCAAAATATTTTATAATAGTATTCGCGCGAACAAACTGTTAAATTGGAATTTCAATCCGAAGTTAACGTTGTTATTTTAACGCTTGGACAGCTCTTTCAGGGTATCGAAACCGCTGACCACCTAACTTACATTTGATTCACGAGGATGTAAAATAACCACTGGATGGAACATAAACACGATGTTTTCCTGCTTCAAAAGGCACCCGCAGAAATTTGATACCAATCAATCCAATTTAATATTAGGAACAAATCATTATAATGCAACATTGTTTAGAATTGTTAGAAGTTGCTAAATTGACCCTTCCATACAAAAAACCACTGAAAGAAAAATGATACGCAAATTTTGAAAATGAAATACCGCAGTCGTCTGCCATTCTCGCTTTCTTTTCATTTTGATTACACATATGTAGGTATGTTCAATAGAAGGTAATATAATTACTGGTTAAAAGAGAATCCATTACAGTTTATTAAAACCAAACCCCAAATCAAATTTTTAGTATATTCGATATACCAGAACGCAGAAGGATTACAACAGACATGCTAATATTGTCATATCTGTTGTAATCCTTTACAGACTGTCTAGTATTGAAAAATCAAAATGCGACACTGAGTGTTGGCAATATTCGTCACTCCGAAATTCGCTAGAAAATGGCAATGTTTGTTAGAGAATAAAGAAATAAAAACTTAATACCCGCTGGCTCCGTAACGTCCCTTGCGGGACGCACGGTCGCCTACCGCAAGATAATGTTTTATATTTATAAATTTCAATGCGGTCATTTTACAGTTATTCATTTTATGATCAGTACAGTGGTTTATAACTTATGATCGTTTTCCTCAAGGCCATCGACTCTCGCCAATTTTAAGCGTTAAACTGACAAAATAAAAGGGACGGCCGAATGTTTACTTCGCAAAATAAGGGGTCGAGAATAATTGCTGAAGCAAAAGATGTAAATATATACATATGCATAGATGATAAATGTAGATATGATATGGTGTTAGATGTAGATATAATAAGATGATAGATGAAGATATGATACAATATAGATATGCCAAATACGCTCAAGTTGTCTTTTGGTTACATTTGTGGCAAACAAGCGAAAGTACAGTAGCTAAAGAAAATATTCTACTTATGTTACTTATCTAAACCGTGCTTCTCTTATTTGGGGAGCCAGCGACAAGAAACTGCGAGAGTTTTGTAAAAGCTGATAATTTCAGATCAGACAGTATTTTGACCATAGAATGCTGGGGTAGAGTCAGCAGGTCAGACTATTGGGCACTTGGCGCTGGCGTACTAGGAAAGGTGTAATTTTATTTAGTATCCCCAAAATATTTTGGAAAAGCTGAGAATTAATCAGTAGACAGTGATGTCATTTTTTCATATAACCGAACGTAACACCAGTCAGCTCGTGGAAAAACTAAATATCTTAAATATAATATCAGCATCCCTAGATACGGACGTTTTTGCTCAGTTAGATATAATAATAATAATAATAATAATATAACTCTTCATTTCGATAAAAAGGCGAGGTTATTGCCTTGCGGCAATGTTTAGCAGCGAATAGCATAGCATATCATATCTATCATAATCATCATATCAATCTTTACCTTAAGTTGTACAAGTTATTCGTTGGCTGATCACAATTAACTTATAATTGTAGATAAACTATAACTTAGAATAAACAGAAAGCTTAAAAAAAGATAATAATTAAAAAAGAATAGCAAATTATTAAAACTAAATGTGGTGAGCAAATAGCTATGGGTTTAGTTTATTTCTCCTAACAAATATTTAACATATTTAACAAATTGCATAGCCCTTCCGCTGTAATCTTTATTGTTCGTATTAATAAAATAAAAATAATAAATAACTTCTGGAAACTTATTAATTCCCAAAATGCAACTAACCACAGCATTTAAGAACCGCAGCAGGCTTTTGGCGCCAGATTGTTTTATCTCCTCAAGTTGAAAGTAATGACCACCCAGGTGGGTGTATCTTTTATGCATCAGCGGGCTATACTCGCCCATGGGGTGCTGGGTAATTTCCTCTACCCCTTGGCAGAACCTGCACATTTTTGTGTCTTGGAGCTTGAGGTTGAACGTGTGTTTGTTCAGGCCACAATGCCCCGTGAGCACGCCCTCACCAGTATGCGTAGATTTTTCCTATTTAGCGATAAGGCCTCACGGCACATAATTACGGCGGTAAGCCTTAATTAGCGCTTTGGAATGATTCAACCCTGGCGTGTTGTTCCAATGGTTGACGGATTGTTCTAAATATATTTGTTTGAGCATTAGGTTTGCAAGGCTTTTTGGTACGCCACAGCAAGGTTCAGGGCCGTATAAAGTTCCCTTTGCTCCAGTCTAGTTCATCGGCTTTTTCATTTCCCTCGATTCCTGCATGGCCGGGAACCCATCTTAGAATTACCTTGTTCTTTTCGCCTAGGGAATTCAGTAGTGATATGCAGTTCTGCACTAGCTTTGAATTAATGGTATTCGAGGCTAGTACCATAAGTGCTGCCTTGCTATCCGAGTGGATATGCAACTATCTATATCAACGGTTCCCAAAGTGTGGGTCGCGACCCACTGGTGGGTCGCGAGCCGATTCCAGGTGGGTCGCGAACACAACGTATGAACGCAGGGTATAATATGGTAGATAGACGACGAGATAGATTGAGGAGTCTAAGTGTATTTAGGATACCTACAGACAATATAATATAATAAAATAAAGATAGCACTTGAAAATAATAGAATATAAAACTTGTAACCTTGAAACTGGACTGTCAACTAATGCCGATGAAGATTTATTTGACTTGTCACTGACTTGAATACATTCAATCGCCATCGCTTGACACAATTCTGGCTATCTCTACGTGATACACATCAGCACATTTATGCTGAGGTAGTAAAAGTTCTACTCCAATTTACAACGTCGTAATTGTGTGAAGTAGGTTTTTCTGCTATGAAAAGAATAAAGATAAAGTAAAAGAACAAGCTAGATTTGTCAAATTCTCTGCGCTTAAAAATATCTCGCATTAAAGTTGAAGAAGAAGCTGTAATTTTGAAAAATAGAAAGCAAGCTCATTCGTCACACTGAATTATGTCGCCGTACCTACCCTATGATTTTCAAAGTAGATAGGTAGGTAGGTATGTAAACGTAGTTCTTAGTTTCTATTTTTTATGTTGTCGCACATTACAATTTCTTACAAAATAAAGACTTACTTATGATACTTACAAATGAATTGTTTATTTTTTACATCAAACCACATACTAACTTTTCTGAAAAAAATCTCGATAGGTCGCAAAATATTGTGATTTTAAATTTAAATTTAAGTATTGTGAAAAGTGGGTCGCGGGGTTAATAAGTTTGGGAACCCCTGATCTATATTAGTCTAAATATAAATCTATATCTTTTGATGGTGCATAGGTCAAGCGGTTTTTCAAAGTCATAAAAAAAACGACGCATCACCCAGACTAATATTTCACCAAATATTAAAATAAAAACAAACAAAGAAAAAGGAAAGTGATTTTTTAAACGATTGTCCACAATCAATAAACCATTAAGAAAATACCAATGCCTCCAGTTTACATAATATTCTCGTTTAACAATAGTAAAATATTGCTACCACAACAAATAAAAACAGTGATAAACGAACACAAATCGACCTATTGAATATGGTCTGCTCCCAAATGGGCCATTAGCATGAATTATTGAGACAAAGTGAAAATGTGTACGATAGCGAATCTGCAACGTTCCTCCAATGAAGACGCGTTTCGACACGGACCACGCGCGATCGATTTGTCACGGGCAAAACTCGATTGTTGCAAAATCGAAAGTCGCCGACGACTTCAATATAATTAGGTATTATAAATAAAACGTCAGAATTGAAAATCGATTGTGAGATATTTGGTTAAAGGTTAAGCGTTATTATATAGTGGCTGAAAATTGGGAAAATAGCAAGAATTTTTCGGTATGATAACATGATTAATTTAATTAATTACAAAATATAAAGTAAATTCCTTCTATGATACATGTAAAAGCGTTAAAACAACATATAACATAACCAAAAGAAAAGGTATAATTACAAATGTTTCAACGATACATATTATACCAATAATTAAAAAACGGTTTATTTGTTTGTTTTTTTCTACTCTTTATTGTGTTATTTCGCAATGGGCGGGTCTATTATCATACGACAATCTCTTACAACCAACCCTACTTAAAGTGTTTATAAATATGTATGCGTGCGTGTAACATGTGTGTAAGGTGAAGCAATATTTATAGTAAAATTGAGCAGTCTTTATTTACAAACTTAAGATTAGATGTTTAAACTTTTTAACCTTCTCTCAAGTAGAACTCGTGCCGATGTAAAAGTGATGTGCCGAAGTAGAAGTCGGTAATCTAAAACCGCCTTATTCCACTTTTATTATAAGTTCAACACGGAAAGTGTATCACTTTGTATACTCGCCTGTAAAATGCCGATAATTCCTCACGCGGCCTTGCGGAAACTGTATGATTACAAATAATAACTAAAAGTTACAAAAATGGAATAAAGTTTAGAAAGAAAGGCAAGCGTATTGTCTTCCACCAGCTAAACTTTATCACAAGTTTAGCATTGGCCCACACAAAACAAAAAATGAGAAAAAATAAATCAGAAAAATAAGAATAATGAAAAAACAAATAAATAAAAATGATGTGCACAAGCAAAAACAGGTCGCCTGTCGGTTTGGTAGTTTGTTTCTATTTATAACTCTTAAAAACTATTTTTTAAATTACTTTAAACCTTAAAGTGGCCATATTAGACAATTAAAAAGTTGTCATTAAAATGCAATCAAATAATGAGAAATCTCAAACTGTTCATATAAATTTCTAAGCAGTAATTGTATAACTGGTTCCGAAAAACAATAAACACTGAATTGCGCTGTAAAGTCACATTAAATACTCGTAAGCTTAATGTGTTATTATAGAGTAGTATCAGTATCAATTTATTTCTTCAGAAAATTCAATGAAAGGTTATTACTAGTTAGATAAAGGTTAAATTTTGATCTTCTAAATCTTATTAGAAATGTAGATTAAGACGAGCCAAAATATTATAAAGATATTCAGATACTGACTTTTAAATTAACTTACTGAATCATATAAGCAGTTTGGAGATTAGGCAAAATTCATTAGTTTTTCTGTAAAATTCAGCAGAATTTTCACCAGAAAAAGGCAACAAAACTAAAACCAACATGTTTTTTGCCGAATTTTGGTAAAAAAACTTGTAACTCCGAAAGGTTTTTAATTTATTTAGCCTTCTCCAAGTCCTTGACTCTGAGATTAACGAAATATTTTTATAACTCTATGACGATTATAACGATCCCCACAGGAAACGCATTTTAAGCATTTTACCAGGTTGTCCTAAAATAAAATGAGAGTGGTTAAGAAAGGTGCAAGGTTTGTATTGTTATACTACATGCATTGTTATACACATGCGGCCTATTTGGCACATGTGATTATGTAGTTAAGTATATAATTTATGTAATTATATCAATCATCAATCATCAATCAATCATCAATCAATCATCAAACAATCAATCATCAATCATCGTCAATCAATTATCATCGTCATCATCAATCATCATCAATCAATCAATCATCATTAATCAATCATCATCAATCAATCATGATCAATCAATAATTATCATCAATTAATCATTATTAATCAATCGTCATCAATTAATTACCATTGATCAATCGTCATCAACCAATCATCGATCTTTTTATCAATCAATCATCATCAATCAATCCTCAATCAAGCATAATTAACCAATCAATTGGATATCTGTCTCATTTCATCATTTGATAAATGGTCAGTATGGGTATGGTCAGTATGGGTTGGCTCGGAAGCTGGCAATTTCATCGAAGTTATGGTCTCCTGTTAGCCTTAGAACCACTATCGGTCTCCTCACCAGACACACGATCCTTAGACCACATCTATTCATCCTTGACTTTGCCGAGAGCAAGGACTGCCGACAGAACCTGGAGACAGCATACGCATCGTTGGTCGCTGCCAGGTTTCGCCGCAAAAAGACACAGTTTACTAGTACGAGCCTTTCTCGATCCCAGCGATCTGCTCAACTTGAAGGTCAGTGATCTGTATGGACTGGTAAGCAGTACCGGGCTACTAGCAGACCACTGACCCAACCACAAAGTGGGTAGTTACAAAATATCTTATAGATCCAGGCGACATCAAGGGCTGGAAACAAGCCTCCACTCCGTTTAGTACCTACTACCACTACTACTGGTCACCTATTGGGTATTGTGCTCGTATTTAAATTTTCGAACTTTACTGACATTAAACGTAACGGTTTTTGTTAAGAGTAGATTTGACTAGATTTTACTTAAGGAGTAACTCCTATAAACTTCAATAAGCCGAGGCATGAATTTTTTAACATGCAGTGTCAGGAAATCGTTTATTTCTAGTTACTTCGATTGGCGAAGCCGGGTACAAAGTTGCTGTTAGCTACCTCGTATCTAATAAATAATTTATTTTATTGTAGCGCAATTATCGGATGACACTTTATACAGATTATCACATACATATTTCTACATTACATCGACGGCACTAGTCGTATCGAATGTCTTAATCGTATTGTATTGATAGGCTGCAATGGCACGATATAAAGCCGTTGATTTCTAGCCAGTGATAACATCAGCAATGCCATTCATTCATAATAATTTACACATGTAGTTAAACCCCTATATCTAGCGTGTGGTTCTTAACGGTTCCGAGAAACTTGGGCCAGGTGGCTTGTCTTTGTTTTCTTAGGCCGTGTAAACTCACGGTTAAGCTCCCATCGGGTAGCGTCCTCAAAGAGGGACTAACCTGGAAGGGCCGCCTTGAACCTAACTATCGGCTGCAACGTGCAGTGAAAAACAGTTGCGGTCGGAAGTGCAGATCCTGGGGAACACCTCGGGTGGAACTGGATGGAATGTGCACCGAGCTGTGTCACCCTAGTTTACGCAATCCGGCGAATAACCGGAAAAGTCTGTAAACGTACGTTTCCTAAGCAGCGAAGGTAGTTGTCGGCCTGACGCCATCTACCTTGCAGGCAAAATCGATCTCTACAGTAAACTATAAGGTTATAACCGGTTGAGAATTGCTTTTTATTTTATTGCATGTTAACTACACTTGTCAAATAAGATTTCGTCGACTATAACTGTTGGAGTAATGGCCTATATCCTCTAAGGTTACAAAAATATAGGCGATATTATTGCTAAACGTTTTCGCCACGGAGCTTTAGCAAGCGATTTACTACTAACCGAAATGAAAAACGTTTCACGTCAAAAAGCAGAATTTCTTATAGTACAACCCCTTTAACGATACCAGACATCGGCAGCGAATCCCGCAGCAGAATCGCAATAAGTACGAAACAGTTCGCTTCATTTTTGATTCGTAACAGCTACAGTAGCCGCAGCCGCTAACGTAACCGGTGACATATCGCTTTATGATAGCTGCGCCGCGATCGTGTGTCTCATTTACTGTCACATAGCGTATAATCAGAAATAACTCTCAGTCGTTAAAATTAACTTAGTCGATCCGATGCGTAACGGCGGTTTCTTGAAAATATCGTTATTGTGGTGAAATTGTGGTTTAAGGCGACTACCTCTCTCAAACAGTGAAAAACTGACATTTTGCAATCAAATTTACGTGACTCCTGAGAACATTTAAATGATAATAAAAATATGAGTCTTGTAGAATTTTTTTCAATATTTTGTACCACGATGCCGAATTTCAATGTTTTGATTTTTTCTTAATAAAAATAAATAAAATGCGAAGTCATCACTTTTATGTAAATAGCATTTTTCTTAATTTATTTTTTTGTAAGCAGCATTTAAAAGGGTTCTAGAATCTATAAGGGTTAGCAACTTGAAACCGTGTTGGTAATGAGTACGAAGTAAATGTTCAAAATGTAACATTGCTTTATTTTTAATTATTTTACTTTTTCCATTACTATCTTCCAAAAAACCAAAAAAATGTTTTTTTGTCAAGCGCCAGATATATTGCAGAAAATATTGCAAATGTCAGAAAAACGTACTTATTTATTGAAAATATTATAAGAATAAGGACACAGATAGACCACCAAGACTAAGCTACTCATAAATATTAGGAACCCGCAGTAAGTTGCAGTCAGAGTTCTATAATTTACTCCTTGAGGAGGAGTAAGTTGCAGGAGCATCTCTATAGAAAATGTAATTATCATATTAGTTTACAGTTATTCATTTATATCCATTTTAATGCTTTATAACATATTCGAAGATTGAAATAACAGGAGCGCTTTCGTGATCGCTGCTGAAACGTCACGATTTTATGAAATCGTTAACTTTCTGCGGTAAAGTGTTACAGCTGCGACTGAAAAATTCTGGAATACTAATTACAAAACGACCTCTTTACACAATAGTAATTTTGTGTAATATATAGAAAAAATCAATTACAAAAAAATACATTCGACCTAAGCGACCTAGTGACCTATATTCGAACTAGGTGACAAACGACCCATTTCTTTAGTTAGTAAGCGTTGCACACTTCCCCAAATAAATAAAATCAATTAATTTTATAATTTTCCCATATGAGCTTGGTTAATACAAAAACTTTAAAAATCAGAACATCCAGAAATTAAATATAAATTCCTAAACATAAACTTTAAAATACAAGTTTAATTTTGTGATGGTGCTTAAATTTATTTACTTATTTATTTATTCGTTACATAAACATTCAAACGCAATAGCACAAAAGAAATATAATGTACAACCCAGAAAATACCGCTATATGCTTCTAAATTTCGGCATACATCTGTCTGTGCCCAGGCCAAATTGTGCATAAATTATATTTATATAGTTAAAGTTTGTATTCCTAATGCGCCAAGTAAATTGAAACCGAGCCCACCTTACTAGACACTTCCTGGGTCTTATTGGAGTGCCACGGTTGTGTCAGAAAAAAAAACAAATTAAATTCTATATATATTACCTAATAATTTTTACCGCAGATCATATCAAACATATGCGATACCGCCCTTTTGCCGTTCCGACGGCTGCCGTGCGCATTCCTACGAACTTCGTTTTTATTATTGTAAATATTGCCCAGCATATAAGGGGAGGGAAATAATTACGTATCCGACCCGAAGTCTTCACAGATTGACGATTTTCAGGGGTTCATAACTGGCGTTATTATATCGAATATGAAATTAATCATGCGGATATTTTTTTTCCTATAAAAGTAGTTTTATATGTATAAATTAACCTAAAAATTATGTAAACATGTACTTTATTTAAATTAATTCAAAGAAATGCAGTAAGTTATGTAATCTAAAACCAAAAGAAACAAAAAAATAATAGCACACATTATGAATGTAGCCTATCTTAGAGTAAAAACTCGAGAAATCATACAGTACCTAAAACTAAATAATTAAGTATAGTAATAATTAATTATAATAATAATCGTCAAATACAGTATTAAAATCAAAACCAGAAAAATACGCAATGAAAAAAAGGAAGATAAGGTAGTCAGAGAAAATCTAAATTATATCGAAATTCCTACCATATACTCAGTTTCTGATGCAGGTTTTTGATCCATGAGTTGAGGTCTCGAAGGCAGGTCACGTCGTTAGAGCCAAGGCCACACAAAGGCATCAGGAAATTCACAGAATATGAACATCTTAAAAGATCACTGTGAATTCTCCCAGTGCCAAGGTGCAACTCGAGGCTTTTCTTCACCGCATCAAGTAGGCAGCATCCAGTATTCCATAGACACCTAGACATATAGGTACTAAAACTAAGGTTATACTAAAAAAAACAAAACTTAAATTAAAATAAAGTGAAAAATTGATTCATCCCTATGTCACACATCTAACTAGGCTTACGCCTGTACCTAGATGTGCAATTTACGACTTATTTTAAATTGCGAGCTGACAATTAACAAGAACAATAATTAAACAAATTAAAAACACGACTGCCCTTACAAAAGGTGAACTATCGTATTTAGAAAAAAATGTTCACGTTGTAAACCGCGTTTTATAAAAGAAAAAAGTTCGCCCTGCGCCCTGCGGTATGTATCTCGAAAAAATCGCGCGCCGCCGCACTTTAGTCGGTTGCGGTTGCTGAAGTAATAAAAAGGTTTTTTATGAAATATTTGTGGTTTGAGTTTTTATCCGTATATAATATATATATATATATATATATATATATATATATACATATATATTTTTCCGAAATGTACTCCATCAGGCTTTTCATTTGATGCTAAACACGATATATTATAATAATTTATTGACATTTGGGCGTTAAGATAATTATTTATTTTTAACGTTTGAGCACTTTGAACACCGTATGATAGTCGGGATGACAACAATTCTAACAATACTACAGACTTTGAAATTGGTTCAAGCGTTTAGAAGTTATGGTAGAGAAAAAAAGCGGAAAACATAGATACATGAATCCTAAACACATAACACTCCTTTTTATAGGCAGTCGCGTAAAAATAAGTTTTATTAGTATTAGTTTTATTAATAATAAAGCAATATTATGTAGAGATTTAAAATAAAACACAATAGTCCCGATTTCGTTTCTTTGTGAACTAAAATAGGAACTTAGCTCAACCGAACGAGACAAAGCAATACGTTAGAACGGAATATGTAATGAACTGTCGTCGATTTTCCCGCACCAAAACTACCTGTCAAGCTTATACTGCCGTCGTAAATGAAAACACAGTAACTTGAAAAAAGACGTTTTGAGAAAAACGCGGTAAAAGTTCAGTTGTTAAATATTTGTTTTCATGAACAAATTAACCAATATAGATTATTTCTTTTAATCTTTAATGTTAAAAAATAGTTAGAACTTCAATTCTGCATAAAAAAATATATTACATTATAATTTTTTAAATAATTAAATTAGATATTATGTTTTAAATTAGGAATAAATTTTGATAAATTTTATATATACTGATTGGTTACTGTTAAAGGTAAATTTTATCCATTACTGTGTTCTAACCATGTAAAATAAATATATATATTTTTATAAATAAATAAAAAACTGCAGGCACCTTAAACACAGTAATCGAGATACTGTAATTAATTCGTGTATTAATAAATTAACTTTTAACAAAATTTTATCTAAAACCACAGTATCTGAAGAAGCCGTGTTGTAACCAAACAAAAATATTTCTTAAATGCTTATAGGTATTAAAAAAGAAAAAGGTAAATAATAGGTTACTGTATTTTAACTTAACAAAATATACGTACTGTGTTTTTTATTCAAAATATTCTGTTTTTTTTAAATAAATACTGTGTTTTTATCTAAGGTATCTCGGTAACTATCCATCGACAGACAAACCGAAAAATTTGCCTTTTAGTACTCCAAGTCATGATTTTAAAGAACCAAACTTGTATAAACACAGTAAATGAAGTTACTGTGTTTTCATTTACGACGGCAGTATAGACGTCTAAATAAGTTTGAAATCATTTCGTGCGGTGTTAGATTTAGCTGCTTAATTTCAGTGGGTAGTTTTAATCCGTAAAAGTGACGACCGTTCATTTCACATTCCGCTCTGACGTACTGCTCTGTCTCGTTCACACGAACTAATTTCCGATTTTAGTTCAAGAAAAAACAATCGAGCCCAATATATTTACTACCTATAGCTAAACACTTATAATAATATTAACATAGGATATATTGACATCTTTCATAGATATAACATTTTCAACAGATTAAACTACAATTTTCAGTTCATTTCCGTTTCAGAACACTACAACTCCACAATCTCACACAAGCCATTTATTAATTATAGTTACTGTGACACATTTGGGGTGAAGTTTCGAAACGAAAAGGACATTACCTATAATTCATGAAGCGTCATAAATCAGTTGAAAAAATACATTTATAAGAACATTTCCTATATAATTATATAAAGCCTAGTGACAGGTAAAATACACTTACCGTGAGGGTAATATTACCATTCCTACAAATGATTCTGATATAAATATTATATGAATAGAAGGTTAATAATTCAAGAACCGTTTATATTGTTACAAGGTTTAGATTTTTCCCGCAGAGCATAATAATATATCAATTCTTTTTCGTTTATTTTTTTTTTCAATAAATTTATATTTTCTAAAAACAGATTAAATTGTTTTTAATTTTTAGATTTAATTTTAGCACATAAACATAATAGCTTTAGTATTCGTTCGTCGTTTGTACTTTTTTTAATCGAAAATCTTTGGAAAAAAATACTTTTTAAGAATCACGCCGTTTATTTGACCGCTCAGGAGTCTATGTTTCAAATTGGAAATAAATCGGTTAGGCCGTTTAACCTGGCAGCGGTAAATAGAGAGACATAATCCAAAAACTATTATATTTCTATGTAGGATTTGTTTTTTATGTAGGAAGAAATCCATTAATGAAATTCATTCAAAATTTTAGATAAAGCGTTTCCTGTGAGGATCATAATAGTCGCTATAGAACTATAAAATAAAAACCATTCGTTAATCTCATAGTCGAAAAGATAAAAAACATTATACAGAATTGGAAACCTTTTAAAGTTTACTAGATTTTACTGAAATTCGGAACAAAACACTGGGTTGATTATTTTGATGAAAAATTTAGCATAATTTTACTAAGATATTATTAAAATTTTAAAGTTTTCCAACATTTTTAGAGGGTTCATCAATTTATCGTCTTATGCAGACACTGATTATTATTTATAAAATGGGAATCGAAAACCATTAATTATTTTTAGCTTTTTATTTGCACTTGAAAAATAAAATACAAAAAGGCGAGCTTTTTGCCACTTGACAATGGGCCCGATTGCGTTTCTTTGTGAACTAAAACTGAAATTAGTTTAAGCGAACATGATAGAGCAATAGGTACGTTAGAGCATACTATGAAACGGTCGAATATACTCGTCGTTATACTCGTACAAATAAATTTGAACACATTTCGTACGGCGTATTAAAATATGTATACCAAACTAAAAATTCATATATTTATGTAAATTATATTAAAATAATAAGATCTATGATTTAAAAATTTGTTTCTCATAATTTATTTATTTTATACGGTATAGGAGGGCTTAAAAGGCCATCTACAGTGCACCGCCATACTGTTATACCACGAAAGTCGCCATTAATTAAATTAAATTAATTAAATTAAAATTAAAAATAATAAAAATAATAAAAGAAGCGGCGAATTATAAAAATAGAAAGGATGTAAATTTAAATAGTATTAAAATTGACAATCAAATTATTACAATGAAAGATAATCCTGAAAAGTTACTAAATTGTACAAATAGTCACTTTTGTAATGTTGGCTCCAAATTAGCAGAAAAGTTTCGTGGGATAAATAGTTCTGTAATTACTGACCTAAGTAAATCTGATACGTTACCTGTGTCCATGTACCTAACGCCTACAAATAGAGACGAAGTTAAGAAAGTAATAGGCAGCCTTAAAAATAGGTCAGCGGTGGGGGATGATGGGGTCGGGACATGCGTATTTAAACTAGCTGAAACCTATCTCAGCCAGCCTATTGCTTTTATCATTAATATGAGTTTTAAAAGCGGAATTTTTCCTGACAAATTAAAAATTGCCAAAGTAATTCCAATACATAAAGGGGGAGATAAGCAGGACCTCAATAACTATCGACCTATCTCCATTTTAAACACGATCTCCAAAATCTTCGAGAAAGTTGCAAAGGCGAGACTCTATAAATTTTTAATTGAAAATAAAATACTCTCAGACAATCAGTTCGGATTTAGGGAAGGTTTAGGGACAACAGACGCTATAGCAGCCTTAACTGAATTTATAGTCAAAACGGCCGATAAAGGAGACAAGTGTCTAGGAGTTTTCCTTGACCTTGCAAAGGCTTTTGACTCCGTTTCTCATAATATATTATTATGCAAACTGAGCAGTGTAGGAATTAACTACACAAGTCTTAAATGGTTTGATAGTTACCTATCCAACAGGGTACAAAGTGTCACCATCCAGGGCCTCCAGAGTAAAAGCCAGCATCTCACGTATGGTGTGCCACAGGGTAGCGTTTTGGGGCCCATTTTATTCCTCGTCTACATAAATGACCTATGTCAGTTACCAGTAGGTAAAATCATCACATATGCCGATGACACTGATATACTATTCAAGGGTGCAAACTGGGATTACACATTTGAGAAAGCAAACGAGGGCATGGAAATTGTTAAAAATTGGCTAGGAAACTTTATGTTGACGCTTAATGTTGGCAAAACCAAATACATGCCATTTAGTATAACAACCAGAGGTCAACCCACTACTAATAAAACTATTGTAATACACGAGTGCGATAGCGTAGAGTCTTGTAACTGTCAGCCTATACAAAGAGAAATATCTTGGAAATATCTAGGCATCACTCTAGATTGCTTTCTCCGTTGGGATTCTCATATACATAACGTGGCTACGAAGGTGCGAATCCTTGGATATGTTTTCAAAGAACTGAGGAATATTCTGGATTCCAAAACACTAAAAACTGTTTATTATGCTTTATGTGAATCGCTTATTACTTACGGCATAATTGGATGGGGTGGATGTGGTAAAACCCTGCTAGAGCCATTGCAAGTTGCGCAGAAATTTATATTAAAAATTATTCTACGTAGACCATATCGCCATCCCACTAATGAACTTTATAAGGAAGCTAAAGTTCTTGACTGTAGGCAACTTTTTCTAAAAACTTCCCTCTTAAGGCTATTTTTGGACAGTAACTCAAATTTAGGAATAATTCAGAACCGGCGACCAACGAGACAAGTTTTAGAAAATAGCTCAATAATACCCAGAAGGAAAACATCATTTGGACAAAGACATTACTCTTTCATTGCGCCGAGATTTTACAATCTGATCAATATGGAAATAAAAATGAACTTGACATTTAGGGAATTCAAAAATAAACTAAAGAAATGGTTATCGAATCATGACAGACTAACCATACATCAAATGTTAGAAATAATAGTATAATAAAACTTAGGTGCACAAATTATTAACATATTTTTAAACATATATGTTAAGTATATTTTAACATTCAACTAACTACCAAAAATTATTTGACTTTGACAATGAAGTATACTTTTTAGACTAGGTAATTTTATATCAATAAATATTAATGACCGTTTCATCCTTTTCTCACATATAACTTTATTTATTTTATTTAATCGAATTTTATATGATATTTGTTGCCGATTAAATAATGAAATTGCATTTTATTTATTATATTATCTTTTAATATTTTTTTATTATTATTATTTTTTTATTTTATTCTGAAGACTTCAATTTAGTGTCATTAGCTTTTTACTAAAACTTGTATATTTGTAAGCAACCAAGCAATCAAGCAAACTTGATTGTAATATTGGAGTCCTGTCCACCCTAGAACGGGCTAGTCCCAGTTGGGTGACAGAAACAAATAAGCAAAAGGTTAAGGTTTTGCCATTCGGTTCCTGTTATTTTTATAAGCTAATCAATGTTTCATGGTAATTAATTCTTAAATAAATAAATAAATAAATAAGAAAAGATTGATCATTTCATTAACTGTGAGTGCGATCTACATGTTGCGTTTCGTAGTACAATCCTATTTCTTAAATTGTAGTATGACGTTAAGCAAACTGATACGCTATATAATGAATGTTAAAACAAAACTGCCTAGGCAACTATTTTTTCATTGGATCCTAAGTCCTATTATGTATAATATGCCGTATAAAGGGTATTATATGCTACCCTTTCGTGCCGCGGAGACCGGTGGGTGGTTTTTAACAACACGCGACGATTTGTTGCTGGCTACGGTTGCCGTGGTTACGGAACTGCCGTATCACCGCCCCCGATCTCAAACCACCTTAGCAGCCGTATACCTACACTTTTAGCGGCACACATAACCACCCTCCCTACCCTCCTCGCGTGTAGAGTTAACGACTGCCGATCGTTATTGGACAGGCGGGCGAAAGGGCACTAGTGATGACGATGCGAGATTTGACAAATACCGTATTCAAGGTGTGAAAAAGGGCGACACCGCTCGGACTAAACTTCCCATACTTCGAAAGGAGAGCAACCAACGTTTGAGTTTCGAGTTAAAAGACTTAGGAGAGTGAAGGAATATATTTTCTAATGTTGTCTCTAACTGTTTCTAAATATACACCTAGGGAATACTCCCTAATTGTTTTCCCTAAGTGTTTCCCTGTGTTTTCTCTAAGTGTTTTCTGCTGAGTGTTTGCCCTGAGTGTTTTCGATTTCTGATGGTAAAATAAAATGTTTTAGCACTATACACAAGTATGGTTAATTGAGATCAGAATAAATGCGGTCAAGTGCGAGTTTGTCTCGCGTGCAGAGGGTTATTTATTAAATATATTTAATACCAAAAATATAATTGATTTTTATGAAAAATATTTTTCGTTACTGTGAAATGAATAATCTGTTTGTATTTTAGGGAGTTTATGGGCCCTTGCTGAGTTGGCCAAGAAGACCCATTCTGTTCAGGGTTGGTCATACTTACGGGTCAACACCAATCCGACGGCCTCCACGCATGAAGTGCGAGCCTGGGTAGGACTTTGGCCTTATGGTTAGTTTCCCCTGGGAATCAACCTTCTGGCACTCCTGGACGGTCTGCGCACCGTGTGGCGTAAGCCAATCGACTGCACTCTAATTAACAACTTGCGGTGTCAACTACAACGGGCGAGCCCGTCACCACAGGACGTTTTAACGATTTTTTCGTTCTGTCGCCCTGCAGTGAACGTAGAAGACTTTGGACAGAACAATCCAACGTCCAGCTACGTCACAACCCGCAAGAAGCCAACGCCTTTACAGCGAGATAGCCCGTAATGTTACCTGGCGGGCCGACACTCGCGCCCTTGCTTCCAATTGTGACCAGATTTCTCCGGTCTCTCGATTAGTTCCGAGTTCGAGGTCGCTTGCGCGGTCCTCTCCCTTACGAAGCGGTGAAACGGTGTACGCCGAATCTATCGCGGACCAAGGCGTCCTTTGCCCGACTCTGAACCGGGATCGAATGGCCAATGGTCATTTCAAGAGCAGTCGCCGTAAGGTAGGCAACCACCCCCGCTCTATAGGAAACAATACAGTTCCCAGACTCCCCCGACTGTTAGTCGGAGAGCACAGTCGATTGGCTTGCGCCGCTCGGTGCGCAGACCGTCCAGGAGCGCCAGAGGTTTGATTCCCAGGGGAGACTGGTTGACCCAGTGTCCTACCCAGGTTCGCACCCCATGCGTGGAGGCCATCGGATAGGTGTTGACCCGTGAGTGTGACCGACCCTGAACACATGGGTCATCGTGGCCACCTCATCATGGGCCCATTAGCTCCCTAGTCAGCTAACTCTAACTAACAACTTGCGGTGTCAACTACAACGGGCGAGCCCGTCACCACAGGACGTTTTAACGATTTTTTCGTTCTGTCGCCCTGCAGTGAACGTAGAAGACTTTGGACAGAACAATCCAACGTCTAGCTACGCCACAACCCGCAAGAAACCAACGCCTTTACCGCGAGATAGCCAGTGTTACCTGGCGGGCCGACCCTCGCGCCCTTGCTTCCAATTGTGACCAGATTTCTCCGGTCTCTCGATTGGTTCCGAGTTCGAGGTCGCTTGCGCGGTCCTCTCCCTTACTAAGCGGTGAAACGGTGTGCACCGAATCTATCGCGGACCAAGGCGTCCTTTGCCCGACTCTGAACCGGGATCGGATGGCCAATGGTCATTTCAAGAGCAGTCGCCGTAAGGTAGGCAACCACTCCCGCTTCCGCAGCCGCAAATGATTCGGAATAATTTAAACGTCTTCCGATAGAGCGCCGCGCACGAATTTTTTATTCGATAAAGCAAAAAAAACGGATTATTCGAAAATAATCGTAGTTAAAAAGATAGATAATTAAATTATCTTTAAAATGGTGTAGGTTTCATAATATTACGCCAGATAGTATTTGCGTAGTAGTCGTTTTTGTGTTCGGTTGGACCTAATTTCACAAATTTATTACACTATGTAATATAAACAAAATCTAAAATATTCAAAGCTAATAATATTAGGAAAATGTTTTTGTTTAACATATATTTTTTTCGAATCGTAAGCAGTACTCGTTGATGTAATTATCAGTTTAAAATCATTAATTTTCGTTAAGAAATTTCTTCATTCGGTCGCCGCGCTGGCCTAGGCCCGCGATAAAAGCTATGCAATAGCTTAAAAAAAACTATTTTATTCTGCGGGACCCCGTAAGTTATGTACCTTTCAGAAATCCCACTTTCTAATTTATTATTGTTATTTGGGATCTGGATGAGAAGTAATTGGTAAACCATTGCAGGGCTTTTCCCACGGATACCAAATTTCACTTTTTTTTATAACAATCAGATATGTGACCGAGTGAAACGCCTTGCACAGGTCTAGAAAACCCACCATACTTGTATCCTTTTTATCTAGACAGGCAATTTTCTCAATTAAGAATACGATGGCGTCCTGAATGTATCCACCAGACCACAAGTCATATTTTACAGGGGGATATTCCGTGAACATCATTATTATATATTTTACGGTAAGCTCTATTACCTTATGCAGTGTATTTAATAAGCTAATAGGGCAGTAACAATTAACATCGACAGTTTTCCGCTTAAAAAGTGGGGTAATTACAGGTATTTTAAAGCACTGATGAAACACTCCACTTAATAAAATGATAGGGAATATTCAATCGTAGTATTAGAAACCTCATAAACTGTCCCTCAGTGAGGACAGAAATGTGTAAAAAATATTTTAACGCTATTCCACACGACATTAAATCAATGCAACAGCACAGGCTCAAAAATAAATGTTATTACAGCTTGAATGAATTTTTAAACTATAATCACAAATAAATATTATAACATATTTTTATTGTAATTCTCTTACTGTAAATTTAAACTTTAAAACATTTATATTTCATTCTAGCTCTAAATTTGACAAACCGTAGATAACCTTATAATTTTACGACAACATTTTAATTTAAACACAAACTGTCATTTTTAACTTAATATATAGTAATGGAAAAATACTATAATAATTTCTATATAATAGTTACGATTATAATTGTTATTTTTGTTATACGTTTAAATCTTAATATTTTAGGATTTGTCTTCCTTCAACTTGCGAAGTGAAAATATATTCATTTATAGTAAAATAAATAGTGTACACCTTATAGGTAAACTGTATAGCACATAAAATAGTAGGTACCTATCCATTTTATACGACCTACTTATTAAATGTGAACTCAGCCTTCTCTAATACCATTGATTTTATATGGTATTACATTTCTCAGCTCCATAAAACATTTTGGCAACCCTTTTGACTGTGAAATGCAAGTGGCGCTGGTGGCATTGACAGCGAAAGTTGTTTGGACATCTATAACAACATTGATAAGGAAGAGCTTTTTATTGGTTGATTATAAAACCCAATAATTTAAGCAGCGATAACAATAACAACATTCAATATGTAGGATAGAATGCCATAGGTAGATAACATTCTATCTGGAGAGAATAATTAGTCTATCTTTGCGTAATTATAACGTATTAAAGCCTGTATAACAAAAACAAATATACATCTTTGTGTAAATAATATTAAAAGTTATTAGATTTCATTATTTTGTAATGTATAAGCCTTACAGCGCGCCTCCATAATGTTATACCGCGAAAGTAGCCACGTAACAATCTATTTGGATAGCGTTTCTAAAACATTAATCCTTAAATAAATAAATAAAATATAATCAATGCCAATACATTGATATTCATTTACCGACAGTATTTTGATCAAGTATATGGATATTTATTTCCTCTGCCATCAGATAATCTCGACCTTTGTTATTGCGTGCCAACCGTAGGGTTTCCTTACCTAAACCGAAACCCGACCCCTGGTTTCGCTCGATTCAACTATGTAGGTGTTATTTTTATTTCATCGAAGAAGTTAACTTTTATCACGAGATCACTTCTTTAAAATATTCGTCAAGATTGCAGCGTCGCATGACCGACGCCATTAGCGCACCCCAAAAAGTATACACCTCAAGATTTTGGGGGGAGATTCCTCTGGAATTTCCACTAATCTTGTGGGTAAATCGCTAAGAGCATGCGATGGGATTTATGGGTTTGGTTGCCTGAAACAGATATGGAGGTGCCGAGTTTAAGGCGACCGATATACTAATCAACTAATTGTTATGTTGATTTATGTTATAAATTAGTTAGTGTAACTAATTTATAACGGCGTTCAGTTATAAGTGATAATGAGTATGATAAAGTTAACTTTATCACACTCATTCACCATATCAGACATATTCACCTTTGAGGCTTATATATTAGATATTCTTTTTTTTACGTCCACACTTAAAAACAAACATACTTGAAAACTATTCCCCGATCACCTAAAAAATCCTGCATTGCGGCTACTACCGCGTCATCATCTTTACATTTTTGACCTCTCAGATGTTCCTTTAACATCGGAAATATACAGAAATCACTAGGGGCGAAGTCCGGTGAGTATGAAGGATGTTCTAATACTTCACAGCCAGTTACTTCAATGGCAGCCATCGCAAATCTGGACTTGTGTGCTGCTGGGAAGTTATATTGGTGAAACAAAACAATTTTGGTGAGTTTCCTCTACGTTTTTCACGTATTTCGTTATGCATTTTATTTGTTCAGCACATACTGGGCCCGATTGCGTTTCTTTGTGAACTAAAACTAAAATTAGTCAAAGCGAACGAGACAGAGCGACACGTTAGAGCGGAATATGAAACGAACGATCGTCGATAAATACTACCTGTTGAACTTATACTCGTCCGAATAAATTCGAGCATATTTCGTGCGGTGTAAGATTTGACCTTGGCCCGCAGTTTTAATGCGAAAAAGCGACAACCGGTCATCTTACACTCCGCTCTAGCGTATTGCCCTGTCTCGTTCACATGGACTAATTTCCGATTTTAGTTCACGAAGAAACGCAATCGAGCCCACAGTCCCCTTTATAGTACCTCTATGATCAAGGTATTCAATCATCACGACTCTGTCAGAGAAGAGAGCCCATAATCTTACCGTCTGATGGAATGGTCTTGAATTTTTTAGGAGTTGGAGATCATGGTCATTTCCAGGTTTTGAACTGTTGTTTTGTTTCAGGATCGTTATGCTTAAGCCATGTTTCGTCGTTTTTTAGCTAAAAATTGCAAAAAACAAATGAATTTTATCGGATTAAATCTGGTGTTCAACTTTCAACATTGGAATTGGCGTTTTTCCTCCGACTTGTCTGATATTTTGAATGTCATCTCGGACATTAGTCAACAGATATTGATATGGTACAGCCTGTAATAGCCAAACTAAATATTCTAGTTACATATAGGAGTAAACTCTATCGATATCAGTCCGGTGTTTCTCGGGTTGTTTACACACGGAAAGACAGAGGGGCAAACAGACGTTACATTTATTTACAACATTTTTAAAAACTACCTCCTTTCGGAAACTGTTCGGCGAGGATTTCTGCAACATCTTTGAACATTATTAATGTTAATGTTTTAATGCAAAACATTGAACATTTTTAATGTTACTTTAATATTTTTAATTAATTTGCTGTTTGTGGCTATCGTAGCACAATTAAATTTCAATAAAATATACGCCAAATGAGGAAGTTTTACCGCACTTGTAAAATTTAATTCACTGCATTAAGATCGATTAAATCCTAAGGTCTTCAATTTAATGATCTAATTATAATATACTTAAATACTGCGCCTGATTGCGCTTCTTTGTGAACTAAAACTGAAATTAGTTCAAGCGAACGAGATAGAGCAATACGTTGTAGCGGAATATGAAACGAACGATCGTCGATAAAAACTGCATGTCGAACTTATACTCGTCCGAATAAATTTGAACACATTTCGTGTGGTATTAGATTCAGATCTTTGGAGGTTAGTTTTAATGCGAAAAGTGACAACCGTTTATTTCACATTGCGCTCTAGCGTATTGCCCTGTCTCGTTCACACGGACTAATTTCCGATTTTAGTTCACGGTGAAACGCAATCGAGCCCATTGTGGGTTTTCTGATATTTTTATTTTGGTTATAATTGCAAATAAAATGTTTTTTTAGTATACTTAAACCTATATTTTTGATTATTTAAAAAAATCTTTGTTGTAAACAAGTTTTCTACTTTTAGACATGTACAATATTCTTCTTCTTCTTTTTACACCACTGCCCAACATAAAAGGAGTGTAATGTGTTCAGAGTTCACCTATGCACATTATCTGTTTCTTTATTCCACCACAACTTCTAAAGGCTTTAACCGATTTAAAAGTGTGTAGTAATAATAGAATCATTATGTCATCTCGAGTATTATAGGGTACCTTAACTGTCCAAATACCAAGTAAGTAGCTGTCTAAAGGTAAATTACACAGCGAGGAGATCGCATCTATTGTTTAATGTGCCGTACCACCGTACAAATATTTTTGTAGACAGGCCAGTGGGAAGGGTTATAGTTCCTCTTAATTCCTTACCCACAGAAATAGATATCTTTTGTATATCCCTTTGGCAGCTAAAAAGGCAACTCCCTGCTATCTCATGTTTATCATAATCTGTCTTTTATTTAGTTTTATATTTTTATGTTTTTTTCTTGTTCAATGTTAGCATTAATTTAGTTATGTAGTCATTTATTTTAAGACTTACACTCTAGCTTTAATATTCAAGGGCGAATTGGATTAATCTGTAATGCCCTAAAATACTATTTGAAACTAATAAATAATAAATAAATAATAAATGTCCAAATATCAATTAATTAACATAAATATATCGTGTTTAGTGTCAAATGAAAGGTCTGATTGAGTACATTCTAGAAATATTGATGTATCTATATGGATAAATATATAAACCACAAATATTTCATAAAACACCTAATAAAAATAATTATAAATAAAATATTGGCAGTCACTTTCTGTATTGGCAGTCGTGTTTTTTAAACGAATTCAAAAAAAGGAGGAGGTTATCAATTCGGTTGTATCTTTTTTTTTATGTTTGTTACCTCAGATTTCTGCTATTTATGAACCGATTTGGAAAATTCTTCTTTCATTCGAAAGAATATACTTACAGATTGGTCCCATTTTTATCAAAATTCTGTTCTGATTATGGGATCCATGAGGAATTGAGGGAACTCCTCAAATATTATCATGTGAAATTGAAAGTTTACGTGTTGGTTCAATTCCGATGACAATTCATTTTTTTTATGGTAAGCATAATCTGATTGTACATCCTGGCTTGGCTCCCGACGAGGGAACTCCTCAACGGTCAACAGCACAGAACCCAAATTTTGTATACTCATTCAGTTATGATAGCCTGTTCTAAGTTTCAGCATGATATGGCTTTTGCACCCAGGGTTGGCTCACGATGAGGGAACTCCTCAACGGTCAACAGCACAGACACAAAATTTTGTATGTATATTCAATTACGAGAGCCCGTTCTAAGTTTCACCAGGGACTGAGGCACACAGGGTTGGCTTTCAACGATGGAACTCCTCAACGGTCAACAGCATATACATAAAATTTTGTATACGCCTTCAATTATGATAGCCCATTCTAAGTATCACCATGACATAGATGCTACACTTATAAAAAAAATGAGTCGGTTTTTCTTTTTGTTAAAATTTTGTCTATTATTTATTATTCTTTTTTAATATATTTACTTGTTACTACATTTAATATATTTGCCCTGAAATAGGTTATCACTTAGTTTAGCGGCATGGGACCGATCGGCACATATAAGCGTGACATAAAATAATAACATTTTAAAATAACTATTGCTAATTGGATTATTACTATTGTCTTCGTTTATTTATTAATTTGTAACCTGATTAATTAATGTTAAATATTTTGATTTTGATTATTTTTGATTTATTATATGTAGATTATTAAATTTATGTAATTACGTTATTTTCTTTTAATGTCATTTGATATTAAATATCTTGATTTTGATTATTTCGATTTGTGTATTTATTTGATTATGATTATTTGGATTTTTTGTTTTAAGATTTATTTGATTTGGTTATTTTATTTCAAAAATCATATACCTATGTATCAATAATTAATAGGTGTGTCCTGAAAACCAGGATAAGAGATATCCTGAGGATACCCCTAATTTGCAGCGTTTGTAGCTTTATTTCATAGTCTTTGTCTATTTACAGTTTTAATTTTTAATCTGTGTGTTCTTGTTTTTTTTTTGTATATGTTTTTTATAACAGCTGCAAATAAATAAATAAATAAATAATTAAATAACTTGATGTGGGTTTATTATTTTTTAAATTAAATGTTCCTTGTTATAGTGTAATTATTATTATCTATGGTTTATGTTATGCTTATTGCAAACTTTGTACAGTAGCGAGAGTATTAATTGAATCAACAGTAGGTACATTTTATTATTTCCTAAATAATTTTTTAATATTTTAGGGGTGGTTTTCATACGACGGCTTAGAACCACTCGTTTCTGTTAAAGGATTGTTGATGAATAGCGACCAGTACAAGAAAATAATGCAGAAAAATTGAGGTCGGAGTTAAACAAGAGGTTTCCATCCAAAGATGTAATATTTCGATAAGAATTGGCTCTTTGCCATATTTTTTTTATTTTTTTTTTTAATTTATTTTTAGGAAAACCAACAGGTAATTATAATTTAACAAAAAGACGGAGTAGGATAACAGAGAGCCAAATAAAGGTTTTCACGTTTAAGTAACGTTGTAGAAACATATGTGACCATTCAATTAAAGTTATCGATTAAAAATACATCAAAAATTATTCAACAATTAATGCTAAAGAATTCACTGTTCAGCCGCTGCCTAGCTGAGTTAATACTCGTACAGAATAGATCAAAGTCAAAGCGTTTAATCAAATCATTAAAATTGTCACTTGTTCGCCACAGAAATGCATTTCGCCTATAGTTGGTACCAGCACGAGGAACATGAAGAGCAGGGTTAAATCTATTGAGTTTGTAAAGAACACGGAGATTAATTCTATTTAGTAAGTCGGGACAGTTAATATTATTGGAGGTGTTTTTTAGCAAAAAGTTTAAGTCCGCGGTTTCACGGCGCTTAATCAAGGGGAGGATATGAAATTTCTTGCATAAATTGAAATAGTTGGATGATCTGTATGGGATTTTCAGACGGAAGCAGAGATATTTCACGAACTTCATTTGAATGTGCTCGACTTCGAATTCCATAAAAATGAAGGAATACTTTGCCAAAAGTAAAGTGGCTGTTTTAGAGTGATCGGGAAACTCTCCGGATCTTAATCACATAGAGCATCTATGGGCTCTCTGCAAGCAGGCTTGCAAGAATGGATTGCAGAACAAAAAATAGCCTCCTTTGTTCATTGAGTCAAGTATGGTAAATGGACGAAAAAAATGACAAAAACTATAAAAGCCTAGAATTAATATCAAAACGAGTAAAAATGATTTTAAAGGCGAAAATAGGGCATATTAAATTATTAATTAAAAAGAAAATGTATTTATAGTCCCAAAAAAACTGTTGTTTTCAAAAATATGTTTTTTATTCAATTAATACGCTCCTTACTGTACATTGCCATAACAAATGAATCACCAAATAGCTACAGATGATACTCCGATGGAAAAGTAAACGTAAGTAGTTTTTTAGCAAACAAAATGAGTATGGCGTAAATCTGCGTGAAGTGTAGCTATCGGTGGATGGATCTATATAGATACGCGTTGGGTAATGGCAACATAAAGCCATGCGCATATGTAAAAGAATGCTCAATAAAACTGTCTTGAAGTGCACCCTAGCGCTAATAGAACTCAGTCAAGCGAGAGTATGGTGGCATAGTGGTTAGGTCGCCTGATCTTACATTGTAAGGTTCCGGGTTCTAATCCCGACTGGGTCACCAGTTTACGTCGCGATAAAATTTAACGTCATTGCAGTTTGTTTTTGGTGATCGAACCCAATAACAAGATTTACACTTACACACATGTTACTTTCACACATACATATAATTGGTTGTACAAAATTATCGCATGATAATGAAACCAGCCATCGTGAAATTTCACAATAAAAAGTAGAAATAAAGAAATAAACTTCAACGCTGCGTGCCCGGCCATATAGGGATGGTGACAAAAATCGTATTGTGGGATAAAAAAAGAAGTCCTGCGACCAATAGTAGGCCTAGAACCATTTTGTGGCGCATCAAAAGCCACAGCGAGCCAGTCGTAGTGACCGGGGATCGGGTAGTCAACGCATCGTTTCAAGTATAGATGACGTTAGGTCGACAACTACCCCCGCTGTCATAGGAAACATACATCTTCTGGACCCCCCCCCCCCCCCAAACAACCGGGCAGTGCACTAACCGTCCTGACAGGTTGTATCCCTCTTCGAGAAGGCTACCAGATGTAGTGAGTTGGGAGCTAGTTGAACCGTGAACCGTAAGTTGGGAGCTAATGTGCCTGTTGGAGTTCGCCACGAAGACCCATTTGTACAGGGTCGGTCACACACACGGGTTACCTCACGGGAGACAGAAGGATCAAATTTCGTTAAAACTTCCTGAGGTGACGGGTTCGCCCGTTGTAGTCGACAGCTCTAGTTGTTGTGAGTTGGGCAGGCCCGATGACATAAAATTTTACCAACACCACCCAAGCTGCACAGAACCATTAGGAATCAAAACCGATTCTCGGGCAGTCTGTTACATATCCCACAGCCTCAAGCAGGAGCATAATAGCGCACTAGTTGTTAGAGTTGTTATCACAAAGGCGGCGGCCGAGGCGGACGGAGATTGAATCACTTTTGAAAGTAGCCCAGAGGGAAATGCGGAATATTTGAAGAGAATGGGCCGTTATACGCATCTGGGCCAGCAGCCACGGTAAGGCGCTTTACCCAGAATCCGCATCACTAGTCATCACATCACACAAAAGAGACACAGAGAGATAGAGAATATTGTCTCACTCGAGAGAGCTTATCAGAGTTTGGCTTATACCAGTAGTTCCCAAACTAAGCGTATGTAATCCCTAACATTCGTCTTATACATCACTGGGCGATTTTATATCTCCTTCGCTAAAAACTCGAAACGAACCGAAACGTTACTCTTCAACCGAAACGTTACTCTTCAACCGAAACGTTACGAAATTTTAGACTGCACGTCTATCGCGTCAGTATAAATCACGAGATTAGTGGAAGCAGTTAAGCTGGGTATTGACGGTCAGTTTTTCGCGTCAGTTGAACTGGCGTGCATCCAAAATTTGATCGTGAGTGTCGAATCATCACTCCAGAATGTTAACTGACGACGCGCCACGATTTTTTTCCGTGGCTACCATAATCCAACTGGCGCGTCGCGCCAAACTGACCGTGAGTGCGCAATCTGCAATCCAACGCGTCAATTCGCTCGCAGCGCCCGCGATGATTGCGCGTGCTGTGTTTTTGTTTTTATCATGGCGACGTCGTCGTCGTCATCTGGACGTATCATAATGATAGAATTCATCGAAAAATATAGAAAGTAACGGGCAGAAATTATAAAAATAAACTTTATCGACAAAAAGCTGCATAAGATTATATTTAGATAGAATATTCCAATTTTATTTAGATATTATTTGTAAAATCGAATTAAATATTATAGAAGTCGGATTTCACTTCCGATGCTAAGAAACGAAGAGTGGCAGTTAATCTCTCATGAGAAGTTTGTATCATATTAGTATCTTGTTTTACAATATATAGAGTTACAAGTAAGAAGCTTGAAATATGTCTCTTCGTCCATCTCGCCAGTCACTCGTTTCTCATTTAACTGAGACTCCTTTTTTAGCCATTATTTCATCATTTGCTGTCTTTTTTGTTTTCTGGTGAGTATACGGCAACAATTGGGAATCAGAATCCATTTTTATTTCGTGGACGTCCGCAAAGAGAACGCGTTCTTTATGCGGCCGGTCGAAAACTGAAGAGCCGGAGTGACGCCAGTGAGTGGGGAAATCTAGTTGGCATAAAACCATTTGGAGTGACGTCACAGTTTTACGTCTAGACTGACGCGAAAAACTGACCGTCAATGTCCAGCTTTATATAGCTCATAAAAACTATGAATAGCTTGTTGCCAAGACACGATACTTTGCTTTACACCCAAGGAGATTCAATTCCAAATTTCCGTTGATACGCGTCCTTAAAAGCGACTCTTGCTTGATTCATAGTCCACTAAAGCCCTCAATAGAATATTTCGAATTAAAAAAACAGCAATTCGCAATTTATTTACAATATCATTGCTAACATCTTGCAGGCCGTATTTTATTGAATCTGGTATCACGACAATGTATGCCGCTTATGTATACCAAGGTATCATGTATGCAAGGAAAAACATCAATACTACTCAAAAAAATTCAGATATTCATTCGCATAACACGCGGAACAAACAAGACTTGCGTCCTTACAAAGAACGACTGAGTAAGGTTAGAAATAGTTTCCTGTACCAGTCCAACCTTTCTTAAAATAAGATTCCATTGTGCGTCACGGGTCTTGGAGACGTTCATTTTAAGAAAAAGGTTCAGGACATTCTTATCAAGAACCCAATTTATTATATTAGGGACTTTGATAGTATTGAATTTCCTAATCTTTCATGATTCCTTTAATTATAACACAATACACGTATTTTTTTTTTCATGATTATATATCCAATCATTTTGATAATCGGAGATGGATTATATTAATAAAATTTGTATTGACTATTTCTATTGAGACATTTCTATGTGTAATCTATTCGTTTTTATATTTTGACTATTTGTATTTTTCATCTATACCTACTTAGGTATTTTAGCACCTCAAATAGTTTTTTGTAAATTTATTTAATAATTGTTTTTTCCGTTTAAAAAAATAGTCAATCTGTTTACAAAATATTTATACCACATAAGGTATAACACATTATCTTGTATAAAGAATTTGACTATGCCAAGAGTAGGGAAACCTACCGACTGGTTTATTCAAAAAAAAAAATTTTAAAAAAATACCACCAGTTACATTCAACTTTACATAAGCAAGCGGTTTGTCTTTCTCCATATATATGTCTAATGTAATCTTGAGATTAAAATTAAATCCTCTAATCTTGTCTCTTCTATACCTGTTTTCTCCATTACCTCGTCAATGGGCTTTCAATCTGTGTCGTTATGGCAACAGTTGATATGTCACTTTTACCTTAGTTCATCAGATATGCAAAATTATTTAAGTGACTGGTTCGTCAGGCATCTAGCAAGAAAATAGACATCACACCTTGACACATTGTATGTGGTTAAAGCACTAAACCCCTTTATACCTTGACACGTAAATTTATGACTTAACCTTCGGCTACGTAACGACCAAATTAGGTTGCACATCAGAACACCGTTGACTACGTAACGACCAATATTGGCAGCTTGCTCCCGGAGCGCATAGTAATATTATTTTCTAATTCGAACGCATCCTAAAATCCATATCAAATATCTCATTATTGCCATAGGTACATAGACGGCCGCTAAAATAATTTTGCGCTTCATTTCGCGGATATTTCTGGTAAAATTCCATAGTCAAACATCATTTTTTTTTTCGAAAAATCATCAAAATTTTTATTGGTTTTGTGAGCTAATATCTAAATATTTTTGTATTTAAATAAGCGAAACGAAATATTACCTTTGATAGGAAGTCTAATTAATATCACGATAGTATTTACAATGTCTTAATAGGGTTCCGTATTTTTCCGTAAGACAAGTACAAGTTTTTTTCACTTTTTCGACTTTCTCATATTTATTCATAATTATCTAATTGTGTTACAAAATAAGTTTCAATATTCTATATACGAAATTTCAATGCGATCATTGCACAGCTATTCTTTTTATGATTGCTATAGTAGTTCCATAGTTATAGTTCTTTGTGTCGAGCGCGGCGATATTGCAAGAAATTGCAATAAATTGCCGCGGTCTGCCATGAATTATGCCGCTACTCGAAGGGTTAAAATGTTAATATTTATAATTTTTAGATTTTGAAAGAAAAAAGTTTGATAGTTCAGCGGTGATTCAGCTTAAATCTATCGCGGACCAAAGGCATCTTTTGGTCGGCTCTAAATGCAGGATCAGGTAGCCTAACGGTAATTTCAAGAGTGGTTGACGACAGGTCCCACTGCTTAGGAGATAGTCTATTTACGTAGTCCCCAGACTCCTTCAGCAATTAGTCAAAACTGATTGGCATCGCCGAACGGTGCGCAAACCATCCAGTAGCGCCGGGAGGCAATCCCCAGGAGAAACCGATCCACCAGCCGTGAGGCCTGAGACGCAAGAGTCTTCCCGGGGTAGCTATCCACTCGAGGAGGCTACTGAATAGGAGTTGAATCGTGATTTGGATCGATCCGGGTGCACAATGGATCTTGTGGCCCAAGCTGCACGAAATCGTTCGCTACTATGGTTACAGCTTGAAACTAAAAACCTGTAACCTGTTCTAGGTTACTACTAGGTTTTCAGTTTGAGCAATTTACTTTTCCTTAAATTATGTGAAAAACTCAATAATGACAAAAAACGACATACCAACTTATGCCATAAGACCACAGAAATGTACCTGGGTTTCTCACGCCATTACCCAGCGGGTAGCTGATTTACTACCAATTAATTAATTATTGAAGCGAGTCTTAACAGCTAATGAAGCGACTCCATTCACTAATCACTTCACCCGACACTTCCACATAACCGCAAACGTCAAAAAGATCCTATTTATTTCATGAACTTTCGGTAACCGTTTCCGTCATTTATAATTTATACATATGCAGATATGTCTAATAATGTATGTATGCAAGGTGTAATTGATGAGATGATCAAAAATATCCGATATTCGTATGATAACGTCCTACTAGTAGGTAATGGGTCCGATTACGTTTCTTCGTGAACTGAAATCAGAAATTAGTTCATGTGCACAAGACTGGGCAATTTGTTAGAACGGAATGTGTAATGAATGGTTGTCACTTTTCCGCATTAAAACTACCCACCGAATATAAAACGGCTGTATCTAAGACCGCACGAAATGTGTTCAAACATATTCGGATGGCTATACATTCGAAAGGTAGTTTTGTTGCGGGAAAAATCTACGATCGTTCATTTTATATTCCGCTCTTACGTATTGCTCTGTCTCGTTCGCATGAACTAATTTCCAATTTTAGCTAACGAAGAAACGCAATCGGGCCCAATATCATTGATTATATAGCGTATAAGATTACCGTACTAAGATTTAGCAGATGGTGCCAAATCGTTCTATGGAGTTGCACAAACTAATACCATATATAATCCAACGACGTGGAGCAATCTATAGCAATCAATACCATTGAGTGTATATGGTATTAGATTATTCAAGGTTGTACTACGATTTGGCAACTAGGATTTTACTACTAAATGCAATGTGTAGATGGCACTAATACTTCTAAAAATGTATTAATTAATATTGTCTTATATTCAATACGGCAGCGATCGTGATATAACAGTATTTCGGCGCTATTTAAATGGCGCTCTACTGCCGCCTATACAGTATATAGGTACAATCTCGAAATAAAATTTAAAAATATATAATAAACGATTTGTTTAAGTCATAGCTCTTATTATTTTCATAAAGATGTAATTCTTTAAATTTGGTATACGGGTTTCAATACGTATTAATTAATCACTTCAAGTTCATATACACTAATAGATAGCATTCTATCTCTCTGTTATATTTCATTTTGCAAAAAACAATCACAGCACACTTACTAAAACTGAGGAACTAGATTAAGATACACAAAATGTTAACAAAAAAAAACTACTCCAAAATGTCTCATTAATACAGCAGCCATGTCATGATGATACTTAGAACGGGCTATCATAATTGAATGCGTATACAAAATTTTGTGCCTGTGCTGTTGACCGTTGAGGAGTTCTCTCGTTGGAAGTCAACCCTGGGTATCGCAATCCTGTCTTGGTGAAACCCAGAACGGGCTGTCGTAATTGAATGCATATACAAAATTTCGTGACCGTGCTGTTGACCGTTGAGGAGTCCCCTCGTCGGGAGCCAACCCTGAGTGTAGAAGCAGGTCATGTTTACCATAAAAATAAATACATTGTCATCGGAATTGAAGCAATATATACATTTTCAACTTCGTATGGTAATATTTGAGGAGTTCCCTCAATACCTCATGGATCTCAACATCAGAACAGGATTTTGATATAAATGGGACCAATCTGCATGTATATCCTTTCAAATTAAAAATTTTTTTTTTAATCGGTTCATAAATAGCAGTTATAACGTAACAAACATTAAAGAAAAATAGATACAACCGAATTGATAACCTCCTCCTTTTTTTGAAGTCGTTTAATACAATGCGATTTCATTCCTTTCGGCCTATACTGCATTAGGTAATAAACTTTCACAGACCTATCAGAGAATGACATTTTGTAAAACAGCTAACTGGCGCAGTCGGTAGGAAGAGACAAAGAAGAGCAACAGTACAGAACTGGTGCGGTTCGACGGAGCGCAACGATCTGAGCACTATCGCCGGAAATGTAAGCGGGAAGTGACGGAAAGGGAGACAGGTGGCACTAAGTTGGCAGTTACCACTTGTCTGCGAGGAACATGGATGCAGTGGAGCGGAAAAGGATCGACGGTATTTGTAAGGAAATGCAGCCGAGTGCAGCGGGTTCTTTGTTTTCGGTCGGAGACCACTATAATAGTACCTGATCAACCTAAAAATATTTAATCTAAATATTAACCTGAAGGCAGAAATAACGCAAATGGTTTACTTCAGTAAATTCTAAGGCATCCTGTCTTTCAGTATAATGTGGAGCTCAGAAGATATTGGTTTAAAAGTTTAGAAATATTGAAAACTGCTAATTACACTAGCCAACAGTCACGAAAATGACCACAACAATTTCCAATTAGCTGTAGTTTTCGATAAAGTGGGGGGGGGGGAGTGCGTATCAGTTAGTGATAAGCATTTTCGTTGAGCCTTCCCTTCCGTTGAGAAAATCTTCTGCAGTACTACGATAGACTGGGGTGTGATATGTCTTTCCATTTTTTTATTTATTTAGTTATAAAGAAAAGCACATTTTTTTCACTGCAGTATATTGTAACATTAACACTAGAGACTCAAATGTAAATATTTTTAAATCAACGCCGCCTAACTAGGCCTAGGCCCGTACTAAGGCAAGCGTACCAAGTAAACAGTGGCTTTGCACACCTTAGACTACCTAATTTAAAATACCTAAAAATATGCTAGGCATCATATAATATTAAAAATTAACTAATAAAAGTTACACTTCTTACATTCACACTTGGACTTGTTCCCGAAAACTGTGGTACTGTTAGCGACGAAGAGGGCGAACGCTTCCACTAAGAAATTTCGGGCAGGGAAGAAAGATACCATTGAAGTTGAGTGAATCAGTGGATTATTACTGTACAAACTACAAAAGGCATGCGAAGCGATTGCGCCATCAGTGACCTTTCTCTGAGGGGGAGCTACAAGGCAAATACATGCGTAGACGTTCTGAAAAGCTTTAATAACTAAAAAATAAGAGCTAAACTTGCATTTTCATTGCTATTTCTGTGTTCAGCAACTTTTGAAAACAAAGATGAACTGTTTTCATCAATGTTACAGAAAAAAAGTAAAATTTTGTTGGTTGTGATGATCACCCACTGTATGTTTACTTAGGTCTAAGAGTGTATCCTGAAACTCATCAAGAAGTACCAGGAATGGGAAATCGTCCTTAAGTAGATTATAATCAATTAAATTCCAGTTAAAGAAGTGGCGGCTGATTTCTCAAACCGGGTAAAAGCGGGAAAGAACCTCGCTTCTAGACCGGATGTTTATTTTAAATATTATTCATGGGCTTTACAAATGAATCAAATTCACCCTTGAATATTAAAACTAGAATGCACAAGTAAATAATGTGCCCGATTGCGTTTCTTCGTGAACTAAAATAGGACCTCAGTTCGACCGAACGAGACAGAGCAATACGTTAGAACGGAATATTAAATGAACTGTCCCGCAACAAAAATACCTGTCGAACTTATAGACGCCCCAAGAAATTTCAATACGTTTCGTTCGGTGTTAGATTTAGCTGTGTTATATTCGGTGGGTAGTTTTAATGCTGTAAAGTGACAACCGTTCATTTCACATTCCGCTCTGGCGTACTGCTCTGTCTCGTTCACACGAACTAATTTCCGATTTTAGTTTAAGAGTAACGCAATCGAGCCCAATAACGGCTGTATGTAAATAAATCAAGCAAATTTAAGTAATAGTAATTACCTAATTATGCTAAAAATGTTTGTTTGTTTGTTTTGTTGTTTGTTTATACTATTTATTTTGAACTTTCACAATGGTCGGGCTTATTGTCATACGACAATCTTTTCAAACAACCCTACTATTAAGTGTTTATATGTATGTGTGCGTATAATATGCGTGTAAGTGTGTGTCTTGTTATTGCACTCGATCGACAGAATTGAAATGCTATTCCCTTAATTTTATCTTAACGATAAATGATGGCCCAGCCGGGAATCGAACCCGGAATCTTATAATGTAATATCAGGCGACCTAACCACTATGCCACTATGTGTGGCATAGTGGTTATAGCAAAAAGGTTGTTAAGTGTTATAGCAAAAAGTGAGTTGTATTTTTAACTGCCAATTAAAGATGCAAAAGACATCCCTCAACTGGTCTCTTGAAAATAATAGAAAGAATTGTAATATTTGTATGGCGTTAGGTTAGGAAATCACAGTTAACCCTACACCACTGGCGAAAATTATTGCAAGATGGAAAATTCTAACTTTTTTGAAGAAGAAGAAGCCCAAAAAATATTTGTTTAAGCTATTGCATAGCTTTTATCGCGGCTAGGCCAGCGCAGCGACCGAATGAAGGAATTTCTTAACGAATATTAATGATTTTAAACTGATAATTACGTCTAAACGAGTACTGCTTACGATTCGAAAAAAATATATGTTAAACAAGAACTTTTTCCTAATATTCTTAGCTTTGAGTATTTTAGATTTTGTTTATATTACATAGTGTAATTAATTTGTGAAATTAGGTCTAACCGAACACAAAAACGACTACTACGCAAATACTATCTGGCGTATTATTATGAAACCTGCACCATTTTAAAGATAATTTAATTATCTATATTTTTATCTACGATTTTTTTCGAATAGTAGTTTTCTCGAATAATATCCGTTTTTTTTTTGCTTTATCGAATAAAAAATTCATGCGCGGCGCTCTATCGGAAGACGTTTAAATTATTCCGAATCATTTGATTCCGCAGCCGCAAATGATTCGGAATAATTTCAGCGTTTTCCGATAGAGGGCAGTTATCTGATATCAGAAAAAATAAAATAAATAAAATAAATAAATAATTATAATTGCATAAGTTGTTAAAAAATGCTATGCAATAGCTTTACCGTGGCAGTCCCCGAGTGCCAAACGTATTTTCTTTGTTTTAATTAAACTGATATCAATATTTTAAATAATTTTAAAGACCAGATTTGAATAGGTTATTAAACAGAAATAATTATTTATTTAAAAAAAATAGCCAACGAAAAAAATACAGGCTACCATAAATCAGCATAGATTTTGGTATCCCGGAATAAAATGAAATAAACAAAGAATATAGAGTTTACGTAAGTTCTTTTGTGCAGACAATTTAATAAATAAGGGCAATTTACCTTAAAAGCATTTAATATGTTGTTGGACTTTGATCACAGTAAACACTCTTTTAGGCACGAAATGAAATGAAATGAAAATGAAATGAAAAAATTAAATGAAAAATACCTTTATTGTACTAAAAATAATTACATTGGTAAAGAAAACTTAAATTCTATTTTAACTTAGTACAAACGGCGGGCTTATCGTTTTGCGATTTCTTACAGCCAACCGTTGTAATCCATACTAATTTTATAAAGAGGTAAAGTTTGTGAGGTTGTAGAAAGTAATCTCTGGATTTACTGCACCGATTTTGACAATTCTTTTACCAATAGAAAGTCACGTTATTTGTAAGTGTCATAGGCTATGTATTAATCCGAAAAATTAAAAGACTTTTTCGTGGTAGTCGGATTTGCAAAGTAAGTCGGAGAAAAAACGGTCGAACGAAAATGTTTCTAACTAACGCTGCCTTAACGATGAGAGATATATGATTAAGTTCTAGAGAAAAGTTGTAGAGCTTGATAATGCCTACAAAAAAGTCAGCGACAGCATATGTCTAACTTTTATATTTAAGTCACAAAAAGTAGTATTTTATAATAATAAAAAAAAATCGTTAGGTCATGTTTTTTGGTCAAATTATCAACAATTATGAATTCATATCAAAATAAGTAAATTTATCGTCTCAAGTGTTTAAAACAAAAGACTTTTTCCTTTTATTGCATATAATTTCCCTTTTACTGCATAAATGGTTAAAGAGATAAGACACTCTCAAATAAGCCACTCACAAGAAGACACTCACAAATAACGGTAATATAGTCAAATTGGCATGCAAATACACAAATGCAGTAAAAATATAACCCTTCTTTTGGCAGTCTGGAAATAAATCATAGCACTCAGTACTAACCGAACCACACTCATAATTTCATCACAAGCAATTATGTTTACCGCCCAACGAAGTGGGCGGATTTCATAGATTCTGGAACAAAAAGAGTTCCAACCCGCGATATGGTCGCGGTTCCATACCTATGTCGTATATCTCTTTAACCAGTTATGCAGTAAAAAGGAAATTATATGCAGTGGAGGGTTATATTTTTACTGCATATGTATGTATGTATGTGCATGCCAATTTGGCTATATTACCGGGTTTCAAATGGCTATATTAACGGGTTTCAAATGAAATTATTATGATTGAATCAATTATGATTATTTTAATTGTTCAAAACTTCGCTGTATCTTTCAGGAGTTCCAACCCAAGATAAGGTCGCGGTTCCATACCTATGTCGTATTATCTCTTTAACCATTTATGTAGTAAAAGGGAAATTATATGCAGTAAAAGGGAAAAGTCTTTTGTTTTAAACACTTGAAACGATAAATTTACATATTTTGATAAGAATTGACATTTGTTGATAATATGACCAATAAACATGATTTAAATTACTCTAGTACTAGTATATTAGATTACTCTAGTACTCTAGTACTATATTAGTTTTGTAACGGACTTTAAGTCCATTACATGCGATCAACAAATGCATCGATTTCCAGTGGAAGCCACAGACACAATTCAGCTATTATTTTGACTCGTGCAGCTATGAATCAGCACGATGAAGCAATACTTTTACTCGGAATATTGTTTGATTGCATCATTTCACTGCCTATATAAATCGACGAAAAAGCAACCAAATTCTCATTCCTCAAGTGGTCATGTCTCTAGATAGCGACGGCACACTTCGGTGTCCCGGCTTCTCGGTCACATTATCATTCCCCGAGTGATCACCTTCCCCCAAGGTTGCGACGGCATTCGGTACTCTCTCTCACGAGTTAGGTCAACGAATCCGGCTCCTTGGTTTCCTTTCCTCATTCTCCCTGAGTCTCGAAGCATCAGTCTGTAATCCCACAGACTCGAGCCGTGCCCAGTACAAGATACTAGGAGCACACGCACAATCCTCATCCACTATTCCCGCATAACCTCCGTCGCGCAACCCTCGCGTCTTGATAAAGTAATCCGGGCACTCGTTACTTCGGCAAGCGTTATAACTGGCGATATTCAAACCTTCGATCAATAAATTCCTTCTACTTCATTCAAAACCGTCTTTCAATACGGAGATAACTCGTAAATTGATACCACCACCTCACACCGAACAACCTTGGAGTCTTGTGAGGGGTGGTCCCTCACAGATTACTCTAGTACTCTAGTACTATATTAAATTACTCTAGTACTCTAGTACGATTTAAATTACTATAGTATTATATAGCCTATGACACTCATAAATAACGTGGCTTTCTATTGGTAAAAGAATTTTCAAAATCGGTTCAGTAGATCCAGAGATTACACCCTACAACCTTACAACCTCACAAACTTTACCTCTTTATAATATAAGTATAGATTTTATATTTTTGTTACCAAACCAGACATTAAAAAAAATTAACACGCAGTAACTTTAACTACCCGCCCCTATACACGACGTGCTCTGACACGTTGATAACAGATAACGAATTCACGTAACCCGCTCTACAACACGTGAAATTAACGCGGTAACGTCCAATTTAAAGAAGGTTTGATATAGCGCGTGTGTAATTATCGGTTACTTACATGCAATTACTCGTAGAAGCCTTCAATCTTCTGTCGGCATTTTGTGATTCTGAAGGGCTGGCAGCTATCGATTTGTCCTCAGCACATAATCGCCCAAGTGGAAAACTGTAACAAAAGAATAATAGAATAAGGTTAACGTATGTATGTATGCTCACATCACTTAATAACAATAAAAGGTGTAATTACAAATATTATATGAATAAGATAACATCTGAAGTTTCATGGGACCATGGATTATATAATAATATGTTATTAGATTGCTCAACTCCATAGTACATTTTGGCAACCCTTCTGCGCCAGCGAATTGCAGGTGGCGCTAATAGCATTGACGGTGAAACTAATAGCAATTAAGTTGTTCAATGTTTGGATATTTTTAATTTATCTTCAAATACTTGCTTTGGAGAAATTAGAAATACGATAAATAGCCCTCGGTTTTGATTGGTATTTCTTCGTCCGTTAGGTACGTAGGCTGTCGTAATGGTTGCTACACTATAACAATGCTTTCTAGCCAGTATATTTTCTATAAAAGTTCATATGTATATTAACATTATAAATACATTGTGATGTGAAGAGCTCTTCAGTCTACCCTGGACAACGGCGGCTGCAACGTCACCGAAACGTCGGGTGCTACAAATTTCACGCGGCAAATTCGTTTTCTATCCTATTTATAATGTCAAACAACCGCGATAGTCTTCGATTTTATAATATCATATATATTAAATACATCTACATAACTCATAATGTTCCCTTCCCTATCCCTATCCCTTTCCCCTTACTTAAACCTGCATTTTTTTCATAGCTCATTGCGCTGTAACAAAAGATTTAGTTTAATTGTGAAAACTTTTAATTGGCCTTAGATTTGTATAATATGTGTTAGCATTAACCCATATATGCCCAGTGATTCGAAAATGAAACAAGACGTAGTACTTTTGTAAAAGCATCGGAAATCCTTTGTGAGCTCAGTACGAGCTCAACAAAGATACGCTGGAGTTTCGAGCATTGCCCGAAACCTATTTCAATAGTATGGCAATGATAAACAGCGTCCGGTACCTTGCAAACGGGTATCTATAAATGTCCCTACATCAGTACGAAAGTATAACGCCGAGCACATGATTAGCAGGGCACCAAGTAGACTGGTGTGCCTATTGCAAAAGCCTAACAGTCATTTTTGTCAAAAGTGTGAAGTAAATTTACACTCTAAATGTTTCTCTGCATTTCATTCCTAAGTTTTTACTATGATTGCACATGAAAACAATAATAAATATTAAATAAACTCATTATAACATTTTTGCTTGAATTACCTGTAACGAATGTAGGATATTTGCCCATTGTTTCGTTTTCGAACACCTCTAAAATACCTAGTTAACAAAATATATATATACTAAAACTAGTCAATACTGTTATAGAGGGGCCTATCAACATAAACATATCTGAAAATAACCAATATCGAAATCCCAAAATAGTTCTGGGCATATATGGGTTAAGTATAAAACGCTGTAAGTTTTCCGAAAATTAAAAATAAAATAAAATAAATAAAATATATAACAACATTGATAATGAATGGTTTTTAATCGTAGCGTCCGTAGCCGCCGCTGCGTTGGGCGCGGTCAATACTGGGATGGGTGACCGCCTGAGTATTTGACTGCGTGATGCTATAAATGCTCACCTAAAACATGTGGCCGATAGGCAACAAAGCGGGGTTCCACGAAAAGGCATCAGCCTTGTGGATTAAAAAAATTAAAAAACGACTGATTGATTATAAAAACCCAATAATTTAATCAATGATAACAATAATATTGTTTATATGAGCCCATTACATCACAGAAATAATACGAAGCGATTGAATGTCATCTATGCGCTGTTCGTTCGCAGAAATCTAGCCGATTTTGAAGTGAATGGTGTGCATCATCACTATCCAACAAGATCCCGTAGCTACGTTCGGTAAGTCATGCATTATCCAAGTCGGACAGGGTAGCCTATATGGCCGGCCCAGCGGTTTACAACAAACTCAGCGAGCACATTAGGCAGGCGCAATCTCTTGACGTGTTTAAGAGACGCCTTTAGAGATACCTTACAGATAAGGCGTTTTACTCACTGGAGGAATATTACTCGAGTGAAGTCTAAAATGCTTTGGTGGCTAAAGTATTTAATGATCTCTTTGCATTTTGTCTTGTATTTCTTCTTTTGACAATATTCTTGTGTTTTTTTTCTTCGTTTTGTTTTGTTTATTTTTCTTTTCTTTACGATAAAAAAATGTTTGTTTGCTAATATGTATGAATGTTTGCTAATCTGTGTCTGACTTGTATACCAGTATACTAATAAAATGAATATGAATATGAATATGAATATATCATGTTCTAACTGTACAAATAAAAAATTGAAACCTTTAGGTAAGTTGTATTAAAATAATAAGACAGTTTGTCAAAATTCGCGCGCGCAGACCCCACCGCCACACCAGCAGTTTGCCGCCTACCCGCAGAACAACGTAACTTTAGTCTACCCTAGCTAGACAACGGCGGCTGCAACGTCTCCGAAACGCCGAATGCTCCAAGATTCACGCGTTAATTTCGCTATCCTATTTAAGACATTCCAGTTTCCAGATCCAGAGACTACAGTACTTACAGTACACGGCCCATGGCATAGTGGTTAGGTCGGCTGATCTTACATTGGTTTCCGGGTTCGATTCCCGGCTGGGTCACCATTTTCCGTTGGGATCAAATCAACAGAATTGCATTTTCAATTCTGTCGATCGAATGCAATAACAAGACACACACTTACAGACATGTTACACGCACACATACATATAACACGTCATAGTAGGGTTGGTTGTAAGAGATTGCCATATGACAATAAACCCGCCCATTGTGATATTTTCACAATAAAGAGTATAAACAAACATACTTCCATGTAACGTAAAACCCGATTTATACAGTTATTCGAGCCCCCGAGACGACATTCTAACTACACGCGCAATTCAATGCTTATTCGATTGCCACGTACGTATAATGATAAATTCACAGGGCTTGACATTTAATAGTAGAAACAAAATTAGCTTCAAATCGGCAGTACGAACCGCCCTTGAAGCAGCAGCGACAACTGCCAGTAATTATTGATTTGTAATATGTATGTATAAATATAATATAACATATATGTATTTCCGTTTACTTATTTTGAATTTATGCTGTATAAGTATGATTTATATTTTTGCGGTTAACTCTACAACTTTTGCGGTCATTTGACATTTTGACATTTGACATTTGGTTGGTGGGGATGAGTCCTTGCCGCGTGGACTTGGACGATGAGTTCTCCCAACAAAGTTACATTGGCCATCTACAAATGCATCGGGAGGACTGTCGTTTATTTCCGCGCGGTATGGATCCGTTTTCTCTCAACTAATAAATATCTACGGATGTATTGTATTTTTTGTTTCATAATTTAGTTTGTAAAATATTTTTCAAATCATTTCGAACGGCGTTAGGTTAGGAAGTTATAATCGGCATAAGAACATGTTTTTTTAAGAATTATGTATCTAATTATAAGTTCATGCTGCTACTTAACTAAATAAATAAAATTTAAAAAACGTCTGTGTCTCGACTTGAGGACGGTTTTAGAAATGCGTGGGACAGGAGATCATAGAGTGGCATGGACTCCAGATACGCTAAGTCCATTGCACCATAGCGTATGTACTCGTACCTACTAGGTAGGTCTAGAAATAATGGAAAGTTGGAAACACAGACCATCATACAGTATTTCACCGCGGATGGGTAATTTAAACGCAATCAGCGTGGTGGCTTTTTTGTGCGTTGCGATGGCATAGTGTATATGGTAGCGTTGAGTGGCTGGGTGAGTGCAGAGGGCGTATCGGAAACAATCGTGTCTAGAATCGCGCCGCGATCGCGTCCGACTACCTACGAGCCGGTTGCCAGGTCGTTGCCTGCAAGCCACACATACAGCATGTTGCATAATTAAAGACAAATCAAACAAAAACCCCTAATACTCCTTAAGGCCACGAGTGTACACGTACGTGAGTATCGATTAGCTAGTCTGTTTGTTAGTGAAAACAGTTGTCTATAAAGTTTGGCCTCGTTAATGGGAGTTTAATATGTGGTACTTACCATGTGTACATACCATATTTATTTTAACATACAAGGTGAGTTTTGATTAATCGGCATCATTTATAGGGCGTACGAGCAGGTAAGCAAATGTTAAAAAAAAATATTTTTATATATTTTTTTTTTAATTTTGAATAACTTGCCTATTATATTTATTTTTATTTATATAAAAGTAATGCAAATATTAAAAATAACAGTAAAAAATTTCAGCGTAGGAATTATGAATAGAAATACTTATAAAATTGAATAAAAAGCAGAAAAAAGAATACATCGCATAGTCTAGTGGCAACGGCACCTAACTAGGCCGGGACCTGTTCTAAGGTAGACATTTATTTTTTAATGTGCTTGCAACAATACTGTGTTTATAAAAATGTTTATAAAAATGGCATATATTCCATGTATGCACAAAATAATAGAATTGTAAAACCATATTAAAAATTACTAAATACTTAAATTAAATAATTAAATTAAAGTTAGAAGTGGAAAATTAAAATGTCAGCAAATAAATCCAAATCAGAAAAAAAAACAAAACAATTTAAAATAGTAAAAATTAGAATAAGAATTTAAACAAAATAGTCCTGCATTTTACTTATAACTAAGATAAAATAGTGTTACACTTAAAACAAATTATCTCTAAATATACGTTAAAACAAAGTAATAATAAACAAAATAATAATAATGATATAACATAATACAATATAAGATTCAAAATATTCAAATATCCGGGTTAGATTATAATGTCCAATATTTTTAAAATTCCTTGTAATTCCTATAAAAGTTTGACAATCGTTTGAGCGCGCTGCACCATCTAGCGGTAGGTACAATATCGCTAATAAACAATATCAGCGACATTATACCTACCGCTAGATGGCGCATTATGCTCAGCCCTTTTATACTATTTTTGAGGAAAATATAATTTTCAAATTTCCAAAAAAAGTTTTTTATTTATTTTATATTTCTATAATGCTTACTTGTTTGTACTGGATTCACCCCCTTCAAGGATGCCGGTTTATTAAAACTCAATCTGTATAATACAATTAGTTAGATATAACGAATATAGCTATTATATCTTGTATTATTTATATTGATTTGTATTATTATATTATTGCCAGTATGCTATATTATTAATGTTAATTAAGTACATGCAATACTTCAAAAAAAAAAATACGTGTGGCACTCGGGGACTGCCGCCGTAAAGCTATTGCATAGCATTTTTAACAACTTATGCAATTATAATTATTTATTTATTTTATTTTGTCTGATATCAGATAACTGCGCTCTATCGGCAAACGTTGAAATTATTCCGAATCATTTGCGGCTGCGGAAGCAAATGATTCGGAATAAGTTAAACGTCTTCCGATAGATCGCCGCGCACGAATTTTATTCGATAAAGCAAAAAAAACGGATATTATTCTTTGACTATTCGAAAAAATCGTAGATAAAAAAATAGATAATGAAATTATCTTTAAAATGGTGCAGGTTTCATAATAATACGCCAGATAGTATTTGCACAGTAGTCGTTTTTGTGTTCGGTTAGACCTAATTTCACAAATTAATTACACTATGTAATATAAACAAAATCTAAAATCTTCAAAGCTAAGAATATTAGGAAAATGTTCTCGTTTAACATACATTTTTTTCGAATCATATTCAGTACTCGTTTAGACGTAATTATCAGATTAAAATCATTAATTTTCGGTAAGAAATTTCTTCATTCGGTCGCCGCGCTGGCCTAGCTAGCCGCGATAAAAGCTATGCAATAGCTTTAAAATATTTGTTAAGTTAACTAAGTTAGCTATAATATCAGAATTTACATTGCTTTTTTTGTTATTTACTCTTATTTGCCTAGATATGATATATCCACATCTGAGCTATGGAATTATAATGTAGGAAAATTCTACAGATAAGGATCAAATCTTCAAATTACAAAAGTCAAAGTTATGCATATGGCTGCTTTGCGGAGTAGCGCCCGATGCTTCCTGTAGACCACTGTTTACCAACAAGTCGATGGTAACTATGCCTTCTTTATATATATATATATATATATATATATATATATATATATATATATATATATATATATATATATATATATATATATATATATATATATATATATATATATATATATATATATATATATATATATATATATATATATATATATACAGAGGTGTTGCAAATTTATTAAAAACAATCCAGATATTTATAAATTACGAAGTGATATGCACACAAATGTAGTAGAAGTAATCACTTTGTCAATTGTACATTAATAAGAACTAGATTGAACAGGAATTGTCCAAAATTCCGCCACATAAAATATTATAATTGTATTCCGAAAAATATGCGATCGAGCACTTCACGAGCACTTTAAAAATATGTCTAAAATATAAGTGTTATTATAATATATATTATAATCACTCTGTTATATATTATAATAACATTCACTTTCACATTGACATCAACAAAGTTATTTCACAAAATAACAACTTATTATAATACTAATAAGTAAAAGTGTATGTTTTCGGGGGTCACGAACTTTTTCGATCCAGGACTCATCGGTGCGTTGCACCGATTGCACCGAGGCGAAAATTGCTCCTGATTTCGAAGCAGCCTGTATGTATTATGATCGTTCCGTCGGGTGCGTTTCGTCAGTTCGCCTAATTTCAGTGGCGAGCGATTTGAATCACGCACCGGAACTGGACAAAGCCGAAGTTAAACCATCGCATCGGATGAAATAATGACCGTCTGACCAAATCAACACTTTCGAAACGCCACCCGAGATGTTTAGGGGATTCGTGCTTGAATCTATTGGGACTTAGCTTAAGAGTATAAATAGAATTTAATTATATTAATTAAATCACTTCATTTCAACCACGGTAAACTGGTAAGTCATCTGTTAAATAAACTTGTAAATAAATGGTTCAAATATTATCTACTCTCTGTTCAGGTCGAGAAATCGAAACAACTTGGATAAGTACTCTGGTCGACGACTTATATCTCATCGGTCATCAACTGCTCGGCGGCCAGATCATTCACTTAAAAATTCTTATCTTTTTCTCGATTATAATAATTTTTGTTTATTCAATGATTAGACCAATATCTAGGGTATTTGCAAATGAATCGATGATTGTTAAAAGGACATATTTTTGAAACGTTTTTTTGTTGTCTTTTGGCAGATCTTTCTATTGGCACAATACAAGTGTGCAGCTCTGGTATAGTTATACATAGTTATATTTAAAAATTTAATAAAAAATTGCGTGTCGTACTAAATGAACATAAGTTACACAAAATCCATGAACTCAATTGAAATGAAATCTCTTGCACAATTTTTAAAAAATCGGTTGTCACTCCAATGCTAGTACATATTAGTACGTATTAGTACATATTAGTACATACGACTAGTACATATTAGTACGTACGACTATTAGTACATTATTAGTAACATATTAGTAATTAAACTCATTCTGGAGTCAAATGCCCCACCAGTCACAATAGAATGCCCCTTATTTATACGTCATAATTTAGCACCTACATACCTCAGAGAGATATGTGAGTGCTAGGAGAAAGTGTACTTTATTTCCATTTTAATATTATAGCCAAACCTTGCCAGTTGTAATATTTGGATCGACCGAGTGAATGATTTCATACCTTTTAATGCGCTGAAAATGCCAACTGGCAATGTTATCAATCCGGACGTAGCTTCTAAGACAGGGCATATTTGTCTCTTTCAAGCACCAACACGTGGCATTATGTTAGAAGGAGAACGACACGGAATTAATTTGCTAATAAGTGAGTATTTATGAAAAAATCCTATTGAAATTTAGATGATTGCCGTCTTCGTGACAGGCCCTTATCGTTATCTTGTTTTATGCTAAAGTTTCAAGGATAATCGAGTTTTGCGTGAGGAAATAAAACATTCCCCCTGCTTATTATAAAGGATAGGGCACTCAAAGAATACGAAATAGTTCACTGAAACGGTTATAAATAGACCAATGAGCTCTTGCAATTATTTACACTTCAATACCCTTTCGACCAGCGCTTTTTATTCACTGATCATTAAAAACAAGTAAAGCAACTTCTGTCCTTCTAAATAAATTGTTTTCTTTGATAGGAGTGAGCGCATTCTGCAAAACGTTTATTATCACTCAAATTATTAACGTTCTTCGTCCTTATGAGCTTATATACATAGGGTATACTCTGATGATTTCAAATAAATTAATAATATATTAATGGAGTTTTCCAGTCTGATTTCTTTTCTTTCAGTACGGTTTTAGTACGTATAATTACTGAGTTAAATAATAAATTATTATTTTATTTTTTTAAATTGTAACTTTGCATCTTTATGGACCACTCATGTCACATCAATTTATACAAAATCTATTGAACCAATTTTCATAAAACTTAACATACATGTTAAAGCCCATCCAGATAGTACGTAAACACCGAGGGGGAGGGGGGGTTAGAGCTGTGGCTTACGCTTGATTACGTGGGGGGAAGGGAGGGGGGGCGTCCTGATTAGGTAATCATCTTTGGTCACCGCATCGCATTTTTTTTGGTCTAAACCTGCACGGAAATACCGCAGTGCCACGCCGAAGATACCCCCCCCCCCCCCCCCCTCTTCCCCGCACGTGTGATATGCGTAGATACTCCACGCGCTCGTCTGCGATTGAGTCGCCCGGGCCTGTTCCTGGAAGCGCTGCGGTCTTGAGGTTTTGTAATTACTTTAAATTAATAAAGTAAACTTTTAAAGCACTTTACAAATGCTGGGTTCGCGATTCCTCACATTTTTCGCAAAATTCGGTTGATTACGTAATCTTGGGGGGGGGGGGGAGTTCGAAAATCCCTAAAACGTCATTCCATAATATGTGAATGGTCCCTTACTTACATCACCCTTTACCAGCTGTATGTATCAATAAATTTCATACTCTACCGCAAATCAAAGGGTCAATATCAACGACAATAAGTCGAAGAACGTTTTAATAAATTGAAATTCATTCAGATAATACGGTGTTTATAAAAAAAATGCAAATTTTTATTATTTACTTTTTCCGATTTTATTATGTTTTGTATCACTTGGCGTGTAATCACATCGCATCTCGTGCCCTTTATTAGTGCCTTTGAAGAATTAGTGAGCTAACAGTTATAACTCTTTTTGGGAGTTTAAAATGAGAAATGGCGATAAGTTTTATAAAGAAATACCACAACTGCAATTTCTCAAGTTATCACTGTATTTGATCGGACGTGCGACATGTATCCACGCGGCTGGTTTAAGAGCCGCCTTAAGAAATATGTCACAGATAAGGCGTTTTAATCACTGGAGGAATATTACCCGTGGGGTTATTAAATTACTTTACACGACTTCCCAACAAAAAAAGAGTGTAGTGTTTTCAGGGTTCATATATGTATGTTTTCCGTCCCTTTAAAAATCATAAATTTAAAACCTTAAAACAATTTAGAAGTGAGTGTTGTTGCTAGAATCGCTATGTCCTCTTGCGTGTCATAGGGTACCTTAACTGCCCAAATGTCTAGTAAGTAGTTGTCTAAATGTCCAAATGTTAATGTCAAACGTCCATGTATCAAATGAAAGCTCTTTTTGAGTAAATTCAGGAAATATACATCTATTTATATGGATAAATTCATAAATCACAAATAGTTTATAAAAAATCCGTAATAAATATAATTATAACTATAATACTTCTGTAACGGCAGTCGTGTTTTTTATTCTTTTTAATATTTACTGTACTTGTCTTTGTAATGTATTTAAGGCGACATGATATCTGGGAACGACCATATCTGAGGAATTTTAGTTTTTGAGAGTTTTTTGAAAAACATAAGCATTCATTTTTTTTAATCTAATTCAATCCCTCGATAGGGAATCAATTTAAAATTTGGACTCAAAAAAATTGCTTATTGCCTTGGACATTAAGGCTTTAAACTGACTTCGAAAACTTTCAGGCGCGATTACTCCTACAATGTAAGCGGTGAGTGTGTTTTATTATAATTTCATTATATTGACTGGTTAATCCTCTAGGGCCGCACTTACACATTTTTAATTTAGGCCCTAAATTAATTACCTACTATTACTTGCCTTGGACATTAACTGATTTCGAAAACTTTCAGGCGCGATTACTCCTACAATGTAAGGGGTGAGTGTGTTTCATTTTAATTTCATTAAATTGACTGGTTAATTCTCTAGCGTCGCGCTTAGTCACATTTTTAATTTAGGCAATAAATTAATTACAATTAATTAAAACGTGAGAGCGCTCTGAGAGCTACGCTAAATATTCTTTGCCATTAACACCCTTATACCTCCACTGCGTAAAGATAGTTATTCTGTGCTAGCGCTGCGATAGAACGTTTAGTATGCGGCTGGTCGCCGGCGCGAGCGGACGTCGAATCTGCGCTTGACGCTTTGTCAACACTGGATTTTTATTGTTCATACCCTACAAAATTGACCCCGCCTATTTTTTCGCGTGTCCGCCTATTTCGGATATTTTTTGAGGTCTCATGTCGCCTTAATTGTCTTTTTGTATCTTCCTATATTTCCCTTTCGTATTTGTCTCGTATTTTCCTGTTTTTCTTTACGTTTCTTTGCGTATACTAATATTTTCTTACGTTCTCATTTTGATTATATTTAATATGGCCTGTATATCTTTATGCCAATACAATGAATATGAATATAAATGTGATATACCTAGATGATTATGATTATCGAGTGGCGAATAGGTGAACGACACTGTTTTTTAACAACAACAATAACAACATTTCACCAACAACAGCAAAATAAAAATCTCTCAAAAAATCGTCAGCAGCTCAAAGAAACAAGATAATCAAAAATGGCGTTTAAACCGGTGTGCTCCCCTTGCCGCTATATGGCGAGTCTCCGGCGAGGTGACCATCTGTTCAAATAGATTAATTAGTTAATTGCTCACATAACAGTCGAATTTTTGTCGACACTGTTGCATGGTCACTGCACCGATGTGTTTAAACAGAAGAGTTACTTATTTAAAGTAACTGGAATGAAAAAATGCAACAAGGATATCTTGTTTGATTACACAGAGTGAGCATTGATTATATATGGTATCGGATGGCTCAACTCTATTAGTACGATTTAGCTACCCTTCTGCGCTGGCTAAATACGGGTGGAGTTGATAGCATTGACGGCGAAAGTAATAGCAATCTATTTGGCCTGGCCATATATAATAACATTGATAATGAAATTGATAACATTTAGTTATTAGTGCCATCTATTGCATTTTTATATAGGCTGATTACATCACAGACATAATACGGAGAAAATGCCATTTATTAGTCCATCTGGACTACAAGTTCGGAGGGCGATGGGATAATAAAAGGGGTCGTTAGGATCATATATAAACAAACATGACATCTTTAACATTCAAGGTTTTTTTCATATATTCGCGTTTTCGTAAAATTTCACGGTTGATTTTAATCACACGTATTTTTTTGTATTTATATATATATATATATATATATATATATATATATATATATATATATATATATATATATATATATATATATATATATATATATATATATATATATATATATATATATATACAAATATATATATATATATATATATATATATATATATATATATATATATATATATATATATATATATATATATATATATATATATATATATATATATATATATATATATATATATATATATATATATATATATATATATATATATATATATATATATATATATATATATATATATATATATATATATATATATATATTTTAATTATTTCAAACAGAAATAGAATATTTACGATGTCAAAATGTGTTAAAAAGAAATAAAACTTCTATAAATCATGCAGTAATTTTATTTCTGATAAAGCTATCTGGTGCTACGAACTCCAATTTACGTCTCCTGTACAACGACGTACCAGAGCCGCGAAGTTACTTTGAGCAAATTACAGAACATAACGAATTTAACGACTTGATTAACTGCATATGCCCAGTACAGAGCAAAATAGTGAAGTTCGGATAGAATGCATCATTTGTCACTCATGGGCACAAAGTGAAGGCACGTCATGCTAAAATTATGAATATGTGTGCGATTATTGTGTGTAAATTTGATAGGAGCCATATGACCATCGGGATTTTTTTTAACAGTTGTATTCTGTGTGCTTTCATTTTTATTTTAAACTAAATAGTTTCCCTTATTTATGGCAAAAAAGAACGATTTCTCTAAAATCGTGATTTTAAATTAAAAAAACTAACTGGGGAGGGGGGGGGGTTGCAAAAATACCAACACTTCCTCTATTCTGTTCATGGAATAAATATATCATTGTCAGATAATAGTCAATATGTCAAATACCATGTCAGGTATTTCATCATCATCAGCCGGTATACGTCCATCGTTGGACATAGGCATCCCCCATAGAATGCCATGACGAAAGGTCTTGAGCCGCCTTCATCCACGTACTTCCTGCGACCGCGGCAATGTCATCGGCCCATCTTGTGGTGGAACGATCGCACTACGTCTGCCGGTTGGTGATCGCAATTCGAGAACCTTTTTTCCTTATCGGTTGTCGATTCTGCGAGTTATATCGCCTGCCCATTACGATTTCAAGTTGCCAATTTTACGACCTATGTTAGTGTACTTGGCTCTTCTGCGGATTTACTCGTTTCGGATCCTATCACGCAGTGAAACTCCAAGCATAGATCCCTCCATGGCTCGTTGCGCGACTTTGAGCTCGTGTATAAGGCTAATAGTTAGCGATCACGTGTCAGTGCCGCATCATAATATCGTGACTGGCAACACGCACTGATTACAGAATTTCGTCTTGAGGGTTCGCGGTATTTGTGACGAGAAAATATGGCGTTCGAACGCTGCCCATCCGAGTTGTCTTTGTCGGCAGACCTCCTTGTCGAAGTTGAGTTTGCCTGGTTGGATCATCTGACCCAAATAAACATACTGATCGACAGCTTCAATAATGGTATGAGTGCAACATGGGCATTTGACATGATTTTTGTCTTATCTATGTTCATTTTTCGACCCACCTGTTAGGGGACATTTATTTATTTATTTAAGGCCTCGCCAAACAGAACGCGTACGCTTAACGCGTACCTAGCGCCGCGTTAAGCGTAACTAGGGTCGCGTTTTAACGTCGCGTACTTTGGATGTCACACTAAAATCGACTAGATATTGACTCACACAGAGCGTACCGTAGATCGATAACAGTCTTTGGAAAGTTTCTTTGTTGTTGAGATGTCAAGTGATTCAAGTGATTGGGATGTGGAAGAATTATTACTTTTGTTCGCTTTATTACGATCGCAGATAAAAAGAGTATGGGTATACGACATTAATAAAAGGAGAAAGGAATTAGGAGAATATCACTGTTTGTGTCGGGAGCTTTCATCACATGAAGATCGTTTTTTTTTATATACTTTCGTATGTCGCAAGATTTATTCGAATAATTACATGAAATTCGTGAAAAATTTGTAACTTATTTTAATAATCAATAAACAGACTGATAAATTAATTATCAGTCACATTAATTTATTTTCTAATTTCTTCCCACAATTTTGATTTTATCGCATTGTTTTTATATGAATTATCATTCGTATTATATAGGCAGGGGTGTCTCCGAACTTACTTTATCAGGTTTTCAGTCATAATGCTTGTATTTTCACGCGTAAGTCGGACGCAATCAATGACATTTGTAAATAAATACAACGCCAGGCGTCAAAGCGTTCTAGCGCGACGTCAGAGCGCCGCGTACTGCCAGCGCCCGAGCTCTGTCTGACAGTATACTCGTAATACTGTCACAGTGCAACACAACTCGGCGCTATAGCGCGACGTCAAGATTTACGCTGTAGCGCTCTGACGCGCGCTAAATACGCGTTCTGTTTGGCGAGGCCTTTAATAAAAATATTTTACTTCGAAGAGTACCACAATTATTTCGAGACACATCCTCAGACACAGAGTTACTGTTGGTATTTTAAAGTCGCCCCATCCGGGAGGTAGCAGGTGCGCGAATCGAGCAGATGGCGGCGGCGCCCGTCGAACCGTCACGGCATGTGGCGTGCGGCGGCGCTTACGCCCTTCCGGCGCGCGGACCCGCTCCGCCCCCGACGGCCGCTCGGCGCGGGAACGTCGCAAGCGCCGCGGCCGCCCGCCCGCCTGGCGAGATGGAAATCGGCGGTAGGCAAGACTAGTAATAACCGACTTTTGACTGGCCGCCATCACGAAATCCGCCATCGCATCGCGCAAATGGCCACAGCGATTTAGCTGGTCTCATTTTGTTTCATTGAGACGTTAAACTGGTTTTTAGGTGCGCGATGGTGGCGATATGTCAGCGTGATTTATGGCTATGGCAAATGGTTAACGCAGTAAACACCAAGGTCCCCCAAGGATAATAATATATCCACGCACTATTGGTGTGCGACGTGAAAACTACTGATACGCTTTTACTATGTTGCTATAAACATTTACGTTCATTCCCTTCTTAAATACGTCACCTCAGGAAGTTTTAACGACATTAGATAGTCCTGTCTACCGTGAGGTGAGCGCAGAAGACTTGGGACGAAAAACAATCCACTGTCTAGATACGCCACCTGCCAGTCAGAGGCCAACACTTCACGGTGAGGCACCGTGAAAGGAACAGCGTCGCCCCCTGACTACTAGTTTGGAAGGATATCTCAGTCTGGAATCAACCTTCAGGATACCTCCTGCCTCCCGACTGGTTACAGGATCGAGGTCGCTTGCGCGGTACTCTCCCTTAGGTAGCGGCGATACGGGGTCTACCGAATCTTTACCGGGGATCGGATGCCCGAATGGTCGTTTCAAGAGCAGTTGACGTAAGGTTAACAACTACTTCCAGACTCCCCCGGCTGTTAGTCGGTGCATTCCGACTAACAGCCGGGGGAGTCTGACCCTTAGAAAGCTAGCCTTTGTAATGAAACTCACAACGGCATCCTTTGACCGGTTGTTCACCCAGGATCGGGTAGCCGATGGTCGTTTCAAGAGCAGTCGCCGTAAGGTCCGCAACCACCCCCGCTCTATAGGAAACAGTACTGCTTCCAGACTCCCCCGACTGTTAATCAGAGTGCACAGTCGATTGGCTCACGCCGCACGGTGCGCAGACCGTCCAGGAGCGCCAGAAGGTTGATTCCTAAGCAAAACTAGCCAGAGTCCTGCCCGGGCTCGCACTTCATGCGTGGAGGCCGCCGCAGCCCTGAACAGAATGGGTCTTCGTGGCCAACTCAGCAAGGGCCCATTAGCTCCCTAGGTGTTAGTGCATGCATACTAATAAATAATGGCGGCTTATTCAATGAGGGCGACTTTTTCGCATATACTTACATAATCGCATAAATAAGGAGATCGGCCGCCCGCGAGTTGTTGCAACGAAAAAACCACCGATCGGTGGTATTAGCATTCGAGCGGTTAATGGTAATTTTAGATTAAGACGATATTATTAGCAATTTTTCGACAAGCCTCTCTCTTGCATGGGTCTTTTAATGAGCCCGAGCTGAGTAATTGAAATATTTTGATTTCGGATGTTCCTAAAAATAACAAATCGTTTTGAGTTCCATGTGTGCTAAAAATAATAAAAATTTAAAAAAAGCTTTGTTTTGCATCTCAACCTTTCCATTGTTTTCAGTGATATTTTCAGTTATTTCCTTATTATAGCTGAGTTTGGTTGAAAATCTATTGCCTAATTTACATATTTTTGAGTTTTGTAATTTTGTAGTTGACTGCCAACTTTTAATTAGTTGCTAATAATTAATTAATTGCTAATACACATTTGAATTTACGTAGATTTCTTTTTAATTGAAAAACTATTATTACACCGATTTTACAAGCTTTAATTTACCTTGCAAAGTTGATCAGTATGTTTGTTTAGGTCAAATCTTGCAAGCAGAATTAGAACCACTTCCTCTTAACCTATGAAGTTGAAATTTTACATGTTGGTTCAGTTCCGATGAAAATGCACTTTTATGGTGAGCATGACCTAATTCTACACCCAGGATTGGCTCCCGACGAGGGGACTCTTCAACGGTCAACAGCACAGACACAAAGTTTTGTATACGCATTAAATTTTAATAGCCCGTTATAAGTTTATTCATGACATGGCTGCTGACGAGGGGACTCCTCAACGGTCAACAGCACAAACACGAAATTTTGTATACGCATTCAATTATTATAGCCTGTTCTAAGTGTCACCGCGACAGGGCTGCTGCATCCAGTGTTGGCTTCCAAAGAGGGGACTCCTCAACGGTCGACAGCACAGAAAATAAATTTTGTATACGCATTCAATTATGATAGCTCGGGACAGAGCATTTTAATAAAAGCTTGTTTTTAAACATGTGTTATTACGATTAACTTATTAAACTATAAAGTTTCAAAACATTTATTTACAATTATCTGAGAATATTTTTTACTCCATACGTAATTTTCACTATAAACAATCTATCCACATATTTATTTTTTATCAATAACTATATATTTTTCAATCTACATATATATTTTTCACCAACAACTCTGTCCGATTTTGATTTACTTTAGACTATAAAAGGGGGGGGGGGGGGGTACTCAAGCTATATCTAGAAAAAAAACTACTGCATTTTCGGATCTTCAAACATCAAAACATCTGTTAGACATAGATCGACTACATATATCTAAAATCAGCTTTTTGTCTATATAGCTGGAAGCGATGGACCGGGATAAGCTGCTTTTAGAAAAAACAACATTAAATTCGGGCTATTAGTTTTGGAGATAAGTTTCCAAACGCACGGGTGAAAAAGAGTGAAAATAAAACTCTTTTTGCAAAGATTCGGAGATAATGACCGCCATCACGAAATCCCCCAATCGCGTAAAAGTGCACACCGATTTAGCTAATCTTGTTTTATTTCATTGAGCCGTTAAACTGGATTAGATGGTGGTAATGTCTCAGTGTGATTTAATGACTATGTCGAATGGTTAACGCAGTTAACGGCAAGGTCCCACAAGGATTATTAATAAAGAAGGATGTAATGGTTTCCAATAAACCGATGTATTTTGCGTATACATGCTGCTGATGTTGAATAGCTAGGATAAGGGAGGAAACACTTTTAGGGACGCTTTTATCCGGTCCAGTCAGACACATTGGGCACATTGGACGATGGGACACATTTAGCTTTTGCCTTACAAACGGTGGTGAAGAAACTATTATATATTTAACTTTTCAGCATTTTTTAATCTAGTTTTTAAGTGTCATAAATGCAAAATTTTCGGTTTACGATTTTTTACTGTTCTAACTTATGCCGTTCAACATTCTCTATTATTGAGAAACAGTGGTAGTATAAGAAAATTATTTTTTAATGTTATTCATCATAACAAATAGTCCTAAGTTGGAAACCGCTTGAATTTTTGTTTTTAACCCACCATTGTTATGAAACTTAGCACAACTTTAAAAGACAGGTATCATACAGGATTGATTATATAGGTACTAACTAGAATTTTGAAAAATACTTAACAAAAACGTTACAATGATTGAAATATTAAAAGAAAAACGAACATTTTTTTAAATAATATTCTTTTTAATCTACTGAATCTTTAACTGGTAGAATTGATATGCTCAAATCCATAATACGCTTTGGCAACCGCCGGCGGCATAAAGGTTGTGCTGATAGCATTGACGGCCAAATTAATGGCAATTTATTTTATAATGAATGATTTTTAAAAATAAATTATTGATTATATAAAAACCCAATAATTTATGAATAAATATAAAACCGAATAATGAAAAAAAATCATTCAATTAATATTGCCATCTAGCGCATTTTTTATATAAGGCTGATTACAAAATAATACGGAGAGATAGGTTGCAATTTATTAGTCTCACTGAAGTGCGTAATTATTACGTATGGAAACCTGTACATCAAAATTAAAATTAACATTGTGTAAATAATGCTAAACTGATAAGAGCTATGATTTCGTTTGTTATTATGTTATTATTTTATACCGTAAAGGCGTGTTTAAAGAACACGAATGTTGCCATATTTGACATAATACGTGAGTAAGTAAGACAAAAGTTATCATTTTTTGGAACTATGAGTGCCATCTACATGTTGCATTTTGTAGTAAAATACTACTTGCAAAATCGTACGACGTTGAGCAATCTAATACGTTATATAATTATTAATACTATGATCCAACATATGCTAAGTTTCATGACACTGCGATTTTTTCGTTCGAGAGTAATTTAAAGTGGCGTATCGTATGAAGTAGTACCTCTTTACACGACTGCTAAAAAAAGGAGTGTTATGTGTTCAGGATTCATGTATGTATGTTTTCCGTTTCCTTATTCCACTATAACTAAGTGTCTGGCATTGTTAGAATCTGTATTTCATCTCGAATATCATAGGGTAAGTGCGACTATTATCCCTTGGTCTCATATAAGGAGAAAAAAGCGTCTTCGATATAATTCGCCGCGTTACGTGTTAGTTTTATTATGACAGTTATTATTTGAAAGTTTTTCTTTACAGCCGCCAGTAATAAAACCTGTAAGGCCAGTAATTAATAGATGTGTTTGGAATATTAATTTAGCAAAATAAATTATACAAAATGTACCTTAACTGTCAAATATCAAGTGACTAAATGTCCAAATGTTAATAAATTAACATGAATATATCGTGTTTATTGTCAAACGAAAGGTCTTATTGAGTATATTCGGAGAATGGTATGCACTCTCAATTTCCTTTTCGTCCAATATCTTTCTCGATCTGGATACCGCATAGCGGGCTTAACACAATTTTGGTTTGGGCTGGTCTATGTGGGTTTTCCGTGACATGTTTTCGCCGGGGTAAGTTCCTGGAAATTTAGTGGACTTGGCAATCTCAATAGAGTAATTTAACTGTTTTTCTTTTTTATTTGAGAAGTTTATCAACACTGCTTTGCTTAAATTGGCGAGATCGGGTTCACTCTAAACTAATCATTGACTTCAAAAAGTGTTTCGCTTGTTGGATCCTCCATTTTTGTTCTATAGTCACTTTCAAGAATGCACGTGGTGTCGTCTGCAAGTTGGACAGTCTTGGCACAAGTTATGTTAGTTGCTAAATCGTTACAATAGAGTTTGAAGAGGAGAGGTCCTAATGTTAAGCCCTGAGGCACGCCGATGTTTACTATTTCACAACTCGATTGCTCAGCCTTTTCCTCAATTCCATCAATTATTTTAATCTCCACCACTTGCTGCCTGTTTTGTGGGTACGATTTAATGAGTGAATTGGCCACTCCTCTAATTCCATAATGGTTTAGCTTGTCTACCAGGGTATTGATGTTTATACAGTCGAATGCTTTGCTTAGATCGCAGAACTTTTATACACTTTTTTTATACACTGTTAGCTTAGATCGCAGAACTTTTTATACACTTTTTTTATAATTTGAAATGTAATTTCATTTGTAGAAATACTATTTTTTGTAATTTCGTAATGTTATTATATATATAATATTTTTTTGTAATGTAATTTCTATACCCAGATCGGGTTTATGAAAATAAATTTTTCTTATTCTTATTCTTATTCTTATATTCAAGGAATATACATCTATCTATATAGATAAATGCATAAACCACAAATATTTCATTGAAAAACCCTAATAAAAATGATTATTACAAGTGAAGTTTACTACAAATGATTCCAGAAGCTAACGGAAAATCGGGTACCTCAATGAAATATATACTTTTGAATAGCTTAGACCTTCAGGATAATGGTTGATTATCGGCAAAAATCGCTCAATACATGGGAAGAGGGTCAAATCGCTCAATACATGGGAAGGGGGTCAAATCACTATCATCAATTTTGTTTACACTAATAAACACGAAATTATATCAAGCGACCAGAAATGGTACTAATGTAAAAAGATAGTTCGAAAGAGTACATACAAATGAGTATAGAGGGCGTTAATATTATATAATTATTTGAGGTTTCAATCAAATGTCATTAAGATAATGAAAGATGCATTGCATCAATGTATCAAATATAAAGAAGATATTTAATAAAATCAGTCTTATTTTGTTGTTATGATCAATACTTTACTCGTCCTGTCTACCTTGTTAAAAATACAATATTTCACTTTCTGTAACGGCAGTCGTGTTTTTTTATTCTTTTTAATATATTTGCTTGTTGTAAGGGCAGTCCTGTTTTTAAAAAAAATATTGATTTATTACTGTTAAGTGCGGGCTGTTATACTTATTTGATTAATTAGCCTATCCAACAACTTTGCTGTTTTTGTGTTCTTTCCATAATCGAGCTATTTCTTCTGCCATTTCGTCTCGTATCAATCAATAAACTTCGCATGTTTTATGCAATTTTAATCAGATGCCGTAAACTGGGCTTTGATTGCGTAGTTAATCTAGATTTTGGCTGCTGGTGGAGCTGACCGAAGAATCCGCTTATTGGCAAGTTGGTTTAACGGTGGTTTGAACTCGACGACTCTTTTAACGTAACTTTTATGCAGATATGAAGTGCACGTCTGCCATATATTTAATATATGAAAGAATGTCAAACGACCGGCACAGATACGGGCGGCTTATGCAATGTAGAATACTGGACCGCGTTTTGATATTTGATGAAAGAATGGAGCGAATAGAAAAACGTACCCTTGAAAAATCCACCTTTTATTAAAATTAATAAAGCACAGTGCGCAAAGCGCCCAGTCTTACCCGAGGTGTTCTTCCGGATCAGAACCTGCGATTCTAACTGTCTACAACTGTAGGTTACGACCGCAGGCAGATTTCACAGTGGCCCTTCTATGTTAGACCGTCTTCGAGGAGGCTACCGGATGGAAGCTAAACAGTGAGTTAAATCCTAAATACCATGTCAACCATCATGTCATGATATCATGATATCATGTCAACCAGTTCGAAAAAAGAAGTTTCGAGAAAAAAGCGTTTAAGAGGCCGTATACGAAATTTTGCGCATTTCGTGAATTTACTTAATTTTGCAGACGTGAATTTAAGGGTAAAAATACTGTATTTCTATAAGTTTTATTGCACAACATAAAATATCACAAATGTCTAATGAGTGAGCTACTTTTTTGAAAATTTTTATAGAATTTTGATTAATTGACCTTAAACCGGCGACTGTTTGTGAATTTTTGCTGTAAGAGGTTTAGATTATAACATATTTTCGAATCGTTTTGACATCTAAACGGTATAAAAAAATTACAATGTATTGTTGTGAAAGTCCTCTATATAATAAGTGAATCACTTTTTACTACTTTCATATAAAATTGTTGATAGCTTTTGATTTTGGCCTTTTAGAACTCTCGTTCATAAAATAAAAACAACAGAAATAAACTTTAGTTCAATATCAATCCATTTCCTCAAAAAAATGCAAAACATTAATTAAAATTGGCAATAAAGTCTTTAACAATCTAATTCTCGCGTTATGATACTCGCCTATGATACGATTCACGCCTCAAGTCAGCTAGTCCCCGCCGAGCGCTTTCAAAGGGTGGACGTATCTCTTTGGCTCCGAAAATCCTACCTACCTATAGTTATATTATACCATTGATTATAGAGGTATCACGGCCCACATCGATTTCGTAACTCAGATAATGGTACTTACTTTTCACTTTTAGTCTACTTCAAAATTAACATTTTATGATGTTCTTAGAGCGAATAGATCTGTTCTAGCTCTCTGGAATTCGGGATTACATTATAGTACGAGGGTCTATTGATCGATTCGTTCCGGAGCGATTGGTTTATTTGCCACGTCACAAAAGCCGCTGTAACTCCGAAAATAATTCGAATTTTGAAACATCCTTTTGAGGACATATTCCTAAAGGTCTAATATATAAAAAACATCAATTATCTCAAATTCCTATACAAGAATACCCCCTCAAAGACACTGTAGTTTATAGAAAGCGCAGTACTCGAGAACGAACTTTAAGCAAACGGAGGCCCAAAAGATCTGCACATGGGCTACAAAGTCGAGACTACAATGCATGTAACCCAGTCTAATCTACCACGAGGAAACTACTAGAACAAGTTAAAAAGATCAGTCGTATCATTGATACCACTGATCGTTGATCATTGTCAGTGGTCACTGATCATTTATCATTGATCATTGTCATGATCATTGTTATTTATTAATGAATTGATACTGTTTTTATTAGTTGCTTTTGAGCCTTGTAACACTGCAACCATTGCTGATCTATTGTGTTCGCCACCTACTATAGTTCTGCGCTAAGCCTCGTGTCATTTAAGAACCACAACAGGCTTTTGGCGCCAGATTGAGGTTTCAGGTAATGACCACCCAATTGGATGTATCTTTTATGCATCAGCGGGCCACACTCGCACATGAGGTGCAGGGGAGTTTCCTCTGCCCCTTGGCAGAACCTGCACATTTTTGTGTCTCGGAGCTTGAGGTTGTACATGTGTTTGTTGAGGCTACAATGCCCCGTGAGCGCCCTCACCAGTATGCGTAGATTGTTCCTATTTAGCGATAAGGCCTCACGGGCCGTCTTAGGGTCGTAGGCCTTAATTAGCGCTTTGAATTGATTCAACCCTGGCGTGTTGTTCCAGTGGTTGACGGATTGTTCTAAACATATTTGTTTGAGCATTAGGTTTGCAAGGCTTTTTGGTACGCCACAGCAAGGTTCAGGGCCGTATAACGATCCCTTTGCTCCCGTATTAGCAGACTTTACAATTAATTAAAATTGCTTTACAATTACTTTGTTAACGCTTTTTATTGAACTGTAGTAAATTAAACTTGTTTATTAAATAAAAATATCGGTTTGTGTATTACACGAAAGCATTTTTCCCGGCAAGTGTCCAAGGAATTATGGAAGGATTTGAGGGTGATGTCAATTTTTCACAGGAGGAAATCACACCGTACGATGTTAAAACGTCGAATATAACGAGTGTTTACGACGCGAATCATTCGTCGGCGACGAGCGCGGATAGTGTGAATACAACGCATTAATCGTTCGGTTCAATCGTTTACTTAAATATACTGACCGGTGAAATTCAATTAGATTTCGGTCCAACTAAAGATCTGTGTACAAAATTTCGAGTCTATAAGTCAAATATTTCGAGATTGAAATATGTCTGGTGGATCGATTTTAACCACAAGTTTTTAACTCTTGACATGATCTAATGATGCCTGCATGCTAAATTTCAGCTCGATCGGATTAAGCGTTTGGGCGCTATCGTGGCGAAATACACACACACACATACACACACATACAGCCAGACACACAGAATTTTGTTCACAAAACTTTCCCTCTGCCGGGAAAGTATTGTGAACATATTTGGTGGTGAACGGTTTCGTGCAGCTTGGGCCACAATATCCATTTTGTTCTCGGATCGGCTCCACTCACGATTCAGCTCCTATTCAGAAGCCTCCTCGAGTGGAAGGCTACCCCGGGTAAGACTCCCGTGTCTCAGGCCTCAGATCTGGTGGACCGGTTTCTCCCGGCGGGATTGCATCCCGGCGCCACTGAACGGTTTGCGCACCGGTCGGCGATGCCAATCGGTTGTGCATTCTGACTAATTGCTGAAGGGGTCTGGATATTATGGAAATTACTGTTTCCTAAGCAGCGGGGGTGGATATTCACCTGATGTCATGCCATTCTTGAAATGACCGTGGGTCACTCGATCCCGTGTGGCACTACAGGCAAAGAACGCTCAGGTCCGCGATAAATTCAAACTGAATTACCGCTGTAATACAACAGGTAGAGGTCGCGTAAGCGACTTCGGATCCGTAATCAGTCGGGAGGACGGAGGTATCCTGAAGGTTAATTCCAGACGGAGATATCCTGCCAAAACTGGTAGTCAGGGAGCGAAGCTGCCCGCTGGGTACCTTTACCGGCGCCTCGCCGTAAGGCGTTGGTCTCTGACGGGCAGGTGGCGGAGCTTGACGGTGGATTGTTTTGTCCTAAGTCTTCTGCGCTCACCTCACAGGAGACAGAACGATACATGTCGTTAAAACGTCCTGCGGCGACGGGTTAGCCCGTTGTAGTTGACAACTCTAGTTGTTGCCGAGAAAGTAAAAAAAACATTACTATTCAATACAATATAATTTATTCTACTCCAGTTAGTAGGCATTCTTACACTTGGATGCGTCATTGCTTCTAATATTCTCAGCAATGTAAATAATTATATGAAATTAACTATCGCGATAGTTGTGACTATATAATTTAATTTAAGTAATGTATAATAGATATGAGAGTCATAACGAAAATTGCTGATTTAATAAAGAGAAAAATGTATATAATCATAATTATCCTAGTAATTCTGTGACAGTCATGGAAATAGATAATCGTATACTAAAAATAACAAAATTTAAATTAATTGTCAAATCCAGCAATATAACCTTCATCGATAAAAATAAAAATTACTCATTTTGGCAACTATCTGGATATTTTGCTTTATTTTACAGCATGATGATTTTTTGGGGAGCTAATGATTTTTTTTCCAAGTCACCAAACGTCGATGAGATTCTTTAGTCACTAATTCTAACTATCGGACATGTATTTTGTAGGGGGGGTTACCCCGTACGTCATATAATACTTGACATTATAACGATAGCTGAGGATAACATATGGCTGTGATTGGCGATCGTCAAAGCCTTGCCAGACTCATTTAGTTATCGTCAGAGTGGCACGCATTAAACGACGCTGACGCGCATTAAACGAATTACTCGCATAAAGCACTGCACACTGCCACACACTTCAGTATCGTCTGGCGAGGCTTTAGTCATTATGAACAATTAGCCAGATGTGTTTTTTTTCGTGGAATTATAGGATCACTTATCCTGTCCAAAAATTAAAAGACTGTGAAAATGAGAACAACGAGTTTGTATTTTTGTCTAATTTTTAGAACTAGCCAGACGCATTCCGCAACTTTTTAAATTAGCCATACTTCTTTTACATAATTATTTCTGAGAATAACAATTTGTAATATAAGTTTTAATTCTGTAAAAATAATGGCGACTTATCCGTAAGTCACATCGATTTTTTCCGTTTTTTTTTTATTGTTGAAATATTCCCACCGGAATAGCTTCGTTTAATAGTAAATAAGCTAAATTGCTTTTTTGCACTTAACGAACGACTCTATTAAATGGAAAATATTAAAAACTGGGAAAATAGATACAATTCAAATACACCAGACTCGGAATTTCTTATAGACCAGATTTAGACCAATAATAGGCCAGATACCCTTCGGCGACGTAACGACCAAATTCGGATACACATCAGAACACCGTTGACTACGTAACGACCAATATTGGCGGCTTGCTCCCGGAGCGCACAGTAATATTATTTTCTAATTCGAACGCATCCTAAAATCCATATCAAATATCTTATTATTACCATAGATACATAGATGGTTGCTAGAATAATTTCGCGCGTCATTTCGCGAATATTTCTGGTAAAATTCAATTGTCAAACATCATAACTTTTTTTTCGAGGTCACCAAAATTTTTATTGGTTTTTATGAGCTAATATCTAAATATTTTTATGTGTTGATAAGAAAAACAAAATATTACCATTGATAGAGAATCTAATAAAAATTCTGATGTTATTTACAATTTCTAAATACGGTTCTGTATTTTTTCGTAAGACAAGTACAAGTTAGAAATGCCGAGTTTTTTTCACTTTCTCGAATTTCTCATATTTATTCATAATTATCAAATTATTTTACAAAATGAGATTTCAATATTCTATATACGAAATTTCAATGCCATCATTGCACAGTTATTCTTTTTATGATTGCTATAGTAGTTCCATAGTTATAGTACTTGTTGTCGAGCGTGGCGATATTGCCAGAAATTTCAATAAATTGCCGTGGTCATTTACTTTTACTAACTGTGAATAAAGTCCTAAAAATATTTACTAGCACCCGACTATCTTGGAATATGGATTTAGTATTATCCAAATCTATTATGTCATGTATTGGATTTTTGTCTAAGGTATAAGATTATCATTTTTTTGAATTAGTCCTCTCCAAGACATAGTCTAGATAGGCGCAGGGACTTTATTATAAAAGTGATATACTCACTCAGGTGATGACGTCACGCTGATGGTAGTGTGTGTGCCGCCACGCCGCGTTGTCGTTCTTTGAATATCGATCTCGAGACCACAACATTATATAATCTGTGTGTTAATTGGTGTTTCTGCCGGTTTGCGAAGGTTGGAGTTCCTAACCAATAGAGCGTCCATCAGCCCCGGAGGAAAAATCAAAAATGGATTCTATTTTCGGACTTTAACCTTTCGCGGCACCGGGGGAGGGGGCGAAGCCGACCATTGCGCATGTCCGCCAGACGAGGTAATTTCCCTAAAAATATTGATTATTTCGCGAACGAGCGGGGGCGCGGCGCTTGCGACCTTTCGGCCCGCGGTCGCCTCGCCGCGGAGCGCGGCGCCGATCAGAAACGTCGCATGCGACTACGCTTTGTTTTTCCAGAGGCAATCTTTTACGTTTTATATGCTAATAGTTTTATGCTCGCCAGGTGGAAACGGCGGGTCATTTATCACGCGAACTGGTAATTCTGGCACGTGGGGAAATAGCTATATTGCACGTGCAGCGAGGAAAAAACCGAGAGGAAATAGACCCTAAAAAACGCGATTGAGGGACCTCAAAAGCGATACCTACGACTTTCGCTTTTCACTTAAATCGTGAGATAGAAAGTATCTTGCTATAATGAGTTATAGTCGCACATGCTGTTATAAAAAAAAAAACGGTTGTGTCACCCCAAGACTTTCCCGGCAAGCAGACAATCCCCCCACGCGGCAAACTCTTACCCCATAAACCACTACCAACCCCCCCCCCCTTCTACCCAAACCCCAACCCTTCCCGCCAACCCCCTTTCCCAAACTCCCCTTCCAACCCTCCAATTTGTTCCATTTGCTATTTAATATGTTTCATTTGCTAGATTTTTAGGTAGAATAATGAATAATACTACTAATTGGTTATTACTAAAATTAGAAAATTGATAAAATTGACAATCTTTTGCGATTACAGAGAATTATGAGACACATAGTCTGCTGCATATCACCATAAATGTAACACTATAATTCAGACAATAAGTATATTTCATTTAAATTAAATTATGTCTAAATATAAATTTACTTCTAAGATTTTGAAGACAATAAATTTTATTTGATTTTATTATAATATTCATATGAAATTGAATTGCTTATTAGAAAAGGAATAATATTACAAATATTTCCTGAAAGATTCAGAATTCCTTATTTAAATGAAAAATGGCGGTATATAAAGGTGAAATTAATGAATATTAAGAAGCATATATCTATTCGAGCAGTCAATAATAAGGTAATATAAAGTATCAATCAAAATAAACATCATAAATCAAAGTCATCCTAAATCGTTCTTTCGTTAACGTGTCCGGGCCAGGTTAGGACACGTCTTTCCAAAAATATGCGGCCTGGATGGCCTTTGTAGGTCCTGGTGTGTAATGGAGATTGACAGTTGCGGGCAGGGTCGGAGGTAGTCCTCATCCTGCAGCGTTCCACAGGTGCATTTTGTGTTCTCTGTGTAGCACCAGATAGCGAGATTGGCTTGGCATATTGTCACAACCATCCTTAGTCTGTTGAGACTACGCCAGGCTGTATAGGAGATAAGACCTTGGTGCTATCTGTTCCTTAACATCCTCGCCAAGCGAAGCTCTCCATTGAGTTATTCGTTTCGTTGATTGACTGCCATGGAGCGGTTGTGTTCGGCTTATGAACGAATTTCGCGATTCGAGGCGATTGTGGTGTGTTGCTTGTCCGTACAGTGGGTGTCTTAGGTCATTTATTAACTGTGAGCGTTCTGAATCAGCCATGACGTAAATCCTATCATCCTAATTAGAATTCATTGTTATAATACAATTCTCAGTCGATAACTTTACTCAGGGCTAAAACTTTAAAGAAAAGGAATCCGTTTTAATCTATACTAATATTATAAAGAGGTAAAGTTTGTGAGGTTGTAGGAAGTAATCTCTGGATCTACTGAACCGAATTAAAAATTCTTTAAAAAATAGAAAGCCACGTTATTTGTGAGTGTCATAGGCTATATAATAATCCGAAAAATGAAAAGACTTTTTCGGAGTAGTCGGATTTGCAAAGTAAGTCGGAGAAAAAACGGTCGAATGAAAATGTTTCTTACGAATGCTGCATTAATGATGAGAGATATATGATTGAGTTTTAGAGAAAAGTTGTAGAGCTTGATAATGCCTACAAAAAAGTCAGCGACAGCATATGTGTAACTTTTATATTTAAGTCACAAAAAGTAGTATTTTATATTAAAAAAATAATTTAAATCGTTAGGTCATGTTTATTGGTCATATTATCAACAATTATGAATTCTTATCAAAATAAGTAAATTTATCGTATCAAGTGTTTAAAACAAAAGACTTTTCCCTTTTACTGCATAAATGGTTAAAGAGATAAGACACTCACAAATAAGATACTCACAAGGAGACACTCACAAATAACGGTAATATAGTCAAATTGGCATGCAAATACATACATACATATGCAGTAAAAATATAACCCTTCTTTTGGCAGTCAGGAAATAAATCATAGCACTCAGTATTAACCGAACCACACTCATAATTTCATCACAAGTAAAAAGTTTTACCGCCCAACGAAGTGGGCACGGGTCAGCTAGTTTAATCTAAAGACGGACGTACCAGTATTAAAGAATGCCATAAATAAGTCGTGAATTTCCTCTAAGAAGTCGTCATCTTTCCTATATTTTTTAAAATTGGGTTTTTATTCATGTAATTGCTGTTTTTTCACTCATTCATTGCCTCTTTGAACTTGGATAACTTGGATTTTAGTTTAAATTTCAAATTCAAATATTTTTTTATTCAAGGTCATGTTATTCTTTTTTAAATCCGGTGTTTATTTGTCTTTCCGTCGTTTGTTTTCGCTCAAATATTTTCGTTCGTGCAACCATGGCAAAGTTGAAAATTTGCATTATTTTCAAATATGAGATCATTTGCCGGTGTTTTTTATTACAGCTTCTTGCAGTCTGGCTATACAGTTACCATAAATGTGTACTGTTAGGAACTGCAAACAATAATGGAGAAGCTCGTGATCAAATAACCGAGCCTGGTCAATCGATCATCGCCACTGCTTCTGCATGACGACGCATAATCACAGATTTCACTGCAATCAGTCGCAAAGTTGCAGGAATTGCAGCTGGAGACTTTCGGTCACCCACCGCACTTACCAGAACTTGCTGCAATAGAGTTTCATATTTTTTTCAGAATAATTCAGATATCTTTTTACAAGGGGAAAAATCAACTTTGAAGAGTCGGTGAAAAACGCCTTCAAAGCATTCATTAGTACTTGTCCGAGAGCAACGAGAGTTTTATAGCAGAGGAATTAAACAACTCCCATTAAATTGACATACATAGATAATAGGGGTCAATATTTCTATTAATTAAATATATTTTTTAATAAAATAAATGTTCTTAAATTTCCTTTATATAACAGTATCTTCATAGGTAAGGACCCAATATTAACTTTAAGTTCTATAATCTAATTCTAATCAAATTCTAATATCTACTCACTACAAAATTTAAACAGCTGAAGGACATAAAATTCAAAAAAAACATCGAGATGCTGATAGGCCACCCTTTCTATAATCTGGCCGAATTTGTGGGCCATGATTTTTCAAATATTGTGCCCGTTTAAAAAACTTAAAAAGTAGAACCTTATTGTCTGATTATTTTATATGGTCTCATATCTGTACTTTTAGTTTAAAATGCATAACGTAGATTTAATTTGATTATTTAACATTTTACTGACAATTTGAATATTACGATGAATAATTTTACGACGTATCTTTTCGAATTACTAACTACTTCAAATATTAGGCTTCTATTTTGATTATTTATATTTATAGTTTGACAATCTAGTAGTTAATTATTGACTACCTATGTATGTTCAGTAAAGAGTAGTAACGAGACTTACTACCTAACCCAATTATTTTGACACGTCCAAGAGCGGTCTTTAGCCGTCAATTGGACACGACGAAAATGTAAATGTAAATGTAAATGTAAGTATTCCAACATATAGTTCCAACGGTGACGGTAATATATATATATTTCTTTTCATTTTTATTTTTTTATTTTTTTTCAAATCGCCGAATATATGCGAACTAAAAACTAGAGAGCTCGCTGCTATTATAGAACAAGACCTGGCACTTACATAGTTGGGCAGCGGCAGTACATACCTGCTAATGCTCATCTCAGCCGTGTTCAATTTTAATTTTAATTTTAATACAATATTTTTTATTGATATGATTGTTAGTGAGACCTATGCATTGTAAATGAATTGTAAAATTAAATAAATAAATAACTAGTAGTAACATGCAGAGATCTCTATGATGCAATACATCTGAGTACTTTCTTGCACCATATAACCCTGGGACAAGACATAGTCACTGCCTTGAGCAATATTCAGAAATCGAAAGAAGGTATAAGTGCAGCAAGACCGAAGGTAAGTCACGAGTGACCAATAACCGAAAACACCTTGCAGTCATAATTTTCCAGTTTCTCCGTCGCCGGGCGTTGGTGACCCCGCGCACGGTTCTTTTTCTCAGCGGAGAACCGTGCGCCGCTGCACCATAATAGCAGGAAGTATCGATTTAAACGTGGCCGGCCGGCGTTTTTAATACATTTTAATGGTATGCTTAAGGAAGCTGGTTACCGTGTCGGGCCAATTGGGCACCAATAATTATATTCGTGTCTGGTAAGATAAAATTGCAAGCGACAGAACCAGTCGACCGATATCAATCCGGCTTTATGACGAAAACAATAATGAAAGTAAGCGCTCTGTGCGGTTAAATAAACTGGATGATACATGGCGTTACTTTCTGTCACAACGATTGACAACAGTTAAGCAATTTGTCAAGTAACATATGGGGTGTCGCACAGTGGCGTCTTTGGATGCTGTCACCATTTTAAAGCAGAGGTTCCTAAACTTTTTAAGCTATTGCCATTGATTTTATAGTGTCTATTGCATAGCTTTGCCAGCGCGGCGACCGAATGAAGAAATTTCTTAACGAAAATTAATGATTTTAAGCTGATAATTACGTCTAAACGAGTACTGCTTACGATTCGAAAAAAATATATGTTAAACAAGAACATTTTCCTAATATTCTTAGCTTTGAATATTTTAGATTTTGTTTATATTACATAGTGTAATTAATTTGTGAAATTAGGTCTAACCGAACACAAGAACGACTACTACGCAAATACTATCTGGCGTATTATTATGAAACCTGCACCATTTCGAAGATAATTTAATAATGTATCTTTTTATCTGCGATTTTTTTTAATAATCCGTTTTTTTTTGCTTTATCGAATAAAAAATTCGTGCGCGGCGCTCTGTCGGAAGACGTTTAAATTATTTCGAAGCCGCAGATAATTCGGAATAATTTCAACGTTTTTCGATAGAGCGCAGTTATCTGATATCAGAAAAAATAAAATAAATAAAATAAATAAATAACATAATTGCATAAGGTGTTAAAAATGCTATGCAATAGCTTTACCGCGGCAGTCCCCGAGTGCCCACACGTATTTTTTTCTCGTAGACTACTTTCAACATATTTACTGGTTTCAGCTGCTACATTTCTATCATATTCTCAAAACTTGTAAAAAAAATATGAAGATTAGACTAATGATTTGCATCACGGCTGAGTTCCAATCCTAAATTCGGAGTGGCAAAAATAAAAATAAAAATAGTTTATTTTCTTGTGTTCTATTTATTAAAATATTACAGACTTGAAAGAATTAAAATTAAACATTAATAACGTACCGTAACTTCAACAATGCAAATCAACAATTTAAAAAAAATTGTCATAATTTTAATAAGAGGGATGTACTTGATGGATTGACGTCTCGACACGCGTTGTACTGAAAATCGAATATGCATGTTTAAATTACAAGTAACAGTTGCTGACCTTCTTAAAATACACTACTCATAAAAATTAAGGGAGGTTTTAAAAAAAGGAAATTAATGCTAAATAAACATTGATAGGTAAAGCCCAGCCAACATTTTTGTTTTTTACTATCGAAAACAGATAAATTTTGAACCCCATTGAAACTTGTGAACACCATTTTTTTTTTCACGCCAATGTAGTCCCCCGTCGAGTCTCCCGTGGACCCCTAGGGGGTCCACCTGGACCACTTTGGAAATCCCTGTTTTAAATCAATAAATCGGTGATTAGTCAAAAACCTTACACCAGTGTAGTGGCCCTGTAGAGGAAACCTTAACCCTTGTAGAGGCCCTTAGGCCTTCGAAATTTCGGGGCTCCTTTTACACTTTTCAGGGTCTCCTTTGGCTGTCAAATATTCTCACGACGATGTAGTGTAGAATAAACGCATATATAAACAAGTAAATGTATTAAAAAGAATAAAAAAGACGACTGCCGTTACAGAAGGTAAACTATTGTTATTATAATTATTTTTATTACCGTTTTTTATGAAATATTTGTGGCTTATGTATTTATCCATATAGATACATGTATATTTGCGTAATGTACTCAATCACACCTTTTATTTGACACAAAAAACGATATAATTAGGTTAATTTATTGATATTTGGACATTTAGACAGCTAATTACTTGATATTTGGACAGTTTAGGTAGCTGATGACTCTTAGGATGGCATAACGATTCTAACAATACTACACCTTTCTAAATCGGTTCAAGTGTTTAGAAGTTAAATAAAGAAACGGAAAACATACATAGATGAACCATGAACATATTACACTCCTTTTTTGTTAGGTAGTCGTATAAAAAAACACGACCGCACCGCCAAAGTGGGCCGTTAAAAAATTCTGACAACGATATGACTCGTAACAAAGATGAACATATAAACAAAATACGATCATACAGGCTGGCAGCGGCCATCTGTCGATAATTTACAACAATTATGCTATTAGTTGAATCAAAACATTTATTTAAAATGTTCTTAGAATTTTTATTACAACGACCAATCTTAGAAAGTTTTTTTTTATATATGTTTTTTTATGATCCCTTGTCGCGGGGCCCCTAAAAGACTTGAGGCTCATAGGCCGGTGCCTATTTGGTCTTTTAGATAATCTGGTACATCTTAACACCCGAATCTATAGATAGATCTATATTGTAAAACTGTATATTATAGTTATAGATTGTTTGTTATAGAATGGTTCAATACAGTTCGCCCACAGGGCGTACAATTTTACTTGGTACACGTTTAAAATTACAGATTACTCTGTGTAATTATTACTAATTATTTTTATAATTACAACAACCAGTAAAAAAATACCAATCTCATTAAATCATAATAACATTTTAAGAGTCTACTACTTAATCAACATACTAATTAGAAGTAATCCAAGTGTAATAAAAATATCGTTAAAATAGTTCAAATATAAAAAAAATATACGATGAATCTATAAAATATTCCGATTTTCCAAGAAAATTGGAAATTTGCCTCGCATAAAATAATGTAGCGAATAGTAGTATTAAGTATAATTAGTAAAATCTTTAAAACTATAACACTATAAGAATACTAATTAATTTCTTCGAATTATAGTAACCACTGGCTAATGCTGAAGCATTGATTACATTACATTACATTTTCGTCGTGTCCAATTGACGGCTAAAGACCGCTCTTGGACGTATCAAAATAATTGGGTTAGGTAGTAAGTTTCGTTACTACTCTTTACTGAACATATATAGGTAGTCAAGAATTAACTACTAGATTGTCAAACTATAAATATAAATAATCAAAATAGAAGCCTAATATTTGAAGTAGTTAGTAATTCGTAAAGATACGTAGTAAAATTATTCATAGTAATATTCAAATTGTCAGTAAAATGTTAAATTAAATCTACGTTATGCATTTTAAACTAAAAGTACATCTTGAGGTGTCGACTACAACGGGCGAGCCCGTCGTCACAGGACGTTTTAACGATTAGTCGTTCTATCGACCTGCAGTAAGCGTAGAAGACTTTGGACAAAACAATCTGACGTCTAGCTACGCCACAACCCGTAAGAGACCAACGCCTTACCGCGAGATAGCCAGGAATACTACCCGGCGGTTAGCCACTAAACTAAGAATATTTCTCTTTCGTAAAATATTCCTAAATAAATTACTAAACTTTTATTTTTCGTGTTAAAAAGCTTTTCTATATTGTCACTGTACATTCTCATTGTATAATCACATATTCCTGCACCGTTCATGCAGCTAGACTATGGAGACAGATCCCGTCAAATATCTCGAATGTTAGATTTTGTTTCATGAACAATGGTTGCCTAAATTGTATTTTATAGTTTTGTTGATATTGTACATAGATTTGTTAGAGTCTGTTAAATGATAGCGAGCATCTCAAATCGCCAGAAATCCATCCAGAATGCCACAATAATATTACTATTATCATTCACACTTCCTTAAATGATGCACCCACGACCCCCCCCCCCCCCCCCAACACCCCTACCTGACCCCTCCAAACCCCCTTCCCCCTAAACCCTTCCCCTAAACCCAATCCCCTTAGCTCCCCCCCCTGACAAACAAACCTTCCCTCCCCCACCAAAACTTCCAACTCCCCCCCAACCTCCCCTCCCCAAACATACCCCCCCCCCCCAAAACCCCTTTTGCATCCTAAGCACTTAAGTAAAGATCTCTGATAGAAAATCTCTGATGAAGCACTCTGGATAAAGTGGTATAGGAACCCACGGATGAAGATGAATATTGGAAGATGGAAAACATTATCCTGAGTGCTTGGGTATGTATTAAAGCACTTTAAATAGTGTGTGATAGGATCCCTAGTCTGGAATTAACCTTCAGGATACCTCTAACTGTTGTATTACAGCGGTAATTCAGTTAGAATTTATCGCGGACCTGGGGGTTCCTTGCCTGTAGTGCCACGCAGGATCGAGTGGCCCAAGATCATTTCAAGAGTGGCATGACAGGTCAACATCCACCCCGCTGCTTAGCAAACTGTGTATTTCCATAGTCTTCAGACCTCTTCACCAATTAGTCAGAATGCACAACCGAATGGCTTCGCCGACCGGGGTTGATTTAGGTCCAACAAGGCATCTGTGTAAAAAAATCAACTGTCGAAATGCAATATTTCGAGATTGAAGAATGACTAGTGCGTCCTCTGGTGGACCGATCTCAACTACAATTTTCAGCCATTACCGAATAATGCCTGCATGCCAAATTTCAGCTCAATCGGATGAAGCGTTTGAGCGCAATCGTGGAGGAATACACATAGACATACAGACACACAGAAGTACGTCCACCATAGTTTCCTTGCCAGGAGAGTATAAATACTACTGTCGATTTTGTTTTTCTTGGAGAATATTTTGTGATCAGTTTATACGATGATTTAGTGACGGTTAGAAAGCACAACATGTTTTTTGAAAATGCATTTTTTTGGTTCGATGGAAAAGCATATGTGACTGTTTCACAAACAGCATATCAACATATAATACAATAATATATAACCAAACGTTTAGTGAACCCTACCCTAACCCTCTACCCCTCTATCTAGATATTATTTATATGTATTATTAGTACATTTCATCGATTCCAACAGACTTACTATTGAAGTCGAGCTGTCATTCTCTATCGATTCATGTCACTGTGCAAACAGTCATTGATTAGTCATTGGAAAAAATCGTAGATGTGACAGAATAAAACAAACCTTTGTAAAGCTGTACAGAGTCCATCGTTCTATGAACCTCGACTTTGACCATTTATATAGAGTAGTACACTGCTTAAAGCTATGGTACGTTTTGGCAACCCTTCTGCGCCGGCGACATTTAAGCGTGTGCGGGCACACATAGGAAGCCACATTTGGGCTGCGCGCAGCTAAGTGGCTCCCATTTTAGACGCTTGTATGGTGTGCGCGTGCTGCCGGCTCCTGAGCCAGCGGATCCTGGCCGCCCAGTGCATGCACCTCCATACATTCATTAGCGTTCTGGCCCCGGAGCCATGGACGCCAGTGCCTTATGAGCCTTACAATAGGTGGCGCTGAGAGCATTGTCCAGCAAATAGCAATTTATTTCTCTACCTATTGATATAATAAATGTTTTTTTTAAAAAGGACTGATTGCATATAAAACAATATTTTTAACCGATGATAACAACAATAACGCTAAACGGTTAGTGCCATTTATTTATTTATTTATTCGTTACATAGACATTCAAACGCAATAGCACAAAAGAAATATATTGTACAATCCAGAAAATACCGCTATATGCTTCTAAATTTAGGCATACATCTGTCTGTGCCCAGGCCAAATTGTGCATAAATTATATGTTAAAGTGCATAAAATTATTCCTAATGTGCCAAGCAATTGAAACCGAGCCCGCCTTGCTAAGCACCCCTGTGATAATGCGAGCTCACTTCCTGAGTCTTATTGGAGTGCCACGGTTGTGTCAGTCAAAATAACAAATTTTATATATATTACCTAATAGTTTTAACCGCAGATCATATCAAACATAATGCGATACCGCCATTTTGCCGTTCCGACGGCTGCCGTGCGCATTCCTACGAACTTCGTTTTTATTATTGTAAATATTGCCCAGCATATAAGGGGAGGGAAATAATTACGTATCCGACCCAAGGTCTTCACAGATTGACGATTTTCAGGGGTTCATAGCTGGCGTTATTATATCGAAAATCATGCGGATATTTCATTCCTATAAAAGTAATTTTCTATGTATAAATTAACCTAAAAATTATGTAAACATGTACTTTATTTAAATTAAATTATTTTACAAGAGATTAAATAAAGTTTATATTACTATTGGATATATAAAGTATATTACAGGAAATACACTTTATATATCCGCTACGCACTTGGTCTTTCTTGACAATCGGACCAATAGTGCGCTCACACAGACGAAAATGCTAGACCTAGAAAATGGATTTCTATTAAGTGTGTCAAATCGCCATTTTAGCCAATATTTATTTATACATAAAATTAAAGATAGCTGTCATAGAAATTGCAACTGAAACACATACTTTCTTAATGATTTAAAATGTCTTAAACACATACTTTCTTAATGATTTAAAATGTCTACTTTCTTAATCATTCGGCTGGAATGATTTTTAAAAAATATATTAAAAGGTAGTATTTATAAATATCGATAGATTGCCATTACTAATTGTATCAGTGAAACGCTGTGTTTCTTCTATCCGTACATATGGGTCTTTGTTCGAGTAGTGTCACACGTCCTTCTATAGAATAAGGCCAGAAAAAATCGACCTTCTATTTCCATATCAGATGCGTCTCGCCGTGTAACCTCTCCGTGCACGCTGAATTGCAGAACCAGCCCAGTATGACAGTCCTTCAACTTCAAGAAAATTATTTATGTCACCCAAGACTTTCCCGGCAAGTATCCAAGGACTGATTTTATATGAATAATAATTTCATAAATAAAATCGAGAGCGCCCTCTCTCGGCCAGCGAACGAGCCCGTTTGGGTTCCGTTACATTTCTCGGCTAGCCTCGGGCTGCTTGGCGTTAATAATTTTCATTTTCATTTGTTGTTTTCTCTTTTTTTATAATATTAAATCACTGCTAAAGAAATGTATATATAAATAAGTTAAAATAACGGAGATATGTACACATTAACGGTAAATAGTGTTAAATGTATAAACGCTGTTTGTTAACCGAATAAAATAAAATAAAATGAAATAAAATAATCATCCCTCAGTATATAGTAAAAACAGTTAATCGGCCAGATAAACATTGTACTAAGATAATTTGCCATAATAAATGAAGCGCAATTATGAGACGCCATATAAATAAATAAATATAGATTGCTGTGGACTACATTTTTCTTTTGCTATATTCATATCGTAATCTGTAGACCTCCGTCTATCTGTCACTTATACTTTAAGCAATATGAGTGATTCCAATCGACGTTTTTACTCAGTGCAATTAACTTAGCGATGAAGTGATGAGCCTGTCTTCCTTTTTTTTACTTCAATGCTTGCAGTCCGTCTTGTTCATTTAACTTTCATCGGTGGCTTTCGATAAAAGGGCGGCGCGGCTCTGGTGAACGGATAAGGTGCGCATTTAAAATTAATGAAATTGTCGGACATTTACGAGAGGCAAGCAAGGCCACCGGGCAGATGCCGCCATCGCCATGCCGCTATCATACCACTGGTACGATACCGCCGCACTGGCCGCTCGTATCGCACCGACGCGACAACTGGTCGCCAGGCCCAGAAAAACCGCCTGCCTTCCCGCGGATAAGGCGACGTTACCACCTACTTCCGCCGCCCGTCCATCAACGGCCTTTGATCGGGCACACTGACGTCATCAGTCGCCTTCTTTGAACTTCCAAGTAATTACTAGTCTGCCAAGTAATGGCATAGTCTGCCGAAGTTGTTGTCTATCATGGCTATGCCCCAAGGGCGTCGATTACATTAATGGATGAATGACACAAAAGCTCTCTATGCTTTGTTTCAAATCAAATACAAATTACAGCCCTATTAACTAGGGCGTCAATTTCTGCTAGCTAATCATTTAGATGACGTGTGGGTTATGTATAGCAAAAAGGTTGGGTGACACAAAAATAAAATTGTTTGTGTCACCCCAAGACTTTCCCGGAAAGTAGTCAAGGACTGTTACTTCTGATCCCCCCCCCCCCCCCCCCATTCACCTCTTTATAGCGAATGTGTTTCCGTCCGAAACTTTATATATCCTGAGTACTTAGAAAACCATTTAAGCACTCTATACTCGTATAAAGCGGAATAGGAATCCACGGAAGAAGTAAAATATCGGAATATTTTCCTCCGAAACATTAAGCATCCTGAGTACATACTTAGTTCTTCTTTTCCGAAGTTCACTGTAGATAAGGCAGGATACGAACCGATGGAAGAAGAAGAATACCGAAAGAAGAGGAATATTTTCGTCCGAGACTTCATACATTATGAGTAGGTACTTGGATATTTATTAAAGCATTCTAGATAAGGCAGCCCACGGAAGGAGAAGAATATCGGAAAAAGACGACTTTTTTAGTCTTATTTTTTTTATTTTGAGATGAAGACGGAAATGTCTAATTTAAGTGTTACTAGTTTCGCACTTGGTAGTTCTACTCAAAATAAACTAATAAAAACTGTCATTATTTTTTTATTTCTCTTGCTGGGAGTTTGTTGAACCCAAATTGAAAACGCCGATTTATAATGTAGCGATTTATAATGTACTTATTTACTTATTGATATATGACTTATCGACTTTTCTATTTTTAAGCTATTGCATAGCTTTTATCGCGGGCCTAGGCCAGCGCGGCGACCGAATGAAGAAATTTCTTAACGAAAATTAATGATTTTAAACTGATAATTATGTCTAAACGAGTACTGCTTACGATTCGAAAAAAATATATGTTAAACAAGAACATTTTCCTAATATTCTTAGCTTTGAATATTTTAGATTTTGTTTATATTACATAGTGTAATTAATTTGTGAAATTAGGTCTAACCGAACACAAAAACGACTACTGCGCAAATACTATCTGGCGTATTATTATGAATCCTGCACCATTTAAAAGATAATTAAATTATCTATCTTTATATCTACGATTTTTTTCGAATAATCCGTTTTTTGCTTTATTGAATAAATACATCGTGCGCGGCGCTCTATCGGAAGACGTTTAAATTATTCCGAATCATTTGCTACCGCAGCCGCAAATGATTCGGAATAATTTCAACGTTTTCCGATAGAGCGCAGTTATCTGATATCAGAAAAAATAAAATAAATAAAATAAATAAAATAAATAAATAATTATAATTGCATAAGTTGTTAAAAATGCTATGCAATAGCTTTACCGCGGCAGTCCCCGAGTGCCACACGTATTTTTTTATTTTAGATTTATCTTACTCTTTACTTTAGTTTTATGTTAATCCTGATTGTCTCACTCTATTTGATTGTTTTTTTTTTTTTGAGGATCATATTTTAGGGCATTTTAGTTTTATGAGCATTTTAATAAAACTTTTACATAATTTATTGTAAAATTAGAGTCCTGTCCATCATAGAACGGGCTAGTCCCAGCTGGGTAACAGAATCAAATAAGCAAAAGGTTAAGGTTTTGCCATTCGGTTCCTGTTATTTTAACAAGCAAAAACAACGTTTTATAGTAATTAATTCTTAAATAAATAAATAAAGCTATAATACATCAATGTTATGTACACTAATTACATCCTATATTATATGAATGTAAAAACACTACCTCTCTATAGTATTTAAGCACCCACTTTTTATTCTACCGATTATATATTAATGTAAAAAATCCTGTTTTTAAGCACATTTGGGTCAAGTCCGAAGTGCATAAATATAGCTCATGAATCAAATTTGTTTAAACGCCTATTACCTGGTAGGCCGTAATTTCTTTAATAAAGATATCGCACATTAATTAAAGTTCAGGAATAAAAGGGTCATTTAACATTTCTGGGAAGAATTTATTTATGTTAATGTAGGTAGCCCTAATTATTTTTTTATTGACTAAAGCTTATTTAGGCGTTGTTCGCAAAATATAATTAGGGCTACCTAAAATAAAATGAATAATCTATTACCAGAATTTTTAAATTACCATTTTGTAACTGAACCCTCATTAATGCCGATACCTTTATTATAGAGATTATCACCTAATGGATAATAGGTGCTTAGACAAAGTTAATTTATGAACTCTATAAATGCACTTTAGGAAAGTTTTTAAATATGCTTAAAACGGGATTTTTTAAGTCGTGTAATTTAAAAATTCTGGGAAGAAATTATTCGTTTTATTTTAGGTAGCCTTAATTATGTTTTCTTATTAAAGTTTATTTAGGCGATTATATACTAGTCAAAATATCGAAAAAGAGCTCTCCTTTTTAATGTTAGAAGCAAATCATGTAACTTTTGGGAAACAGGTCTTTTCTCGCTATTTCGACCCTGCTGAATCTGAAAATGCCAGTTGCCAAAGCGAAATTTCGACCGGAAGCGATATATTCAAGATGGCCGCTAATATGGCGCTGAAACCAGAAATCGGCGCTGTAAAGCCCCCCTTTGACATAGGAACGCGTTCAAAATGTCTAGATATATGTTTTTGAGCATGGGGATACACTGTAAAAAAACATTGGTCTGCTATTTCAATATGGCCGCTAAGATGACGTCAGCACCATATAGCCCTCTTTTGTCGTACAAACGAGAGTGACGTGTCTGGATATATGTTTTTAAACACGAGAAACTCAAAAAATAACTATAAAACAACGTTGAGATAAACTTTGATTCAACTATTTTCGAAAATGGAACAATCAAGCGACCTTTTAGCAACAACAACTAATTGAAACTAAAAAAGATTACAGTGTGTTTCCAGACTTAAGACAGGTTCGTTTGCATGGTGTACGGAGTTTTATGCAAGGGACGTTTTTTCCTGCAACTGCAGTTCTGTGAGTATAGAACCAGACAATGTTTTTTTACAATGTATTTTTAAGTTCCCCAAGCTCAAAAACATACATGTAGACATTTTGAACTCGTTCCTATCTCAAAAAGGGGCTTTACAGCGCCGATTTCGGGTATCGACGCCATATTGACCGCCATCTTGGATATCTCACTTTCGGTCAAGAATTCGCTTGGGCAACCGGCATTTTCGGATTCAGCATGGTTGAAATAGGGAGAAAATACCGGTTGCCCAAAAGTTACTTGATTTGCTTCTAAAAGTTCGTTTTGTCAGAAAATTTTACTAGACTATTAGGGCTACTTAACAATAAAACACAAAAGAATCTTCCCAGATATTTAAAATTTTCCATTTATTCCTGAACTTTCATTAATGACCGATATCTTTACTATAGGGATTATGGCCCACTAAGCGCTTAAAAAAATATTTATAAGCTATATAAATGCACTGGCTTGTAACCAAATGTGCTTTAAAACAGGATTTCTAAATACCTTTTATACAGGATTTCTAAATACCACAATAAAAAGTTTGTTTGTTTGTTTATAATCTTCATTGTGAAATGTCACAATAAAGTGTCATATGATAATCTCTTACAACCAACCCTACTATGACGTGTTATATGTAGGTGTGCGTGTAACATGTGTATGTGTGTCTTGTTATTGCATTCTATCGACAGAATTGAAAATGCAATTCCGTTAATTTGATCCCAACGGAAAATGGTGACCCAGCCGGGAATCGAACCCGGGACCTTACAATGTAAGATCAGGCGACCTAACCACTATGCCAACAGGCCGTGTATCAATGATACTACTGATCTTTTTAACTTGTTTAATTAGTTTCATCGTGGTATATTAGACTGGGTTAGATGCGTTGTAGTCACGACTTTGTAGCCCAAGTGCAGGTCTTTTGGGCCTCCGTTTGCTTAGTGGGTGTCCAAAATAAAGTGGGTGTCCAAATACTTTTAAGCGGTAATTTAAGCAGGGGGAGGGCATTTTCTTCAATTTTGCACTGGAGTCCATTTTTTTAGTTGCACCACTGGGTGATTTATTCCTGCAGAATACACCGATATAGTTATCAGATATCTATCGACATGCAGCAGTTATTTAAAGTGCATTATTGGCTCAGCTGTCTAGTAACTCGACACTTGCCACGAGCGAATGTCGAGGGAGCGGGATGGGCGATGGCGGATGGCGTAGAGCCAGCAAAGTGGTCTTCTTGTAATTGTGTAATGATATCGCACTGTACAAGTTTCCCTTTTGCGTGTGCAATTTATCCGCTCACCGCGCCGCATCGCCTCTCGTATTTATGTATGTAGATTAAGAGTGGATACTGGGCTGTAGTTTGTGCAGTGTTGCCCGTCTTCATATTCATTTCATTTCTCGTATATGTGTCTCATTTGCAGTTTCGGATCTACGAGTTTTCATAAGTATGACATAAGAATCCCTCCTCCAACAGTACGACGAAAGACACTTTTGATACAATTGTTTTATACAATTACTAGCACATCTAATCAGTCGCAGAAATACCGTTCGGCCGTTCGGGCTTATTCGGCTCCGCTCATGTAGCCCCGTCACTTTCTGTCTGTGGAAAGGATTTTTTCTGAATGCGACGGGAATTCCCCTGGCAGAGACATCACACACACTGTGCATGCATTCAAAAATCAACTTAGGATGCGTTCCAAAATCAAATGAACAATCAATAGAACGCCGCTCCCTGTATGCTATGCGCTTTAGTGAAATAAGTGAAAAAAACAACACATTAATATGGCGCCCCCTTAAATTTTTCGCCCGGGGTAGGTACCCTGTTTGTCCCCCCCCCCCCTCCAATTCGGGGCTGCACTTAAGAAACACAAATTTATATAGATAAGTAATTTCTTGTGGTATTCGCAGTGTTGACTATGAAATTATATACGAGTAGATTGTTGTGGACTAAATTTTTCTTTGCTATATTCGTATCGTATCCGTAAGGTTCATATCAACGACTTGGGTTATTCTGTTAAGGTGATTTGAGAATTAAAGACTAAAACTGTAAATACTATAATAATATATAGATAAAAGACTAAAAACTAAAAACTATATATAAACTAAAATAAAATTGCGCGTGTCAGCTCCGACGCGCGACTGGAATTATATACAATAGGCAACGGGGGTAAATTGATTGATTGACTGATTGATTGATCGGTCGATCGATCGATCGATCAATCAATCAATAAATCATCATCAATCAAACATCAACAATTAATAATCATTAATCAGTCATCTTCAATCATTATTTATCAATCATCAGCAAGCATCATCAATCTATCGTCATTAATCAATCATCGTCTATCAATCATCATCAATCACCATCAATCAATTATCATCAATCATATCAATCAAATAAAAAAAATAAAATAAAAACATCAATTAATCAATAATCATCAATCATCATAAATTAAATATCATTCAATCATAATCAAGCAGCAGTGAATCATCAATCAATCAATCAAACAGTCATCAAACAATTATCATTAATCAATCATCATCAATCATCATCA
>OX155970.1:14784531-15010511 GCA_944548615.1 Micropterix aruncella | reverse complement strand
TATTCAATCATCATCAATCATCATCAATCAATCATCATCAATCAATCATCATCAATCAATCATCATCAATCTACCATCATCAATCAATCAGTAGTTTGGCTCAGAAGCTGGTAAATTTCATCGAAATTATGGCCTTCTTTTGGGTATTGTTGCACTCTTTCAATTTTCGAACTTTACTGACATTAAATCTAAAGCTTTTTGTAAACTATAGAATTTACTACCCATCAAATTGTCGTACCGAAGACTTTAAATGAAATCGATTCTAAGCAGTAAACTCCAATAAAAATTATAGGAATGAAAATAGCCAAAAATTCTTATTACCGAATATCGTCGGTAAGGCAGGCAACACTGACAGTTCGGCTGGTGGGCTGCATGTGAGACAGAGCAAGCCTCCTCGGAGCGGATCGCTGCCCGTCGAGTTGGTTTCACTTGCACCACGACGATATCTTTTTCATTCGTCGGTTACGTCACCACTGCCGATGTACAATGCATTCGGATGATACATACACTTGCTAGTAGGTATAAATGCTGTAAGCTACGTTTGTCGTTTTGAGCGAAATTATTGCTATGGTGGAACACAGTTGCGAAATGACGATTTTATGCACTATTTTCTAAACCAGCAGTACTCAAACTTTTTTGTAGTACGCAGCATGAAATTTGAATGTTTAAATCTGACAGTTGGATCGTAGTTTCAATTTTCAAATCTGACGGTTGGATCGAAATTTGAAATTTCAAATCTGACAGCCAAATCGAAACTTGAAGTTTTAGATTTGACAATTGCCGCGAAATTAGAATTTTTAAATCTGACAGTTTGAATTTTCAAATCTGACAGTTGAATCGATTTTTTTTATTTTTAAGTCTGACAATTGGTTTTTGAATTTTTAAGTCTTGTGTTTGAGTTTTTAAATCTTACAGCGTGAAATTTGATTTTTCACATCTGAGAGTTGGTTCGAAATTTGTTTTTTTTAATCTGACGGATTAAATTTGATTTTTTTAATCTGCCAGTTGGTCCAATATTTGAATTTTCAAATCTGACAGTTGGATAAAAATTTGAAATTTTAAATTTGACAGCTAAATCGAAATTTGAATTTTTAAATCTGACAGTTGTTTAGAAATTTGAATTTTTATATTTGACAGTTGCCGCGAAATTTAAATGTTTAAATCTGACAGTTGGTTCGTAGTTTGAATTTTCAAATCTGACAGCTAAATTGAAATTTGAATTTTCAAATCTGACAGTTGTGTCGAAATTTGAATTTTTAAATTTCACAGTTGCCGTAAGTTTCAATTTTCAAATCTGACTGTTGGATCGAAACTTGAATGTTTAGATTTGACAATTGCCGCGAAATTAGAATTTTTAAATCTGACAGTTTGAATTTTCAAATCTGACAGTTTATTCGTTTTTTTTTATTTTTAAGTCTGACAGTTGGTTTTAAGTTTTTAAGTCTTGTGTTTGAGTTTTTGAATGTTTGAGAATCTTACAGCGTGAAATTTGAATTTTCAAATCTGAAACTTGGTTCGACATTAAAATTTTCAAATTAGTCATTTGGAAAGAAATTTGAATATTTAAATTTGACAAACAACGCGAATTTGAATTGTAAAATCTGACAGGGTTCGGAATAGAAATTTTCAAATTTGACAGTTAATTCGAAATTTAAATTATCAAATTTTACAGATGGCGCGAAATTTGATTTTTCACATCGGAGAGTTGATTCGAAATTTGAATTTTAAAATCTGACGGATCAAATTTGAATTTTGAAATCTGGCAGTTGGATAGAAATTTGAAATTTGAAATGTTAAATCTGACAGCTAAATCGAAATTTTAATTTTTAATATGACAGTTGTTTTAAAATTTGAATTTTTAAATTTAATAGTTGCCGCGAAATTTGAATGTTTAAATCTGACAGTTGGTTCGTAGTTTGAATTTTCTAATATGACGGTTGGAACGAAATTTGAAATTTCAAATCTGACAGCTAAATGGAAATTTGAATTTCAAATCTGAGTTGTTTTGAAATTTAAATTTTAAATTTAACAATTGCCGTGAAATTTGAATTTTTAAATCTGGTAGTTTGAATTTTCAAATCTGACGGCTGAATCGATTTTTTTATTTTTAAGTCTGACAGTTGGTTTTTGAGTTTTTAAATCTTGTATTTGAGTTTTTTAAAATTTCAGTTTTTAAATATTAGAGCATGAAATTTGAATTTTCAAATCTGAAAGTTGGTTCGACAATAAATAAAAATTATAAAACATTTGGAAAGAAATTTGATTTTTTAAATTTGACAAACAGCCCGAAATTTGAATTGTAAAATCTGTCAGGGTTCGGAATAGGAATTTTCAAATTCGACAGTTGGATTGAAATTTGAAATTTCAAATCTGACAGCTAAATCGAAATTTCAATTTTTAGATTTGACAATTGCCGCGAAGTTAGAATTTTTAAATCTGACAGTTTGAATTTTCAAATCTGACAGTTGAATCGATTTTTTTTTATTTTTAAGTCTGACAGTTGTTTTTAGAGTTTTAAAGTCTTGTGTTGGAGTTTTTAAATCTTACAGCATGAAATTTGAATTTTCAAATCTAAAAGTTGGTTTGACATCAAAATTTTCAAATCTGTCATTTGGAAAAAAATTTGAATATTTAAATTTGACAAACTTTTTTGCCTCATATCTGCCGATTTTGGACGTCTTTTCGCTCGTTAAAAGTGGTAGCCGGTAGAACTTTTTTGTATAACAAAATATCAAGAGATTTGAATCGCTAATACCAGGCAAGCAGACAAATCGTCTAAATCGATCTAAATCTCATACTAAATCATAGCTCGTATTTTTTTTTCTTTCAAAACGGTCTAAATATATATTTTGTAGCACCTTTTCTTGTTTTCGTTGTAGTATCCCTAATTTACATATGGCAACATTCACATTTGAGCATAGCTTCGGTAATGTGAGTTACTGTGCAAATTGGTTTGGTGTAAATGGTGAAAAAAAATGTCATCTGGTACTAAGAAGACATATTAATATATTTCTTAAATGTATTCATTATTTTGAGGATTTTTTACATATTCATTAATTAAGGATTTAATAGATTAGGATTAGCGATGTAGAAATATAAAAAAGAAAAAAATAGCCTAAATGTTTTTATTTCCTGTTTTTATAACAACAGTAGCAAACAAAACGGTATAATTTATGAATTACAGTTGCGATCAAAACGATTTAAACGAAAATTTGTTTTTTTTATTATGTCCCATTCTTGCAATGAAAAATTACTTGCGAATGCTAGATCTTATACAAATCAGCCAAGGTATCAACTAAAAAAACAAAATATACAAATAAACAAATGGAAGTATGCTATTTAGTTTTTTGCCTCTCCTGTAAAATTAAGTTCGCCGCTTTTAGATCGTTTTGTTCGCCGACTCCTCATTTCTATTTTAAAGTGAAGCAATGTAAGAAAAAGCGAATAATTAGTAAAAAAAAGATGGGAGATGATAAAAATGCTCCTACGCCAGCCCGTATCAATTCCTGTTTCGTTTTTAAATATTTTCGAAATATTACCATTAGATGTTCTTCTTTTGCTTTGAGCTCATTTACAGGTTTGTTCAAAATATTGCTTAACCGCTGCAAAGCGTCGGCAACTTTTTTTTTATCTTTATGGCATTTATCAGTAGGATCCTATATAGAGGACTCAGTTTAGTAGTATTTCAAGAAAAATAATATAGTTCCGTTTGTCCAGTCAGCCATGTTACGTATTTACCTACTTATTACATAGAGCGGAGGAGGAAACGACGTGCGCCTTCAGCGCGATTACAATCTGCACTAATCACTGAACATGTCGATGGCTCGCAAGCGTTTGCCACAAGCTTCCTTTGATTTGCGCACAGAAACCGATACTCGATCGGATCGGCGGCAAGTGCTTGCAAGCCTACATAAGCCAAGCCAAACACCAGATCCACAAGGTTGAATTTGCAAAGGTTTGCCAAGGCTCGGCAAGCGTGTAAATGAATCATACCCCTCCCCCTCTAACCCCCTCCCCAACCCCTCCTCCACCACCTCTCCCCCTCCCTCAACACCCCCCCCCCCACGATAGCGATTGTTGCAATTAATTAGGATTGCAAATGTAGTATATTTGTAATATTTTTGTAGTATATCCGTTGTATTAAAATGGTATTTTCCAATTATGATGTGGTATTTTCTTTAATACAACGGAATTTGAAAAAAACAATGTCGCTTGTATAAGAAATATTTCAACCAAAATTTCAGAATATGGTTTCGGCCCAAACACACACACAGACACACAGACACCCAGAAGTGCGTTTACAATATATTCCCTCTGTCGGGAAAGTAAATCTATTAAAATTAAAAAAAAATACGTGTGGCACTCGGGGACTGCCGCGGTAAAGTTATTGCATAGCATTTTTTAACAACTTAAGCAATTCTAATTATTTATTTATTTTATTTATGCAGTATTTTTTATCTTTGATATTAATTCAAGGTTTTTCTTTGATATTAATTCAAGTTACACTTTTTGAGCGGCTGCGGAAGCAAATGATTCGGAATAATTTAAACGTCTTCCGATAGAGCGCTGCGCACGAATTTTATTCGATAAAGCAAAAAAAACGGATATTATTCTTTGACTATTCGAAAAAAAAATCGTAGATAAAAAGAAAGATAATTAAATTATCTTTAAAATGGTGCAGGTTTCATAATAATACGCCAGATAGTATTTGCGTTGTAGTCGTTTTTGTGTTCGGTTAGACCTAATTTCACAAATTATTTACACTATGTAATATAAACAAAATCTAAAATATTCAAAGCTAAGAATATTAGAAAAATGTTCTTGTTTAACATATATTTTTTTCGAATCGTAAGCAGTACTCGTTGAGACGTAATTATCAGTTTAAAATCATTAATTTTCGTTAAGAAATTTCTTCATTCGGTCGCCGCGCTGGCCTAGGTAATAAAAGCTATGCAATAGCTTAAAAATCTTTAAAAAATCGATCATATGATTTTTATCGAATTTTAGTTAATGACTAGTAATCTTCGAAAATTTTCCGATTTATTTCGTCTGTTCTTCAACTCTGAGATTAATGGAAGATTTTCCATTTTACATCTCTGTCGGCTGTTTCTTCTTTGTTTGCTTTGTAATTTTGATTTGTGGAGATCTCCGATTAGCTATTACCCTATGTTTAATTACACATATTTCCGTAATAATGAAAAATGATATGAACAAACTTTCTGGTAAAATATTGGTAGTATTTTTGGATATTTCCAAAGTACGAAGTACCATTTATATCTCTAGTAAAGCGGTGGTGTTTCGCGTATTTATATCAGATTGCATTGAGGAGGGCCGAAAACAAACAAAAATCTCAAGCCTTTTAGCCTGCTGGGTTATCCAGCGTTGCGTGTATTAATATGTACATAATATTATCTACGGGCAACGTGATAAGTATCTGCTAAGACGTTGCACCGCCACAGCTTGTTCATTCATTAACCTGCCCTAGCTCTGTCCCTTTCCGTTTCTCTCTTTCTTGTCTGTCGTGGCCGTGGGTTCTCGCCGTCATAATTTGACAAGTCGTGATGAGTGAGACATGAGTATCCAACTTGGGAACCGCGGTCCCTAATTGTTGTTGTTGCTGCTACTCTTTATTGCAAAGTTTCACAATGGCGGGTTTATTATCATACGACAATCTTTTACAACCAACCTTAATATGATTCTATGAAGTGTGTATACATGTATGTATGTGTTTGTATAACGTGTGTGTAATGTGTGTCTTGTTATTGCATCCTATCGACATAATTTAAATTCAGTTCCGTCCATCTTCATCACGAAAAAAAATTGTACGTTCACAGTACTTTCCCTTCTCATTGGTTAGTGGGCCAGGAAAGTCAAAATAAATTAATGAACTAGGTACATACAGTACACTACAGAGTTTTGCATATACACAACGCAGAGCATTCTCCAAAATATTTAAGGTCACGACTCGTAATCGACTTCGTAATAAATACATCTACTTCATGTTAAGTCTAGATTTTGAACCATATTATGTAGATGACATGACGAAATCTAAAATAAATCGTTTCATAAAATGGATTATTTATGACGTTGCCAAATGTGTGGCGTATTCACCGCCATTATTGCCACAGGTGGAATCTGTAAATGGTCATCCTATTATAACAACTCTGTGCTTCATAAATACTTTTATAGATGCTATTTTTCAATTACTGTTGCTTTATGTAATACTAGCTATTGCCCGCGGCTTCACTTCGCGTAAAATTTCGAATCGATTTGTTAATTAAGGTAGAGTGGCATTTATTTGCCTTTTTAGACGCTACCTTTAGATATATAGTGCAAGACGTCCCCCTCAGATGCACGCTACCTATTTCGTAGACATACGAGTTTTGTTCCTCGCCACCCGCGCCCATCGATATGAGAATGTCATCTATTTATCTATCTGAACTTAAAGTGCTTAATTATTACGTATTGAAACCATTAAACAAACTTAGAAATTGATATCTTCATGCGAATAATAAATAATAAAATAATAAAAGCTAAGAAATAAAAAATCGTTTTTTTTTTATATTAATATTGTATATTGTATAGGCATATTTATAGCGCCATCTACAGTGCCGCCATACTGTGCCGCCATCATAAAAGAAGAATCAATTTTTTAAATCAATATTTCGATTCATGAGTGCCAGCTACACGTTGGGCTTCGTAGTAATGGTCTCTTGGTTGCCAAATTGTAGTATCACATTGGCACCGTCATTCTTCAATAAAATTAAGGATATACTCGGCGTTAATGCTCAAGGTATAACTATAAACAAAGAAAGACAAACCCACTGGTTGGTCACCCAAGGAAGAAAGAGGCTGAAAGACTAATTTATTTTATTCCTAGCTAACATACCATTCCTAATATTGTAAAGGGCTCTCTATCAAGCATGCTTGTCAAGCATCGCGTCGCGGGCTGGGAGGGGATCGTACACCGCAGTAAATATGCATTTTTTTATATAAATATTTACGAAAAATGCCTAATTTTGTAGTTTTATACCAGAGAGTCACGTCATTCATCAATAAATTACGTCTAATTAAGGTGACTCCTTGGTATAAATTACAAATTTAGGCTTTCTTGGTAAATATTACAAAAAAATATTTGCATATTTCCTGCGGTTTACGATACCCTCCCTGCCCGCGACGCGAAGCTTGTCAACCATGCTTGATCGTCTAGAGAGCCCCTAACGATTATTATTATTATTATTTACCTACCATATATTGATTATTGGAATGCTTTTTATTACCATATTATTACTAATAGGTATATATATACCATATTATTACTAATAGGTATATATATACCATATTATTACTAATAGGTATATATATACCATATTATTACTATTACTATTATCACTTATACCTTTTAGGATAATTTGAAATTTGATTTATTATTGAATGTTTATTTTTTACTCAAATTTTATTTTGTTTGATTTTAGTTATTTTTTTTTTCATAAATGTTTTTATTGTAATTGATACTTTAAAATTCCAGTATTAGTTTACCTATCTGTGTGATGTACTATTACCTAATGTATTATATAATTATCATTAGGCAGTAATAAATTATACGTATCTGCCTACATTTATTTTATTATCTGCCTACATTTATTTTATTTATTTATTTTATTAATTAATTTAACAATTCATTTACAATGCGTAAGTATCACTAATAATCAATAAAAAAATATATAATTAAAATTAAAATTAAAATTGAACACGGCCGACACATTACTGCGGACGTCGTGCGATCCAATTAGGTTAGGTTTATTGTATCTATGATTTCTCGAACTCGTTACTCGTAACCAGTCGGGAGAACGGAGTAATCTGGTCGCAATTGGAAGTAAGAGCGCGAGTGTCAGCCCGCTGGGTAACATGCCTGGCTATCTCGTATAAGGCGTTGGATAAGGCGTTGGCTTCTTACGGGCTTGTGGCGAAGCTTGACGGTGTACTGTTTTGTCCTAAGTCTTCTGCGCTCACCTCACGGGAGACAGAACGATCATATTTCGTTAAATTTTCCTGAGGTGACGGGTTCGCCCGTTGTAGTTGACAGCTCTATTTGGTCCTCTCCAAGGCTTTTCATTTGCTCTGAAATCTTATTATAGTAAGACAAATTTTGGTGAATAAAACTGTATCGCACTTTGCTAAACCGCTGTCGGTATATGTGGAGATTTGATTTATTCCTTGTATCGTGATGATGAAAATCACTACTCACCGGAACTTCTGCTAGGTGTCTACGAGCGTGCATAATATTATGGTAGATGTAAGATGAAAATAGTACCCGTGACCCTTCGGCTACCCGATCCCGGGGGAACAGCCGGGCAAAGGACGCTGTGGTCCGCGATAGATTCGGTTTACCGCTTCGTAAGGGAGAGGACCGCGCAAGCGACCTCGAACTCGTAACCAGTCGAGAGAACGGAGTAATGCGGTCGCAATTGGAAGTATGAGCGTGAGCGTAAGCCCGCTGGGTAACATACCTGGTTATCACGCGGATAAGACGTTGGCCTCTTACGGGCTTGTGGCGGAGATTGACAGTGGACTGATTTGTCCAAGTCTTCTGAGTTCACTTCACGGGAGATAGAACGACTAATCGTTAAAACTTCCTGAGGTGACGGGTTCGCCCGTTGTAGTTGACAGCTCTAGTTGTATCTATGATTTTTGTTAAATAAATAATTTGAATTTGAATTTTAATCTAATATAAGCAATCTAATCAATGATAAAACGCACACCTTCCGAGCTCTTCTCGGTGTCTGGATGGTTGTTCGTCTCCTTGGATAGTATTCGATTTATCTAACCTACATACTCTTTTGCCAGACCTGTAGCGAAATTCCAAAATGGACGCCTATCGCGGTTCGGCACTTGACCGGGACTGCGCCGTTTCGAGTCCAAACACGTCTGCGTTTGCAGGTTTTGTGGTGGCTTATTTCTTTGTTTGTGTTTGCTTCTAGTTACATGTTGTGTGCGTTAGTCATCGGTGTGTTTAGTCGGCAAGCCGCCGGGTTTTCACAGAATTTTACCTCGATAGCGGTTCTGATTACACGACCCAATAAAACAGCAATTTGTTTCCGAAACCTAAATTAAGTCTACAATGGTAAACTAACCGATTGGTTGCTGGTTACCGAAAGGACATAGCCTGTTATTAGGTAATTCAATGAGTGGGGTATTTAGGTTTAGTGCCGCTCTGGTCGTTTCTAAAATTAACGCCCCTACCACTAGAATTTAATATTGACCATGTACATAGAAACATTATAAACACAATATTTATTATCCGTTTAATTTGCAAGGCTTTGTTAATCCCTTCATCCCGGGAAGAAAAAAATAGACTTATCTTTAGGTTATTTTTAAATGGCTAAGAAGGACTAGTAGCATTGACTTTATACACTACTTATAAAATCAATGCTAGTAGTAGGTAAGGGGCCGTCCGCATATTACCTAATCACGTTTTTCGAATTTTTGACCCCCTACCCCCCCCCCCCCCCCTTCCCCATGTCAACAAACGTAATCAGCGGCCTGACCACCCCCCCCCCCTCCCCCCCAAGATTACGTAATCAACTGAATTTGCGGAAATTGGGAAGAATCGTGAACCCAGCGTTTGTAAAGTGAGTGAAGATGTATTAAAAAAACATTTTAGAATGCTTTTAAAAATGTACTTTATTAATTCAATGTAACTACAAAATCTCAAACTCTTTGGTTTATTTTACAGATCCCAATCTTCAGACCGCAGTGGCTGTAAATACAGTATTAAAGATAAAAAAATATTTAAGGATACATTTAAAAATTCACATTTAATGTGCATTTTTAATCTAAAACAGTTAGAAGAAAGTCTAATACTTTAAATATAAAATTGCGATGCGGTGACCAAAGTTAATCGTACATCACGGGAACTCCCCCCTTCCCCCCCCCCCCCCTCCCCTCCACGTAATCGAGCGTAAGCCTCAGCTCCAACCCCTCCCTCCTCCGCAATGATTACGTAATATGTGGACGGCCCCTACCTTACTAACTAATTTTATGACAGATTGGCTCGTTTTACTTTACCGGTCCAACAACTAGAGCTGTCAACTACAACGGGCGATACAGTCACATCAGGAAGTTTTAACAATATTAATCGTTCTGTCTCCCGTGAGGTGAGCGCAGAAGACTTGGGACGAAAAACAATTCACAGTCTAGTTACGCCACCTGCCCGTCAGAGGCCAACGCCTTTCGGCGAGGCATCGGGAAAGGTAACCATCGGGGAGCCCGCACGACCCCTGACTACCAGTTTGGAAGGATATCTCCGTCTGGAATTAACCTTCAGGATACCTCCTACCTCATGACCACGGCATCCTTTTCCCGGCTCATTCACCTGGGATCGAATGGCCGAATGGTCGTTTCAAGACCAGTTGCCATAAGTGTAATAACTACCCCCGCTCTATATGAAACTATACTGGAGACTCCCCCGGCTGTTAGTCGAAATGTACAATCGATACAATTCAATTCAATTTATTTTTCTAAATTCTTTACAGATTGTTGAAACTTACTCTATATTTGAAAATATTTCAAAGTTAATAGACTGGTACCTAATAAACAATCAATGGCCAAACAAGAATGATAATAATAATAATAATAATAAACTCTTTATTTGCACTTAATTATCATACAAAATGGTAAGCTTATTGCCACATGGCAATGTCTTACAACTAACCTAAACACAGTGGTACATGCGCGCATTGTGAAAATAAATATTATTACATAACATACTCCCCCTCCCTTCTCTTACTTGTCCAGCACCTCAGACCGCATAGTAAGACCAACTCTCCCTAACCTAAAAGCTACTTTCCAAGATCTATTCCCACTATATATTTTCCTCCATTACTTATGTCTCATCGTCTAAATTATTAACTAAAAATTATTCCCTAACTGGCATCCCCTGTAATGTCCATATTGTGGTTCCTATGTTAAGTACTTAAAACAGTGTTGTCCTTTGTCTTTGTCCGTAGGTTGGCTACTAACCATAGTTCCCACCCCGTTGTCAAGACAACACAGGAAACGAAGAAGAATTTGCCATATTGGCACAATCGCCAGCAACCAAGCTGCGTGGAATTGCCACAAATAAGAAGAAGAAGAAGACATAACATACAGACAAGTAGAAGGATTTAAAACTAATAATGCCCGAGGAGAGGAAATTGGGAGAGGAAGAGGGGAGACAGGGAGGAACTGGTTACTTCTTAGAAAGGTAGTCATCCTTAAGGTGAGTCTTAAACAATGGTAAAGAAGGCGAGTTTCATATCTTTGCTGGGAGATCGTTCCAGAGTCTTGCATCATGGACACAGAAAGAATAGGTATAGAAATCACTATTATGACTCGGATTTTTTAGTAAACTATCAGAGGCTGACCGAAGTACGAGACCGTGGGAACTTAGTGGTTCAAAAAGCTCGTGGAGATAGGATGGTGTTAATTGGGAGAGTACAAGATATAGGAGAGCAAGTATATGAACATTTCTTCTTTGGCGTACTGGCAACCATTTTTATTAATAATATTGTAGCAAATTTATAGCATTCGGTTTTACAGGTTTCCAGTTTCCTACTTCACGCCAGGCTGCATTGCACGAAAATAAATTTCCTATACTACTTTCCTATACCTATATTCTAAAAATTAGTAGTAAAAAGTATTCAACTAATAATCAATGTGTAATATAATAATCATAAATAGGTTTAAGAAAAAAAACAATTTAACTAAGAGGTACTAGATTGGTGACTGGAATAATAATAATAAATGAAATTCAATCATCAGGAATTATACATAGTCAAAAATAATAAAACAAACCAAAATAATTAGGTATTTAACAAAAAGGCACTAAAATGGTCCTTGCAATAACACATGTCTAAAAATCATAAATGGTAATGAGAATTCACAAAAAAACACCTTATTGGCCGACGCCAAATGGAAGTTGACTCCTGGCCCGGAAGCCAGATGCCTACCCGGGCTCGCACTTATGTGTGGAGGCCGCCGGATGGGTGTTGACCCGTGCGTTTGACCGACCATATACAGCTGGGTCTTGGTGGCCAAACTGCAACAGGGCCCATTAGCTTCCCATGACAGGCAAATATACCGCAGTTGAGGGAAAAATAGTGCCTATAATTGCATAAATACAGCGATCGACCAACCACCATCGAATCTAAAATAATAATGGTGCTTCACTCCACCAGTTACTATACAAAAGCTGTTTCTGGTTCTGGAAACACCAAATTCAAGATCTACAATCTCACACTCTCATTCGCTCACCAGCAAGCTCGAGTTCCCTTAATCATCAATTATCCAATTTAATAGCAATATCAAAGTGTACCGCTATTTAAAAAAATGCATGATTAACCGTGAGATATAAAATAAGACGACAATGGCGGCGGGGAATTAAAAGGGTATAATATTTTTATCGTCGCATTTAACGAAGTGGTCCACGTGTCTATAAAATTTAGCGACCTTTAAAAGGCGAAATGTGTCCGGAAGCCCCATTCAGATTGTTTCCTGATAATACACGACTATAAAATTTATCACCGTGTTGTAAATCCTGTTATTAGGAGGACAAGATCGTAAATGCTTAAAAGAACTTTTATTTTGTTAATTTGGGCGACCACGCGGCGACGTTTTAGGTATTTGTTTTGTCTGTTGAAACAGAGATTAAATATTAAGATTAAACCTGAAATATTTTATCTTAAAGACGAAGAACGATTTAACTGCGTTTTATTGTAGATTATAAGATTAAACCTATTTAACCTATTTAATGCTACTCGTCCCTCCTTTTCGCAACCTTTATGGCAAAAGAAGATTAAATTGGCTAATCCCTCATATATTCAACAAAATTCCTCTAAATTTAAAACTTATAAAAAAATATAAATAGGATAGGAAACGAATTTACCGCGTGAAATTTGTAGCACCCGACGTTTTGGTGACGTTGCAGCCGCCGTTGTCCAGGGTAGACTGACAACAACGGCGGCTGCAACGTCACCGAAACGTCGGGTGCTACAAATTTCACGCGGTAAATTCGTTTTCCATCCTATTTATAATGTCAAACAACCGCGATAGTCTTCGATTTTATCTTATAAAAAATGTACAAAAAAAACAAAAAAAGAATTAAAAATAGTTAGCTTTAAAATAAGTGAAAATGAAACACACGTGTAAATGATACGAATAAGATTAATATTTTATTTTATTAGCATTAAGCGTTCAACTTTTTATGTAAATATTATCAAGGGGGTGGCTTTCTGTGCCGACTAATCCTTACTAATGTATCAGATAATGCAGCAGATATATTATAATAATGGTCAAAATGGCCACTAAAGTTGCACTGAAAGTCACCCTATAATAATCTCCAGCAGGTAAGCCTTAGGCTTGACTGGATTTTATATAAACCTGTATTTTAAAAAAAATTAAAAAAAAAAAAAAAAACAAAGACGAAGAACGTTTTAACTCAATTGAAGCCCTTGCAGATTTTTACACAACTGCCCAACAAAAAAGAGTGTAATGTGTTTAGGGTTCATCTATGTATGTTTTCCGTTTCTTTATTTAACCATAACTTCTAAACGCTTAAACCGATTTAGAAGTATGTAGTATTGTTATAATCGTCATGTCATCCCGAGTGTAACAGGGTACGTTCGACGACCCCTTGTTCTTATATAAGGAGAAACTACCGTTTTCGATATAATTCGCCGTGTTACGTGTTAGTTACATGACAGTCATCATTTGACAGTTTATTTTATTTATGTTCTTCTTCTTCGCGGCCGGCAGGGTTAAAACATGTAGGGCCAGTAACTAATAGAAGTTTTTGAAATATTAATTTAGCAAAATAAATTCTATAAAATGTATCTTAACTGGCCAAATATCAAGTAAGTAGTTGTCTAAATGTCCAATTGTTCATAAATGTCAAATGGAAGACCTGATATAAAACCAGCGTAATATTCATTAAGTTATGTTTTTATAGCACAATAAAGTTATTCTATTCTATTCTATTGAGTACATTCCGGAAATATACATGGATCTGTATGGATAAATCTAGATGGATTAACTATAACGTTTTAATGAAGATTAGAGGTTGAGATTAAACCTAACCTATTTAATCTCAAAGACGAAGAACGTTTTAACTTAACTGAAGCCCTTACAGATTTCAATTTTGTTTCAGTATTTTTATGAAATCTGAACGATATACCATTACGAATATACAATTATAATGCCTTGCTATCGTTTTTGAGTAACCTCATTGATTACATACGGTATTAGATTGTTCAAATCCATAGTACGATTTGGCAACCCTTTCGCGCCGGTGAAATGCTGGTGGCGCTGATGCATTGACGGTAAAACTAATAGCTATTTATTGCTCCATCTGTAATAAATATTGATAATGAATGGTTTTTTTTATAAAGGACTGATTGATTATAAAAATCTAATTATTTATGATAACAGTAACAAAATTTAGTTATTAGTGCTGTCTATCGCATTTTTATATAGGCTGATTACATCACATAAATAATTCCGAGAGATTATAATGCCATATATTAGTCTATTTGAACATAAAAGTGATCCCGATTGCGTTTCTGAAATTAAAACTGAAATTAGTTCAGGCGAACGAGATCGAGCAATACGTTAGAGCGGAATATGAAACGAACGATCGTCGATAAAAACTACCTGTCGAACTTATACTCGTCCGAATAAATTTGAACAAATTTCGAGCGGTGTTAGATTCAGATGCCGCATTAAAACTACATACCTTTCGCATTAAAACTACCTGCCTTTGGTGGGTAGTTTTAATGCGAAAAATTAACAACCGTTCATTTCACATTCCGATCTAGCGTATTGCCCTGTCTCGTTCACACGTACTAATTTCCGATTTTAGTTCACGAAGAAACGCAATCGAGCTCCCTACTTATTATGTCTTAAAACCTGTATGGCGTCTTTATCTAAAAATTGACATCTTTATTTAAATAATATTAAAATATAATAATAAGAGCAATGATTTCAAAAATCGTTTGTTGTCATATTATTACTTTATTTTGAGATAGTATATCGTACCGGCGTGTTTAGATCGCCATGTATTTGGGCTACTGAATATAAGAGAAGACTAATCAATATTTGGAACTATGAGTGCTATCTACACGTTGCGTTTGATCCTAGCTGCCAAAAGTAGTATGCCATTGAGCAATATAATTGCCTATATAATCCTATATATTCCTAATATATCGTTAACATTAGATTACATCACATTTACGTCGATTGACGGCTAAAAACCACTCTTGGACGTGTAGAAATATTTGTGTTAGGTAGTAAGTCTCATTACTACTCTAATTTTTACTTAAGATGCATAAGTTGTCAAGAATTTAGCTATTAGATTGTAAATAAATAGTATGTAACAAACTTTGGAACCTACTAAAAGTAGGTTCGATCGTAAAATCCTGTTACAAAACCAATTAACGATTTATTAATTTTAATGGGTACCTACTAAAAGCCACAACACAATAACTAAAACAGTCCGTCAAAAGTTGAATAATCAAATCAGAAGCCCAACAATTAAAATAGTCAATAATTCGAAAAGATGCGTACTAAAAAACTGTTCATAGTAGCATCCAAAATAATCAGTAAAGTGTTCATAGTAGCATCCAAAATAGTCACTGCAGGTCGATAGAACGACTAATCGTTAAAACGTCCTGTGGTGACGGGCTCGCCCGTTGTAGTTGATAACTCAATATGTATGTATTCCTCTACGATAGCGTCTAAACGCTTCATGTGATTGAGCTGAAATTCGGAATGCAAAGTCTTGGGATGACACAACTATTTTTTTTTCTCTTTCTTATAACCGTCGCTTTTCTAGACCTAGGCTCCGAGTGAGTCGTCGAGTAAAATACTACTCGCCATTATTAGTCGGATACTATAGTAAACCTAAAGTAGAAATATCATTATTATTTAAATTGATATAATATTATAGCCCTCGAATTCGGTCAGATTATAGAAAGGGTGGCCTATTAGCATATCCTTAATGTGTTTTTTTAATTGTATGTCTTCCTGCTGTTTGATAGTGGTAGGGAGTAGATTGTAGAATTTAATGCTAAGGTATAAGTAGCTCTTCTGTACTTTCGCTAGTCTTGTACAACCTGTGTTTTGGCCGTCAATCCCAAATGTTTAAAGTTGAATCAAAAATTAAACTGGACCAATAATAGAATAGAATAGAATAACTTTATTGTGCTATAAAAACATTACTTTATGAATATTACACTGGTTTTATAAAAAAAAAAGACAATTTATGCACAAATGGCGGACTTATCGCTATAGCGATATCTTACAGTCAACTATTTGATAAACTAATTCCTAATTGTCACCGTACAATACACACAGAAGTAGTAAAGTTGAATTTAAAATAAACGTATACAAATATATGTCAATAACTTATGCTAATGTTGCTCAGGGAAGGATAAAGGAGAGGACAAGGTGAGGTAATTGGTTAGTGGCTGTGTAAAAAGAAATGTTTCTTTAACGACTTTTTGAACGTGTGCATCGAAGGTGCATGCCTGATAGAGTGAGGGAGCTGATTCCATAAACGAGCAGAATGGACCGTAAAATCAGAATGGCGAGTGTGTTATCCCGGCTTGATCGAAGTGGAAGAACGTGGCCTCCCAGAGGGCAAAATAATGGTTTTGCTCCAGTCCAGTAGACATTCTAACAGACAGGCATATATTTTTGAATATTCTGCCTCAAAATAGGTATGTAGTAATAGAACTGCCTACAAATGGAATCATTCGAATGTTTGCGCGTGTTGACGGGCATGTTCACAGTTCGCAGAACGCTGTAATTCGCATTTTCCAACAACAGCACTCATTATTACTCGCGGACAATAATAACAATCACGACTGTGACATCCGTAGCCACGATGCGTAACTAATATATTCAACATTGAGGCTTGCAGCGTTTTGCAAAATACATATTCATCGCCATATATAATACATATACAGTGGCTCAGAAACACGATATTACTTTTCATGCCAAATTAAAATATTAAAAGAAGTTAACTAGTACAAATATTAAAAAGATTAAAAAACACGACTGCCGTTACAGAAAGTGAACTATTGTATTTATAATAATTGTTTTGTGATTTTTTATGAAATATTTGTGGTTTATATATATTCATCCATATAGATATATATTTATCCATGTATGGACATGTATATTTCCGGAATTTACTAATATAGACCTTTCATTTTGCTGACATTTGGACATTTACACTACTAATTAATTGATATTCGGACAGTCAAGGTACACTATGACACACAGGATGAAATGATGATTCTAAAAATATTATACACTTCTAAATTCGTTTATGCGTTTAGAAGCTATGGCGGAATAAAGAAACGGAAAACATACATAGATAAATCATGAACACATTACACTCTTTTTTTGTTGGACAGTCGTGTATTATACATATATAGCTTAATATTCATAGCAGCCTTTAATTATACATTTAAATATTTAGTGTAATCATATATTTTTAAATATAATCAAGTAAATGTACATAGTATCAAGTATCAAATATACAAATAACATAGCCTACGTCGGGATATGACGTATTAATTCCTAGTTAGATGGTAAGTAAAAAAAATTTAAATACTAAATACACACATGCAAACACACAGACATACACATACTCACTCTCACTCTTTCTGTCTCGCTCTCACATGCACACATATATATAGGGGGAAGTCCCCTAATGCCGGACAGCACCTAGCGTAATAGTATCTCGACAAGTCGCGGAGCGATCGATACAAAGACGTAGGAAAAGGAAACGCGTACGCTTCCCCGCACCCGATCGAGTGTCCGATGCTAGGTGCCGTCCGGCGTTAGGGGATTTCCCCCTATACACACCCTCTCCCACCGTCTCCTTTATTCTCCTAGCAAACACACACTCGCTCACACAATTGTCAGTCATATGTTTTGTAATAATAAATGGGCACAAAATTACTAAAATTTAATTTAATTAAAATAATGAATGTGAATTTATAATTTTATAGGAACTCCGTAAACGATTTTATATTTTATAATGTAGAAAAATTTGTAATTCTGTATACTATGCCATACTGTGTGTTTTGCATATTAAATTAAAATATTACTTACAAGTTTTTAATGTAATGGAGTTAGTAATTGTATGATAAGGAATTCTGGTCTTTTTTAAACCGCAATTAGATTTTGTAGGTGCACTTTCTTAACGTTATATTCGCGCAGAAAAAACTTAGAATGAAGATCCAAAGAACAGCATTCCGAAATCCGCTGAGCTTGCTAACGCTGGAATCCAGCGCATCTAGTTACGTTATCAGGCATCGCTAAAATATGCCATTGTCATGCAGAATAATTCCAACAATCCTCATCAGTAAAATAAGTGCAAAGTTCTCACCAAATGTCATTGTGTTCTGCACGCGGTTGGTCTGGATCGGATGTCGGCAACTTTCACTCTGTCTTTAGAAATAATTCACTGAAGAAATTGTAACTAGCACTTCAAGTTTATATTTTTTCACGTAAACACTTAACACATTTTTCTTTAAAATTTGGATAGATTTTTCTTTCCTGTCCCAGCAACTGACGAGGAGGGTAAGTATTGTGAACTCTCTAAATTTTTTATCGAGATGAAGACGGAAATATACATTTTGAGCCCCCCTGAGACAATTGAGACCATTCCCAGATTGAAGTCTGTCTGTGTGTCTGACTGTCTGTCTGTGTGCCAAACGCTTCATCCGATCGAGGTCATGGCAAGAGTTGAAAAGGTTGTGGTTCTAAATTGGCCCAGTCCACCGGGGGGTGATCTAGCCACATTTCAATCTCAAAATATTGGACAGACTCGGACCAAAATATTGGACAGAAATGCCCTGTTGGGCAGAAAGCACATTGTGAAATTTTGATTGGAATTTTGATTGTTGTGTTTGTGTGTGAATTCCTCCACGATAGCGCTTGAGCCCCCATGAGACAATTGATACCATTTCCAGATTAAAGTCTGTTTGTGTGTCTGTGTGTGTGTGGCTTTGTGTATTCCTCCACGATAGCGCCCAGCTGAAAATTGGCATGCAGACATCATTTGGTCATGAGTTCAAAAGGTTGAGGTAGAAATCGGTCCATTGTTGGGCCGAAATCACATTGCGTTGTTTGGAATATCATATATACAAGCTACACTAATAATATTTGGATTCCGCCATACATTTTAAATAAATATTAACGCCCTGGGCGGGGCGGTACGTTTCCCGATAAATGATCAACAGATGGCAGAAGTTTATACCTCTTGTCTAGTTTTAATGGAATATATGCAGTATAGCTAACTCCGTTATAAATTTGTTTAAAAGCGAACTAATCTACCGTCATTTATATAGATGTTATGATGGTTTAAAAAACTAACCTAATTAACCTCCATATAGGTGTTGGACGCTTTTTTAAACGTTTATTCAAAGAGATAGACCTGAGATTTCTATAGATTCGTTATCAGTGTGATGAATATAGTGAGGTAACATTAAAATCATTCATGTAGAAGGGTTGGCTAAACTGCATAAATACCATTATAACTAGTAGTAAAACACTTTAAAACTTTTTTCTAATTTTCACTGGTAAGATTTCTACAGATTCGGAATTAACGTTATGAATATAGTGAGATAATATTAAAACATCTTCAATTTAGAAGAATTTTCTAAACTTACTACCGTTATCATTAGTAGTAAACACTTGGGAATTATTGCAGTATAGGTACCTTTCTCAGAAATCGAAAAAACAAAGAAATACTACTAGGTTAGATCATTGTAATGCTAAATGTGAAAGAAAAAAGCTTCGGACGCGTAAATTTTCAAAACCAAATTTACATACAAAAAAAAAACATTTTTTTACCTCTGTTTTTAAAGTTGTTTAAAAAAAACCTAACCTAACCTAACCTACCGCCAAATAGGTGTTTATGTATTATTTTAAAAAAAACTACCGAAATGTATGGGTTTGGCGCTTTTTTGAATGCCTATATCTCGCTTATTTATTGAGACCGAATAAATATTATTGCAGATTCGGAATCAGCCTGGTGACGTTAAAAAATCAACAATCTAGAAGAGGTACCTATACTGCAATAATACCAACACTTGATTATTTTTTTAACATTTTCGTAATTTTCACTGCTGTTTCTAAAGATTCATAATCAGTGTGATGAATATAGTGAGACGACATTAAAACATCTTCAATGTAGAAGAGTTTCCTAAACTGCATACATACCATTATAATTAATAGTAAGCTCTTGATCATGTTTTAAAAACATTCTCGCATTGTTCACTGTTTTTTCACAACTATCGCACTAACTTTAATAGATTTTTAAATACTTAGCATATTCATTTTTTTGGTATTTTTTTAATAAAAACTCTTACCTAATTTTAATTAGTAAGTAGTAAACTCTTGATTATTTTGAAAACATTTTTTTGCAATTTTCACTGTTTTTTTTTTACAACTGCCGCACTATTTTAATCACTGTAGTCTATGCAAAATAAAAAAATCCATAGACAATCCGCGCGGACGTAATTTTACGCGCGAACCGGAAGCGTAGCCATGGCGACGGAAACGTCAACTCGCTGGAAGCGCGCGCAACTGACTGTCATGGCGAACGGCGATCGTTTCGACTGTTTGGAACGGAGTTTCGTGAACGCACATCTGCTGCGTGTTTATCCCTCCCACTAAACAACGGACGGACAGACAGAGACAGCCTCGTAACGGACAGAATAATAATATTATGGTGATTCAGCGGCCGCAATGCGTTTTTGATGTACTGTTAAACAGTAAAAAGAAGGCCTTGTGATGGTCGCATGTTATAATAATAACTTATAATACCCCATCATAATATTCCGTTTTTAATATTATCTAGCTGTAGGCCCGCGCCACCGGACAAAAGCATTCTCCACCTAGTCCCAGTATACAACTAGAGCTGTCAACTACAACGGGCGAACCCGTCACCTCATGAAGTTTTAACGATATTAGATCATTATGTCTCCCGTGAGGTGAGCGTAGAAGACTTGGGACGAAAACAGTCCACTGTCTAGCTACGCCACTCGCCCGTCAGAGGCCAACGCCTTAAGGCGATGCAGCGGGAAAGGTACCCAGCGGGCAGCCTCGCCCCCTGTATTCCAGTTTAGGAAGGTTATCTCCGCCTGGAATTAACCTTCAGGATACCTCCTACCTCCTGAATTGTTAAGGGATCGAGGTCGCTTGCGCGGTCCTCTCCCTTGCGTAGCGGTGATACGGTGTTTACCGAATCTAACGAGGACCACGGCATCCTTTGTCCGGCTTATTCAGCCGGGATCGGGTGTCCGATTGGTGGTTTCAAGAGCAGTCGCTGTAAGGTTGACAATTACCCCCGCTCTATAGGAAACATGACTGTTTCCAGACTCCCCCGGCTGTTATTCGGAATGCACAATCGATTGGCCGTGGCCGCACGGTGCGCAAACCATCCATGAGCGTCCGAAGGTTGACTCCTAGGGGAAACTGGCCCGAGTCCTACCCAGGCTCGCACTTCTGCGTGGGGGGCGCCGGATGGGCCTTGACCTGTGCGTTTGACCGACCCTATACAACTGCTCTTAGTAGCCAAACTGCAACAAGGTCCATTAGCTCCCAGTCTCAGTATACAGACAGTAGCTTCTCTTAGATTTTAATCGAAATAAAAACAAAATCTAAATCGAAGCGAGCGACGTCACGAGTCCTAAGGACTGGTCCACACGATGCGGTGCGACGCCGCACCGCAAAGATTTGTTGGACAGTCGTGTAAAAACCACTATTATCTAAAATTATTTATTTCATGGGAAATTCTGTGCTTTAAAACTAAACAATAAAATTCAAAAAAACATTTTTTTTATGTTTCTGGATGTTTTTTATAATGTTTTGGGCACCGCTCAGACGCCGCGCCGCCGCCGCACTGCATCATGTGAACCGGCTCTTCGGGCTCGCATATGGCCGCTTTTTTTTTTTTTTTTTTTCAATTTTCAAATTTTTCAGGGAAACCATTTAGTTGTTTTTCGGTGACCTTCTCCAAAATTTTTGAGAAATTACTCAGTAGGGCTACGGGTCGACAATTTTCTATGCTCGTGGGATCGCCGTCTTTTATATATCGGTGTAATCTTGGCTACTTTATGACAATGTGGAAATATTCCCTCTGAAAAGCTTAAATTGTAAAGATATGTTAGACAAGGTGCCAGTACACGTTTATGGATTTTAATTACGCTAACAGGTATATCATCGAGACCAGTTGATTTTTTGTTCTTTGAAGAGTCGATGCAATTTTTTATTTCTTGATTGTTGATTGATAGTTTGATCCTTATTAAATGTAGTCTATGTAGAACTCTTTGGATGCTTTCTATTTTTCTAGTTTTCATATATTTTCGTTATTGAATTGCTGATTCTCTATATTTTTCATTATTTCTGTTTATTTTTATTTTTCTAGTTTTTATTATGTCTTTGTTATTTTTTAATTTCTATGTTTTTTTTTAAATATTAGTTTTTTATACACTTTTTTATAATTTGAAATGTAATTTCATTTGTAGAAATACTATTTTTTGTTATATGTAATTTCTATACCCAGATCGGGTTTTTAAAAATATTTTTTTCTTATTTCTTATTTCTTATTTCTCCGCCGTCGAAGATATTCAAACGTTCGATAAATGTGAAACGCCAACCAAAGGCGTTCAACGAGACGTATCCCTCGGCTCATTTCCCTCTCACCCTATCCCCGCATGGCCCTGCCGCTCGAGAGTGCGCTTACTGTTCTAACTCGGTATACTGTGACCTAGTGCTCGAGCCTGCGGTTCTTGATGATAGGCCTTCGGCTGTTTCTTCGACACGTTAACTACTGTTTACTACTGTCTAACAAAGTGGCGTAACTGAAAAAATGGGCCCATTACAAATTTATATTGTAGCTACATTATAAATCGGTGTATTCATTTGGGGGCATTTCCACGTGCGAAACTGATAAAACTCAAAAATACCCATATTATTTTTACAAGTGTACCAATTTCTGAATATCTACGTAGATATCTAAATTAACTACTTAATTTATTATCAGAAAAAAATATGAACGAGCAAATTTCTACAATGGTTTCCGGCTTGTTTTGACTGGAAAATCATCGATTAGTTTTGAGTATTTGGGCTTCCTTAGCTTCCTAGTAGAGTTGGATAGAATATCGATCGTAAAGGGCTCTCTAGACGATCAAGAATGCTTGTCAAGCTTCGCGTCGCGGGCCGGAAGGGGACCGTAAACAGCAAGAAATATGCATTTTTTTTCCAAAAATGCCTAATATTGTAGTTTTATACCAGGGAGTCACGTTATTCATTCAATTACGTCTAATTAACGTGACTCACTGGTATAAAACTACAACATTATGCATTTTTGGTAAATATATTTTTTTAAATGCATATTTCTTGCGGTTTACGATCCCCTGCCAGCGAAGCTTGACAAGCATGCTTAATCGTCTAGAGAGCCCTTAACAAAACTTCCATTTTGGGCCCCCAAACTACCGCACCGGCTGTTCCGGTTTAGTTACGCCACTGGTTTGACGGCCAAGCTGGTTCCTAATGGTCCCGTGTATGATGGCCTGTCTGTGTTTTATTAGGTCGGCTCAACTCGCGGTTCAGCTCCCATCCAGTAGCCTCCTCGAATTGGGACTCAAGCTGGAAGGGCCTGCTGTGAACTCTGCCTGTCGTAATCTGCTGTAATCTGCAGTCGTGGACATTTGAGATCGGAAGTTTTGATCCGGAGGAACACCTCAAGCGGAACTGCGCGGTTTGCACGCCGGGCTGCGTTAGCCAATCGCTTGCGCAATCCGGCGAATAACCGGGGGGAGCCGGAAAACGTACGTTTCATTAAAAATCGGGGGTAGCTTATGACCTGGCTTCACCTATCTTAAACGATCTGTTGGCTACCCGATCCCGAGTATTTTTTTCATTTCCGATTATTATTGTCGACTTAATTCTCCGATTATTTTTTTATACTATCATTTCCGATTATTATTTTCTTTGAAAGATATAATGAGTGGATTCAGCTATGTACCATGAGTCCATGACGTGTTATCATGACTCTGTATCATGAATCGATTAGTTAAAATTCCTTCAATATGGAGTTATTTTGTGTTATTCAATCGCCTGCAGCGCTATAAAGGCGGGGTTGGATTGATGTAGGGGGACTCTCAACGCCCTTCAAAACTCGCCCGCGAAAACCTTCCGCCAATTGTACCCTAAGCGGGTTCAAGGGTTCAGTATTCCGTTCAGTATGTCTGGAAACCGCTGGCCTATGGCATTTGCCGCATGTAATTTTGCGACCATATAACGTTTTATTAGAATAATAAATCATGATAGCACAGAGAGATACCTATTAATTTATGGGGGGGGGGTGTAAACTGTGGCTCTAATACAATTACAATCAACTACTACAGTAGATAGCCATTCCTACACTTGGATGCGTCACAAAATTAAATGCAAAAAATATTTAAAACATAACTAACATCGTAGTTTTTTTTTTTGTTTTTTTTTTTGTTGAGTGCCCCACTCTTGTAACACAGCCTTGTAACACTGCGACCATTGCTGATGTAATGTGTTCGCCACCTACTATAGTTCTGCGCTAAGCCTCGTGTCATTTAAGAACCGCAGCAGGCTTTTGGCGCCAGATTGTTTTACCTCCTCAGGTTGGATGTAATGACCACCCAAGTGGGTGTATCGTTTACGCATCAGCGGGCCACACTCGCACATGAAGTGCTGGGGAGTTTCCTCTGCTCCTTGGAGAAACCTGCACATTTTTGTGTCTCTGAGCTTGAGGTGGAATATGTGTTTGTTCAGGCCACAATGCCCCGTGAGCGCCCTCACCAGTATGCGTAGATTGTTCCTATATAGCGATAACGCCTCACGGGCAGTCTTACGGTCGTAAGCCTTATTTAGAGCTTTTAAATTAATCAACCCTGGCGTGTTGTTCCAGTGGTTAACGGATTGTTCTAAACACATTTGTTTGAGCATTAGGTTTGCAAGGCTTTTTGGTACGCCACAGCAAGGTTCAGAGCCGTATAATGTTCCCTTTGCTCCCGTCTTAGCAAGTTCGTCGGCTTTTTCATTTCCCTCGATTCCTGCATGGCCGGGAACCATTCTTAGAATTACCCTGTTTTCGAATCTTACAGACTCAAATAACAAAAAAATGTAAACAAAATTTTTAAATAATCGATCAATAAGTTTAAAAAAATAGTCAATAAAAAAAAATAATCAGTTAATAAACAATAAGTTTTACAATAAAATCAACACTTCGGTGACAAAATACAGAACAAATTTGATTAACGATAAATTATTTTTTAGACGACGGAATTATTTTTATTTAAAAATTATTTTAAGACGGCCTTGTCAAATTCATCAAAATTATAGAGAGCATGCATGGTTAAGTTTCATTTTATGCATTTCTTAAATGCAACCTCTTGAAGTAGGTATTTTAATTTCTGCTGGCAACGAGTTGAAAAATTTAAACCCCAAATATAAAAACGATCTCTGGTATAAAGAATGCTCCACTTTGGGAATTACTACATTATTTTTATTGCAAGTGTTATGTTCATGCAGATTTGAAAACTGTTCCTAGTTTTTCAAATTTGCTTTCGCATAAATTATCGCATAATGGTCCCGTGTATGATGGCCTGTCTGTGTTTTATTAGGTCGGCTCAACTCGCGGTTCAGCTCCCATCCAGTAGCCTCCTCGAATTGGGACTCAAGCTGGAAGGGCCTGCTGTGAACTCTGACTGCTGTAATCTGCTGTAATCTGCAGTCGTGGACATTTGAGATCGGAAGTTCTGATCCGGAGGAACACCTCAAGCGGAACTGCGCGGTTTGCACGCCGGGCTGCGTTAGCCAATCGCTTGCGCAATCCGGCGAATAACCGGGGGGAGCCGGAAAACGTACGTTTCATTTAAAATCGGGGGTAGCTTATGACCTGGCTTCACCTATCTTAAACGATCTGTTGGCTACCCGATCCCGAGTATTTTTTTCATTTCCGATTATTATTGTCGACTTAATTCTCCGATTATTATTTTATACTTTCATTTCCGATTATTGTTTTCTTTGAAAGATATAATGAGTGGATTCAGCTATGTACCATGAGTCCATGACGTGTTATCATGACTCTGTATCATGAATCGATTAGTTAAAATTCCTTCAATATGGAGTTATTTTGTGTTATTCAATCGCCTGCAGCGCTATAAAGGCGGGGTTGGATTGATGTAGGGGGACTCTCAACGCCCTTCAAAACTCGCCCGCGAAAACCTTCCGCCAATTGTACCCTAAGCGGGTTCAAGGGTTCAGTATTCCGTTCAGTATGTCTGGAAACCGCTGGCCTATGGCATTTGCCGCATGTAATTTTGCGACCATATAACGTTTTATTAGAATAATGAATCATGATAGCACAGAGAGATACCTATTAATTTATGGGGGGGGGGGGGTGTAAACTGTGGCTCTAATACAATTACAATCAACTACTACAGTAGATAGCCATTCCTACACTTGGATGCGTCACAAAATTAAATGCAAAAAATATTTAAAACATAACTAACATCGTAGTTTTTTTTTTTTTTTTTTTTGTTGAGTGCCCCACTCTTGTAACACAGCCTTGTAACACTGCGACCATTGCTGATCTATTGTGTTCGCCACCTACTATAGTTCTGCGCTAAGCCTCGTGTCATTTAAGAACCGCAGCAGGCTTTTGGCGCCAGATTGTTTTACCTCCTCAGGTTGGATGTAATGACCACCCAAGTGGGTGTATCTTTTACGCATCAGCGGGCCACACTCGCACATGAGGTGCTGGGGAGTGTCCTCTGCTCCTTGGCAGAACCTGCAATTTTTTGTGTCTCTGAGCTTGAGGTGGAATATGTGTTTGTTCAGGCCACAATGCCCCGTGAGCGCCCTCACCAGTATGCGTAGATTGTTCCTATTTAGCGATAAGACCTCACGGGCCGGCTTACGACCTTGGAATGATTCAACCCTGGCGTGTTGTTCCAGTGGTTGACGGATTGTTCTAAACACATTTGTTTGAGCATTAGGTTTGCAAGGCTTTTTGGTACGCCACAGCTAGGTTCAGTGCAACATGGTAGTTATCATGGCTTTAATATTATATTCAATATTACCTACATACAAATAATCAAAAATATACTAATATGATTTAACAGTCAATGATAATAATATATTATAATAGAAATGCAAAATCTATGTCATTAAATCTATTAAATCTATTAAACTAAAATTATTTTTTTTTAATCCAGCAATCAGCCTTCGTATATTTTTTTAAAAATTAATAGATGTAAAATAAATTAGATGACAATTAGAATGTCAGCTATCATAATACCATTTTGTTAAAAGATTTACAAATTTTACAAATCGTCAGCATGGAAAATAAACTCAGAATTTGCTGGGACCTATAGATTGAAGGCGTGTGTACAGTCTGGCTTGTGCGTTGTCTACACTGGTTGTATCTATTCTATATTAATGTCACCCACAAGGAAAAGTTATTAGCAAATTGGTATTGAAAAGTGCAAATTTATTTAAGGGTTCTTATTCCCTGGTCACAAAAAAACCACCAATATGCAGGATGAGGTTTTACTTAGTGACATTCTTGTAAAGAGTGAATCAGTACGTCGAAATAAGCAAGTTGTAAACACAATTTTTAGTATAAAAAAGAAACTTTTTTTGTTTGTTAAATTTGTAAATCTTATCCATTTGAGAAGCGTTGAACGCGTTGCGTAATCTAGCAGTAGGTAAAATATCCCGTATAAACAATATTGGCGATAATTTACCTACCACTAGATAGCGCACCGTGCTTTTAGTGCTATTTTAAAAAAAAAGCAAGATTTAAAAAAATAATAATACAAATTTTTTACAAAAAAAAACGACTTTTTTTATATAATTTCAACAGCCATTTCATGATGAAACTTAGAATGGGCTATCATAATTTAATGCGTATACCAAATTTCGTGTCTATGCTGTTGACCGTTGAGGAATTCCCTCGTCGGAAGCCAACCCTTGGTGCCGCAGTCCAGTCATGGTGAAACTTAGAACGGGTTATTATAACTGAATCCGTATACAAAATTTCGTATCTGTGCTGTTGACCGTTGGGGAGTCCCCTCGTCGGGAGCCAAGCCTGGGTGAAGAATCAGGTTATGCTCATCATAAAAAAATGCATTGTCATCGAAACTGTACCAATATGTACATTTTCAAGTTCATATGATAATATTTGAGGAGTACCCTGAAATCATCATGGATACAATCATCAGAACAGGATTTTGAATGGGACCAACCTGAAAGTATATCCTTTCTAATAAAAAGAGAATTTTCCAAATCGGTTCATAAACAATGAAATTCTAAGGAAGCAAACTTTTAAAAAATGCAACCGAATTGATAATTCCCGTTTTTTAAGTCGTTGAAAACATGTTGTTTTGTTTTTCCTATTTTTTTTAATCAAAAGTTGCATAGTTCGTCGTAGTGATTCACCCAATATGATTGATTTGCGAGTTTTTTTTAAAGTTAATCTCAAAAATTTTTGCTTTGGCTCGGTAAAATCCTAGATCCGGGGCTAGGGACAGTACCATATCAGTAAAAGGGATAGAGTAAAAGAGATAGAGTAAAAGAGACAGTTATATGTTTCTATTTATCCCCGTTACCCACTTAAGTAATCTCTCCTGGCAAGTAGGTGACCATAAATAAATCACACATCACAAATAAGTTATATGTGTTTTCTTATTGACTTTTATTGCCGCACAGATTTGAATAACATCTCGTACAAATAGGTTTAATTAATTCGAAGAGAGCGCCGATAAAAAGCCAAAAAACTTTAACGACACATCAAATCTGGAATAGCGATGTTTCAGTTTTATATCTTAATGTTGGTAGAAGTGTTTACAAGCGGGTTAATATCGAAGAATGCTATTCTGGAGACATTCTGTAAAGTGTTCTCGTTAGGCGATTTAAATTACCTTGCTTGGAGATTAGACGGATTCCAACTTAATAATACCACATAGCTACATACCATCACTTGGGACTGTCGATCTCAGGATATTATTATTGATTATATATGGTATTAAATGCTCAACTCCATAGTACGTTTTGGCAACCTTTCTGCGCCGGCGAAATATAGATGGCGCTGTTAGAATTTACGGTGCAATGAAACTAATAGCAATTTATATGGCCATCTGTAAGAACATTGGTTAAGAATGGTTTTTAAAATAAAGAAAGAAAAAAATATTTATTTGTAGCTGTTGTTATAAAAAACATATACAAAAGAAACAAAAACGGACATTTTAAAAATTAAAACTGTAAATACTAGAAAGACTATGTAATAAAACTACAAACGCTGCAAATTAGGGGTATCCTCAATTTTATCCTGGTTTCAGGACACACCTTTTAATTATTGGTAATACAGAAAACCACAATTTAATGGTATTTAATTTAAACAACCAAAATGAAATTAATCCAAAAATCTAAAATAAAAAATCAAAATAATCAAAATCAAATAAATCCAAAAATCAAAATAATCAAACTCAAAATGTTTAACACAAAATACTCACGATACAAATTTATAAACAAACGAAAATACAATCGTAATAATCATTTTTTTTATAAACGACATAGATTGATTATAAACACCCAATATTTTAACCGATGATAAAAAATACTATATCGCAATTTTTATATAGGCTGATTACATGACAGAAATAATACGGAGAAATGGAATGCCGTCTATTAGTCTATCTAAACAAAATCGGTCATTTCGAAAAGGGCATTTAAGGTACTTTTCCAGAAATGGCTTTTTTGGGGAATTCAAATATTTACACCCTAACGCATGTTCAAATTGAATATAGCGCCTATACCTAGTATAGTTTCGAAAATATATGGGAGTAATTGGTACCTGTGTTTATTTATACTTGCTATCGAATTCCTTAATATGAGGCCACCAGAACCAGAGTGGCCCAAATGCAAAAAACATTTTTGTGGATCCATGGGCCAAAATAGTTTTCATTTTGATGATTTCTTGAAAATATCAATTTTAGGCGACGAATTGTAAATAATGATTTTTTATATGGTTGTTTGCATTAAACTCAAAATCACCAAAATGTCACTTGGGCCACTCTGGTTCTGGTGGGCTCAGTGGCCTCAGGCCTTGAAGACAGTAACGTCCCGAATCGGGTACGATGTACATATTGTAGTCAATGCTAAGTAACGTCCCAAAACGGGTACGAGCGCGGCGCGACTAACCGCACTCTCAACGCACTCTCAACTAACGCACTCTCAATTTACACCAAAATCACAGTGCAACCACCCCCTATTAGATATGTGTGAGAAAGACGGATAAATTCTGTATTGTACGATTATTCAATCGTGCTTCTCGCAGTCTAGAATCCCTAATATAATTGTTTGTATTCTGGGGGCACTTAGTCGAGTGCTGCCATTGCTCGGATCTGTGCTTCTCTTCGGATATTATGTAGCTTCTCTTCGGATATATGTATGAAAATAAATAAAACGAACTAATAGATTTGGTAAAGCGTCGATATCGCTGAATAAGTGTGTTTTTCTCAGTTCTCCAACTTTCTAATAATTATTCGTAACTATCTAATTGTTTTACAAAATGAGGTTTAAATGTATTATATATCAAATTTGAATACGATCATTCTACAATTCTTCTTTTCATGATCTATCAAGTAGTTTCTTTCTTATGATTGTTTTTCTAAAGTGCTATATTTTTGACCTTCAACTCTCAGAAATGACAGGTGTCTCCAAGGCCAAGATTTACACCCGCCGCTTGAGGGGTTAAAAAAGGAAATACATATTATTATGTTGTGTTATCTTTGTTATATACAGGTTGAGTTTTAATTATCCGGCCGCCTTCAAGGGGGTGAATCAATACGAGCAAATAAACAACTTTCAAAAATTTATGGAAAAAAAATGTTTTAAAAAAAAAAAATATGTTAATTTTTTAATTTGAAAATTTGAAAAACTTGGCTATTAAATAAAAGTTTGACAAGCGTTTTAAAATGCGGTGCTATCTAGCAGTAGATAAAATACCGCTAATAATCAATAGTAGCGATAGTTTACCTACTGTTAGATCTCGCTTCGTGCTCAGCGCTTTTTATACTATATTTCAAATATTTTTTTTATTTAAAAAAAAATATTTGAAACTGTATGTAAACTTTTAATTAAAAAAAACACATTTTTTTATTGAAAGTTTCTTACTTGCTCGTACTGATTCACCTGTATAATAATAATGCCATTAAGTACGTATTACACTATATACAGTATCCATTAAAAAATATACAATCAAATAAACACAAACATAGAAATAAGCTTATGGAAGACATGATTGTAAAATGAATTACGGGTTCACGGTTTCGAAATGTTTTTTTAAAGACACGAAAAGTGAAAAACGACGAAATGTTTCGAATGTTGTGGGGGGGGGGGGGGGCTGGTTCCACAAGCTTTGAATCTTTTGATCAGGTAGGAAGGCAAAGATTGCTAAGAATATTATAAAGGAGAGACAGGATGTACAGACGCCTAACGGTCACGTATCTAAAAAAGTTTACTTCGTTTTGTATTCTCCTGGGTGCATTTGTAATATACATAGTACGTACCTTACCTAGGATAAAAATAATTCTGAGGTCAGCGTTTAAAATGGCAATACCGAAAATATGAAAAATTAAATATGGAAAACCAGATTTTCCAGTGCATGTTTTCTTAACTATTTTTCTTATAATAAGTCATTAATAATGAGTATACTGGTTGTTTCAAAAATATAATCTAAAATAAGGGTGTCTGGAACCCATGAGGTTATATTCGGATATTATTATGTGATAAAACTTCCGCAAATTGAAATCGGCGAATATAATTATTTTAAAGTCGCTCGGATTTAGCCACAAATGTAGGTCGGAAAATGTCAACTGCCAATGGTAATAATACGGAATATCTTTTAAGCTCCCAAGCGCGTCTCGAGTTAGAAAGAGAACGGAATGAAATTAGTTTGTTAATGGATAAGTAGTTATGAAAAAAAAACAAATGAATTATATATGACAGAAAAATCATTGTGAATAATATATTCTCCTGTTATAAGTTTTGTCTCGATCCACGTACGTAAAACTTGATTTTTGCGTGCCGAAAGAAGACCTTATATTCAGGGAGTCTTATTTGAATCATCTTTGAGTCTTGAAATCGTCTTTGACTTTTCAAATATGAGTATGAGCATCATTTTCGCCTTGTCGAACATTCCCTTGAGGAATTTGAGAACATCCTGCTCCTCTTTGTGAAGACTTTCAATGTCGGTTAGCTGAACCGGGCTTTTGAGATCCAATTTGCAAATCGGACAAGGAAGAAGGCTTCCAAAATTATGCCGTCTTTGGATGTATGTAGCTTCCGCCATGTTTTTAACACTAAAATCACTTTACTGTAGGTGCATGTAACGACTTGCGACTCACTTTATAAACTAATTGACCGAAACGAGGAAAACACAGCGTTTCCCATGTGAAAAAAGGCGTGAAAGTACCTGCGTTCAATGGACGTTTTCTCCCACGGACCGCAAAGAGGATATTTAAAATTATCAAATAAGATTATGTCAATGACATAGGATAGTATCCATTGGTCACAGCCCCGGATCAAGGAATGGGGGGGGAAGGGGGCAAACTGGGGTGCCTGCCCTGGGCGGCAATTAAAGGGGCGCCAACTTCGTGTTTGAAAAAAACTTGTTTCACTAAAACTCTTAGCATCCAGGGCAAGTCGTGCTATTGATTGTTCATTTGATTTTGGATCGCATACTCAGTTGAGTTTTTAACGCGTGCTCAGTGTGTGTCGTGTATCGGCAATAAACGGAAATTATTCAAAAAAGGTCCCCACGTGACCCCTGATTATGACCGAAGCCCTACGGTTTGACCAACGGGTAAACAGTCCTCCGACAGATGTTTGGTCAAACCGCTATTTTCACGCTTCGCGAGACGCACGTCCGCCGTTCTTCACGCTCTGACACACAGGCGTCGGCGACATCTGGCCGCCGGAAACGGAACTACGGATTTTAATTTATTTTTCTAAACGGAAATTCCCACGATGTTTGCCGCCATCTAACCGGCGTCGCACGTACTACGAGCTAAAAAGTAGCGCTAGTGACCGCCAGAGGGCAGTCTTAATTCCGTGATGCTATAGCCATTTTTCCGTGATTGAGGACTAGTGTTATAGAAACTCTACTAGCCGGTAGATGGCGGAAACGATTAGGTTTTTAACTCGTTTCCTAATGTCGATTCGTGGAGAACTTCTAAAATTTTTATTATGAAAATAAGCGTGGTAAAATGAAATTAAATTATTCCTAGCAAATATCAACATTTCGCACGTCTTTTACAAAACACATCGAGAGATATTGATTTCACCAGAATTAAAATTCACTTTTTTCTCTTCTTTCACTTCTTATTATTAAAATAATATTAGGGTTCGCAAGACAATCCTCAGTCTTTGAAAGCTAAAAATAAAGCCCCAAAACAAGAATATATAAAGAGTTCTGCAACATAAGGACGTATCGGGGGGGGGGGGGGGGCATAGGGGACGCCCCCCATCCAAAATTTTAAAGTTGAGGAAAAAAAGGGGGGGGGGGAGAGGGGAATAGTTGGTATTTAACCCCCATTCGGCGTATTTTCGTTTCATTGAATGGGCATACCTATCAAGTTTGGTGGGTGCTCCTTGCGTTGTTTCAATGAATGTCCCCCCCCGAAACTAAAGTATGGACATGTATGGATATGTGCCTGCTGCAACAGAACTCTATCTAAGAAGGTTGAATTCGCGACTTGAAGATGTCCATACTCAGTTCGCAAATTAAAACAATCTCCTCCCAATTACGTTTTTTTATTATTTTATTTTTATAATCAGGACTTTCCATATCCCATATACCTGTACGTTTTTGGATTCCATCGATAAATGAGTTTGTATCGAAGTGCTCGATCTCCATTTTGGTGAATACGCGTCCACCCTATACGAAAGCGCGCGATCAAATGTACGACACAACGGCGGCGCATGTATCTACAAGCGGGCAGCTGACGCCCGCGCAACGCGCGTTTGAATGAAAATCTGACAGCGCGTCTGACGCGTGCTTGTTCAAAAGCGCGCGCTTGCATGTGTACACATCATATAAAATTCTTGGTTCCCAAAACGCGCGTTAGCAAAGCGCCCGTTTGAAAGCGCCCAATGTGCACTCGCTCTAAGAGGCCTCATATTTTTCCGTCAAAACCTGAACATACAAATTAAAACAAAAACACGACTATTTTACTCTATCAACATTTATTTCGGACATATTTAATTTTATAAATTACCACAATACGCGCAAAAAACGAACATTTACCTAATAGTCTACAAATTGGGTTATTCATATATCATGTAATAGGTATAATTATTTAACTAACTTGAAAAATATCCGTTATTATACTTAAGATAGTAAAATACATAGCTATTATTGCATTTTCTAATAAGGATGAAAACCACAATGAAATGTATAGAAGATTCCGGAATATTGGCACAAACAACGGTTTTTCTATATTATATAATAATGGCAGTTAAAACTATTTTATAATTTCGTCCGCAATTTGGTCGCGAGTTTTTTCACAACGAAATAAATATATTTTAGACGTATCTACAGACTCAGACTTAATTTTTTGTGACTACTTTTACAATAGATTTTACACACCGAAAGTCTTAAATTTTGATTCATAGGTACGTTACAATTAAAAAGAGGGTATATCAGTTCTTATCTAGATATCATGGAAGTACGAAAAATATGAAATACACAAAAAAATAAGCGTTGTCAAAAAAATGGCATATTTTCATTATTGAAAATGTATATATGTATACGTATCAAAATCATAAAATTAAATAATTGTACGCTGTGTAGGTATAATAAAAATCGATATGCATGGCTTTTTAAAAACAATATTTGTATATTCGACAATGTAATCCTAGTGACTATTTAAAATCAATATAAGAAATATAAAATATATAAATGTATTTATTTACAAAAATTATAAATTCGAGCCAATGCACCTTTGAAACAGCGACATTTTTCTCCAATTTGGATCAGTCAACTTTGCTTCGGTCTTTAAATATATGTAATTTTACAATCAATTCGGATATATTTCTTAAAACGTAATACAGTGCCTGGCCATGTTGTTACGCCTACCGTGCATTTGAGTACTGATTTACAGGATTCAATATTTGTATAATTTTAAATTGTAAAATTATATGGCTTCGAAGGGGGTGAATGATGAACACTTAAGAGGTGGCGACTACAACGGGCGAACCCATCACCTCAGGAAGTTTTTTATTGTTCTTTCTCCCAAGGGGTGAGCATAGAAGACTTTGGGACGAAACAGTGCACTGTTTAGTTACGCCACTCGCTCGTAAGAAGCCATCGCTCGTTACCGCAAGACGCTGAAATCGCGCCCTTACTACCAATTCTAGTGTGGCCAACTGATGTGTAAAAGATACACCCACTTGGGTGGTCATTACCTCCAACCTGAGGAGGTAAAAAAATATGTTTGGAACAATCCGTCAACCACTGGAATAACACTCCAGGTATGAATCATTCAAAAGTGCTAATAAAGGCTTACGACCGTAACACTGCCCGTGAGGCTTTATCGCTAAATAGGAACAATCTACGCATACTGGTGAGGACGCTCAGACATTGTGGCCTGAACAAACATATGTACAACCTCAAGCTCCGGGACACGAAAATGTGCAGGTTCTGCCAAGGGGCAGAGGAAACTCCCCAGCACCTCATGTGCGAGTGTGGCCCGCTGATGCGTAAAAGATACCCTCTTTTGGGTGGTTATTACCTCCAACCTGAGGAGGTAAAACAATCTGGCTCCAAAAGCCTGTCGCGGTTCTCATATGACACGAGGCTTAGCGCAGAACTATAGAAGGCGGCAAACACAATAGATCAGCAATGTTCAACAAGCCTCATAAAGACCTTAGACAAAACCCCAAACAAAATTTTAAAACAAGCCGCCCCAACTGTCAAATGTGAAGATGATATACTTTTGTTTATGCAGTGTGTTTTCACGAAATTCTTCGAGCTTTACCGCTCAAATGCCAGCCTTCGCGTGCAAAACACTGCACTGCTACTTTTTGGTCGGCGGCGAACACAATAGATCAGTAATGGCCGCAGTGTTACAAGGCTCATAAAGACCTTAGAAAAGCCCCAAACAACAAATAAACTTATAAAAATACTAGCAGTTCAGCCGGATTACTCCGGGCTGCGAAATTGTTACGGGTTCGAGGTCACTTGCACTGTCCTCACCCTTATGTAAGCGGTGATTCGGAATCAACCGAATGTATCGCGGACCACAGCGTCCGTTGCCTCTCAGTCAGGATAGGAGCGGTTGCCATAAGGTAAACGACCGCCCCCGCTCTATGGGAAACATAACCTTTTCCAGACTCCCTCAGTTATTAGTCGGAATTCACAGTCGATTGGCAGATGCCGCACGGTGCGCAAACCGTCCATGAACGCCCAAGGATGATTCCGAGGGGAACTGGCCCGCAGGCACAGAGTCCTACCCGGGCTCGCACTTCTACATGGAGACTACCGGATGGGTGCTGTCCTGTGAGTTAAGACTACCCTAATTCATGGGTCATAATGGCTCAACAGCACTGGGCCCATCAGCTCCCATAAGGTGGTAAGGTGCACAAGCACATGTGGCAAAGCTGTTTTCAATCTACCACAGCCGGTTGTTAGTCCGGAGTCCGCCGCTCATAATAATATTATGATGGGCCCGATTCCGGTTGATAAATTCCATGGCAGCTCCGTTTGTTTCTATTCTAATTCTAATATCATCGATCATATCGAGTATTCGATTGCTTAATGCCATAGTACGTTTTGGCAGCCCTGCGATGGCGACAGGCAGGTAGCACTAATAGCATTGACGGCAAAACTGATATCAATTTATTTGGCCATCTATAATAACATTGATAAATAATGTTTTTTTTTATAAAAGACTGCTCGATTATAAAAGCTCATTCTTTAATGAATAATAACCATAAAAACATTCAATTATTAGTTCCATCTATTGCATTTTTGTATAGGCTAATTAAATCACAGTAATAAAAGGGAGAGATAGAATGCCATCTATTAATCTATCTGAAAGTTTAAGTGTGTAATTATTACGTATTGAAATTTGTATAGCAAAACAAAAATCGACATCTTAATGTAAATAATATTAAAATAACAAGAGCTACGATTTAAAAATCCCTTTGTTGGCATATTATTATCTTCAAAATAAATAAGTCACCCGAATGTAAGCACTTTTCATAACTTAGGAGTATTAATAGGTAAGGATAAAACAGTACCGAAATGCACGTCGATCCTAATAACATGGCCAGGCCCTGGACGATAAAACCGTGGTGACTACATATAACCTCTATCTACACTACCATATATTTTTATATAATAAAGATATTGGTGTTTCTATTGATTGAAGACGGGAAATTCCGGGTTCCGGAATTAAGGCTTTCGTCAGTCGGGGCACGGCTCGACGAACGACGCGGGGAACAGCCCGATTCGCCCGGATCGCTGATGGGTGCCTTTATACCAGCCGTCGCCCCTTTTGCGACTCACTACCACTATGTCCCCCACTCGCAGCTCCAGCTCGTATGGTGAGTTGGCAGGGTAGGCGACCACGCAGCGAAATCTACCAAAGAAATAAAAATAAACAAATTACGTCACAGTTACACAGGTCGCCTCTTGTCGTATTTCATTTTTAAAAAACGTCCTCTATATACGTAATTTCTTTAGGCGCATCGCGAAAAGCTTCGATATCATTTGATTTTCACAAATTCATATGAAAATTTCAAAAAACGATTGGCTACGATTATCTGACATTGACAGATGACAACCAAATGGCTCTTTCACTGTCAAACCCGAATGCATCCAAGCAAAAACGTCAGAATATCAGCTGTTTGTTAAGCATCGGCCATTTTACTAGCCTAAAATGCCATTAAACGGCATTTTAAGAGCCATACATTGCCAAGCTTTGTTCAGTGGGTGGTCAACTTAAACTTAAGCTTAAACAATGTTTATTTCTCACATTATTTTTTAAACAGCCGTTATAAGTGTTGTTTAAATTTAAAATGCGTTTATTTCTGAGGCTTATAATGTATCTATGCAATCTTGAAAAATAAAAAGCTTCGACTGATACTCTATTGTGGTCAAAAATATTTATTTTAATTAATCGGGGAAAGTTTTTAAAAGTTCTAAAAAAATCCAAAATCAAAATCAAAATGTTCTTTATTCATATAGACATACAGTACGGATATTATCCGTACTTATACCCTACTAGTTTCCTACTAGGCATGGTGGGCTATAACTCTCTTAAGTTGCGTAGAGAAATGCTCGCCATGGCCTACGTTTTCAAGCTGATTAGGGGAAGAGTTGATAATCCTAGCATGCTAGCGAAGGTTTGTCTCTTTGTCCCGGACAATTATAATCGTGCTCGCATTCATGATCTATTTGCGGAGCCGTCCTCGCGCACCAACCTAAGTCGATGGAGTCTGCTTACACGAGCTTTGCGGCACATAAATGCGCTATGTTCGACAGCGCCAGACTTTGATATTTTTACAGCGAGCCCGCATCTCTTCAAGATGTGGGCATTGCGCTACTTGTTTATGGCAGAATAATATAAACTGTTTTCACTCTTATGTACTGTAAGTTTGTAAGTTTGTAAGTTTTTCTATTCTTAATGCCGGTACTTGTATTTAACGCTTATTTAAACATGTTATGTATGTACTTGTAAGAATTCTATTATATTTTTTTTTAATATTTATGTGTATATTGCATATCAACGGATTGGTAGAAACTGTAATGTTGATTTGTTATGAAAATAAATAAATAAATAAATAAATAAATAAATAAATAAATTAAATATTATTTTTAATGTATGTTATTATGATGCGTCCAAGCTTTAACCCTTGGAGTAAATGGGTATTTTCATGGATGCATCTGTCTCTTTTGCAGGATTTTCGGCGACATCGACCTTAAAGTATGTACTATAACTACGAAACTACTACACCAATCATAAAAAGAACAACTGCACAATGATTGCATTGAAATTTCGAATATAGAATATTGAAATATGATTTTGTAAAACAATTAGATAATTATGAATAAATATGAGAACGTCAAAGAAGTGAAAAAAACGCGGAACCAGATCTGGTCGTATCATACTCAACGGATAATTGTTTCAGAACCAGATTTGGTCGTATCATACTCAACGGGTTAAGCCGTTTTGTCATTTACATAATCAGATATTGTATAGTATGCTTTTTTATACAATCTTGCTTTGATGGTGGCTTTAAACTTATTTACAGATAGTTCTCTAATAGTATGAGGAAGTTTGTTATAGAGTAAACATTGTCCCATAAAAGAATTGCTTATTTTGTGGAGACGAGTAGCAAGTAGGTACAACAAGGTTATGCTTATGTTTAGTATTAACATCATGAGTGTCGCTTTTTTTTTTTAAACTTGTCAATATTCTTGTGTACGTACAACAGATTTTCCCTGAAAGTCTCGGATGCACAGCCCTCCGTCCAGATATAACTCTTTACTCTCTATCTCGGAAGGTGGCTCTTATCGTAGAATTAACTGTTCCATGGGAATCAAATATCCCAAAAGACCACGAGTACAAATTAAATAAATACCATGATCTTGCAAATGCCGTAACCCGGAACGGCTTCACTGTTCACCTTCACGCGGTGGAAGTTGGCGCTCGTGGCCTGCCAGCTAAATCTCTATTTCACCTCTTTAAAGATCTTGGCCTTTCCAGAAAAATAATCAACTCTTTCTTAGAAAAATTATCTAAAACTGCGATTTGCGCATCTCAAATTCTATGGCTTCGAAGGGGGAGTGAATGGGTGGCAAGGTGAACGCTCACATGTGGCAAGACAGCTGTCCTAAACCTACCACAGCCGGTTCGTAAGTCCGGAATCCACTGCTCACCCCCCAGAAGTGTAAAAAAAATAGTATTATGATGGGCCCGACTCCGGTCGGTGAATTCCATGGCAGCTCCGTTTGTATTTATTATTGTGATGCAACAGTAAGAATATTTATCTCTTTGAATTTTTCTCTAAGGGAAACCCGAGGACCAAGTTTATATATAGCTCTTACAGCTCTTTTCTGTAGTATAAAAATGTTATTGATGTCCGCACAGCTTCCCCAGAGAAGAATCCCATAGGACATAATGCTATGAAAGTAACTAAAGTATACTATTCTTGCTGTATCTACATCAGTCAGCCGCCTTATTGTTTTAAATGCGTCTTCTGTTTTCTTCAAACGGAGAAAGATTATAATTTTGTTGTGTACGAGTTACGTCCACTTACTTTTCTTTCACATGCTGCGTCTGCAGGCTGCCGTTGGTTGACTGTTTAGGTCTCGGTGTGGCTGCAATGGCTGCTGCTGTTGAGGAGCTACCCGCATCCAGAGACTGTGACTTTCGGTGTTGACCAGTCACTGTCTGACTACCGGAGCTCTCATTCGAAAGCCTATAGTAGGAAAATGTGATTATAAAAATATACATGAAGAAGACATGATATATTATACAGAAGATTCTTTATTATAATGTTGTGCAAATGCTTTGAACCGTAAACCAGTGAAGCTAGCTTATAAGATGAATAATAAAAACATGCAGTGATGATATATGACAAACACAAACGCTGGTAAGGAAAAATCATTCGGAAAAGGTTAGAAAAAAAAATATTTAAATATCTGAAATTAAAAAATACGGTGTTTAGTTTAGCATCATCATCATAGGCCTTCTCGAATGTCTTCCATTCTCTTAAACTTTGGCAGGAGAGAATAGAAACATTTTGAATTCTTGACTTCACATGTATATGTGTATATATGTATACAGGAGTTTTTAATTAGCGACACGGTGAATAATAAGTATGAGCAAATACGCAACTTTATTTTTCTTTTAGAAAAATAAAAAAAAAAAGGTTTTTTTTTTTTTTTAAACTGACTGATAAATAAAAGTTTGACAAGCTTTAAGCGCGCAGCACCATCTAGCAATAGGTAAAATATTGTGAATAAGCAATATTCGCAATATTTTACCTACCGCTAGATGGTGCAACGCGCTCAACTATTTTTATACTATTTTTCAACATAATAACTATTTCAAATTAAAAAAAAAAAAAAAACAGTTTTTTGTTTTGGGTTTTTCCCAAAAAAAAATGCTCATTTGCTCATACTGATTCACCCACTTCAAGGATGTCACTAATTAAAAATTCAGCCTGTATATGAGTGTGCTGTGTGTGTTATTTGTGGCTGGCTGTGTGTCTGTCTGCATGTGTCTGTCTGTACCTGCGTGTGTCTGTCTGTGACAGTGTCTGTGTCCTGGTCTGCCTGTGCGTACGTGCAAGTTTGTTTGAGTCGGAGTGTGTGCATGTGTGTGCGCTGTTTGTTAAGCTGCCTATTTTATTTAGTCATGACTTAAGATATAGGATCACAAAAGCCAACGATTTAAATTTATGATTCAATAACATAGAATTTGGAACAAATTAACGTGTAGAAATAATGTTATAAAAAGTCTTTTTTTGAAATATTTGGATGCTGCTACATTAGAGCATAATAAGTTATGAACTTGTCGGATCTAATTATTCCACAGAAAACTTAAGTTATATAATATATATTTGTATTAATATGTTTACTATTTTATGCCATTATCTTAGTGTTAGTATTGAAAGTAGTCTATTAGTCAAATAACGACAGTACTAATCAAAAAACAAAGGCTGTATATTTCGTATGCCCAGATACAGGCTGTTCGGTCTAGAAGGGCATTCATTCGTCTAGCTAGAATGATCGTATAGGTTGTGTTCATTTCCTATTGCTTATATAAACAGTTACAAATTATATCTGTACGATCACACTGTTAACTCTCGACCAGTAATAAAAATAATAATTTTAAAAAAATAAAAAAATATAGACAAATATATCCAATTAGAATAGAACCGAGAAAGGAGAGCTGTAGGGCGGCTTCAGCAATACGATCCACGGTCGTTAAACGATTTATGCATAAGTACGAGAAAAGATGTAATCAAACCTGGAAGAATGCTGCTTGATCGGATGCGCTGCGATGGTGGAACTCCCGAGTACGGCGAGTACGCTGGGCCTCTCTTTTCCTCTTCCTTTGAGCCGGTGCGAAGAAGACATGGCCGCAGAGACGGAGGCCGATCCGCCAAACAGCCGCTGCGCCACGGCAGAGCTGACGCTGCCCCCGATTAAGGGCCCCTCTCCGGGCGGGAGGGCTTGCAGGAGCTGGCTCGGGCACGAACCAGACCTAGGGGGGGGGGGGGGTTAGGATAGTAGCATAAACACGGGGGGCAGACCACAAACACATGCATCAGGGTTTAATGAACGCACTGTTAAATATGAGCTTGTCACACATGGAGGGGTGAATTGGGCATTTTAGAAGGTTAAACATCTTGAGGGTGCATTTACAATAATTGGTAAATTGGTAATTGGTAATATGTTTTTTTTAGTAAACAAACAATGCTATAAATAAAGGAGAACGCTCCTATTTGTATGAGCCCTGGGCCCACCGACCGATAAGCTTGAGAGTGGCAAGTGGCATATATACATATTTAACCATATTTTGGTCATATTTAAAAGTAAATCTCACCTCTAATGCCTCTTACGTCTTTTTCTTTCTTTTCTTTCTTATAATTTTATTTTTGTCTATTTTAGTTTTAAGTCTATTCTATTTATCACACTTTATGCTGATTTTATAATAAAGTTGTTTTTTTTATATACCAAATTTTAAGGCAATGTAGTTTTATGCGCTTTTTCTAAAACTTTGACATAATTTATTGTAATATTAGACCCCTTGTCTACCCTACAACGGGCTACCCCCAGTTGGGTGACAGAATCAAATAAGCATAATGTTAAGGATTTGCCATTCGGTTTGTTACCTCAGACTCTGTTATTTATGAGCCGATTAGGAAAATTCTTTTTTTATTCGAAAGAATATACTTACAGATTGGTCCCATTTTTATCAAAATCCTGTTCTGTTCTGATAATGGGATCCATGAGGAATTGAAGGAACTCCTCAAATATTATCATATGAAATTGAAAATTTACATGTTGGTTCAATTCCGATGACAATTCGTTTATTTTTATGGTAAGGATGACCTGATTCTACACCCTGGGTTGGCTCCCGACGAGGGAACTCCTCAACGGTCAACTGCACAGACCTCAAATTTTGAATACTCATTCAGTTATGATAGCCTATCGTAAATTTTATCATGACATGGCTGCTGCACTCAGGGTTGGCTCCCGACGGAGGGAACTCCTCAACAGTCAACAGCACATACATAAAATTTTGTATACGCACTCAATATACAATATACATACGCCGGTTTTTCTTTTTGTTAAAATTTTGTCTATTATATTTTGTTTATTTTATTTATTACACATCAATTCTCGAAAAATTGACAAAACAAATAGTAAATATACAGATGATTTGCTAAACCAGCTATGAATGTTTTAGATAGACATCTCAAAAACTATATTTTTTTATTTAACACAGCCAAATACAAAAGCTTTTTTCCAGCCTTACTCACTAGTAGCAGATATTTAGATTATCCATATCTCTAAAGTTTGTTCGATATGGCAGTCATAGCACACTACGATCAAATACAAATTTTTTAACACAATAATTTTGGGGACTTCCTCATACAAAAAGTGGGTTTTGATTCAAATACGACATTTCATTACCAGAGAGCATCATACGTTTCTCAATTTTAGAGACACCAAAAGATATAAACTGCGGTACAAAGAATGCCCAATTCACTCTTACCATAACTTATAAATAGGTAAAGCGACACATGTTATCCATTGATCCAGAATCATTTCAGAATAGTAATATTTTAACCTTCCTAACTTAAAAATGTAATTATGCTATTGACTCATTGCTCCTCTCGAGCAACCTGAGACAGGGGCGTAGTGCAAAGAACACAATATTTGTCCTTGTCACACTTGACTCCTATGTAATGGATAATGTATAATATGTATAATAATATATAATAATACCTATGTATCAATAATTAATAGGTGTGTCCTGAAAACCAGGATAAGAGATATCCTGAGGATACCCCTAATTTGCAGCGTTTGTAGCTTTATTTCATAGTCTTTGTCTATTTATAGTTTTAATTTTTAATCTGTGTGTTCTTGTTTTTTTTTTTGTATATGTTTTCTATAACAGCTGCAAATAAATAAATAAATAAATAAGTACGCCAAAAGCCGATTTTCAGATCGTTTATAAGATCATTCAGATTCATCATCAAGATCGTCGAGATTCATCAAGATTCAAGATCATCCAGATTGTTTATAAGATTGTCCATTTCAGATCGTTAATAAGGCTCTTAGTGGTTCTGCTTAGCTTGGGTGGTGTTGGTGAATTTTTGTATCATCTTGGCCTGCCTAACTCGATGTTTAACCCCCAGCCGGTAGACTCTTTACCTTTCGGAAGCCAGTCACTTTTCATTCCACGCAAAATTTTCAAAGCCCTCGAAAGTTTGTTTGTAAAGTTTGGGCCATCTATCGTTTTATTTTTAAACTAGCGGTTATTTCGAGAATGGCAGCATTTACGTCATTCCTATTTTGACATTTGAAATTAATTTTATCTTTGCGGTGTACGAAAATGGTTGAGTTTACGCTTAACCCGACTGATGTGACCCGTCCATCATTGGATGCAAGCCTACCCACGGCGGAATGTGAGCGTTCCAATATTGGATATAAAATCCAAAAACTATCACAAGCAGAAGTCACGGCTGAATTTTTACCCCGCGATAAGAGGGGTTAAAGAACGCTGGGAAATATTAAAATTTTACTTAGAAAATGGGTCCAAAGTTGCAGAATGTTGCAAAAAAATGTGTACAAAAATGGGCCGAAAAAATGGGCTATTGTATGGCCAGCTATGGCAGCCATATGAATGAAGTTGTATTCCACAATTAATGGCAAGAGTTAAAGTTTCAAATTAAATAAAAAAACGAAAAAAAAATCCGTAGTTTTTAATTTATTGCATCACAAAGTCTAAAATTTTAAATGGCCCACCTGTATAAGGTGTGTACATGGCATACTAATATATAATGGTGGCTTATTCAATGGCAGGCTTCAATGACAAGTTTTTACCGCAGTGGAGGGATAAATAGAGCCGATAATTGATAATACAAAAAAGCCTCGGCGTGCCAGGCCACCCAGGGGTTAAAGATCAACTTAACCAGCCAGGGTCGCTGCGAGCTCTGACTGCGTCTGTTATCTGCAGCCGGAAGTGGTTGGTATCAGATGTGCAGATTCGGGGGTAGACGTAGGGCGGAACTAGGCGGTTGATGCATAGGCTGGTTAACTAGCCACGCTGCCATCCGGCAAATAGCCAGGAGGGTCTGGAAACATATGTTTCCTATACAGCGGGGGTAGTTGTCGACCTGACATCATCTAGAAGTGAAACGATCCATTCGCCACCCGATTCTGAGAGTGACATGACGGGAATAGGGCCCCACGGTCCATGATAAATTTGAACTGAATTACTACTGCTTACGTCGGGTAGAGGCCGCACAAGCGACCTCGAATCCGTGACCAGACTGCAGAATGGAGAATTCCAGCAAAATCTGATAGTGAGGGAGTAAGGTCGGTCCGCTGGTTTCATTTCTCAGTGCGTCGCGGTAAGGCGCTGGACTCTTACGGGCTTTTTAGCGGGTTAGACAGTGGACTGTGTTGTCCTAAGTCTTTGCAATCACTCCATGGGAGAAAGAATGATCTAATATTGTTATAACTTCCTGACTTGGCAGATTGTTCCGAAGTAATTGAAAACTCTCAAGTGTTAATACGATTACATTAAGAAACCGTTTTTATTATGTATTCTTTTATGAATTTAAAAACTCTTGATAAGGTCGTGTGGTCTACACCTATCTATATGTGTCGCACACTGCTGCACGTCCGCTTGACGGTGACATACTGTATAACTGAATGATTCTGTGATATTTTAGTCAAGGAATATTCATGCTCATGTTGTGATTAGGTTAACGTAAGCTGGCAATGCACACAATGCAATAAAGCACATGTAAAACAAGTGAAATCACACAATATTCACACAAACACAAACAAAAACAAAGATAAAACGAATTTTCAGCGATCACCCGACGTTTTGGCGATTTTTCAACCGTTTTCTATGAACTTGATGCGGTAAATTCGTTTTATCTTATTTATAATTTCAAACAATGCCGGATGGTGTTCGATTCCAAACAAAACCAATGTTGAGTATATTCCCTGTAATGTTATTGAAATGATGTATTTTATATCGATTTCGCATTTTTAAATAGGTTTGAGCATTGACGTTTAAATATATAGACTCCGCATTGGGCTTTGGCGGCTATGTCGCGATAAAGAGGCCAGTTGAGTTTTTCGTGAAAGGCGGCCGAAGTCAGTCGGCAGTTCAGTCGAACGTCAAAATGTCCGCTTTGTTGTGCTTTCTCGCCATTCAACGAATTAAAATGCTTTCTTGCGTATCGAGAAATTGCAAGAATATATGTAGGAAGCAACCGAATGCAGCTTGCACAAGCAGTCGAGTGCACATTTTACAAATAAGTAAGATTTATTATATATTTCTTACGACAATTATTTATAAAACATGCAAAGATGTAGAGTCCTGGAAAGGGTGTAGCGAAGGGCATGCTAGTGGACCTAAAGTATAGGAATTATGAAGATCTCTTGGAATTACTTTGAATGACTACTCTCAAACAAAGTAGACAAAGAGGAGACTGGATTGAGACATATACAATTCTAACAAATAATTACAGTGTACTCGGTTGGGCTAAAGAATATTTACAAATTCAATATCAACACAAATCTTCGAGGTCACAACAAAAAAGCCAACTGTGCAAAATATAAATCTAATTCTCTTAAGAACTTTCTGCAAAATGTGTGGTGGACGTGTCGAATAAGCTACCATTTGAAGTGATTAGTGCAAGATCTGTCAATCAACTTAAAAACAGACTTGATTTGTACCTAAAAACTTGTTAATATTGTTTATGACTAGCTTTACAAGATCTGGTCTGGATTAAAACAAAAAGTAAATATACCGATGATTTGCGACTGCGATTCCGCGATTACGGGGAACTTCTCTAAAGAAGAATTTAATTGCAAACATAGCCAAACCTTATAAGATACACCATTTCATTGCAACTCAAATCTCTCCGTTAATAAATAATATTGCAAGCGTCGAGAGTAATTATACAATTTAATTTTTACCTGACGTGGACAGGATGGTGAGAGGTGGTCGCGTTGGTGGCGGTGTCCGAGCCGCCGCTGCAGTTGTCTGTGGAGGAATCCTCGAAGACGGGGTTGTCCATAGAGTAGCCGGAGGGCGGCGGGGACTTGCTCTTTTTCATGGCCGCCAACCGCCTCATCAGACTCACCCCTGTCGAGGCGCCGTTGACAGATCGCTCTGGCTTGGATGGCTTGTTCTCCTTCGGCTGAAATGCAATAGAACCATTGACAAACTGAAAACTAGAAAGGCTGTGTGAAATGGAAGAGATCAGGGCGGTTATTTTTTAATCAATATATTTATTTATATTTTTATATTTTTGCTTTACAACCTCACAATTGTTTAGGAATGACAAAGTACATATATCAAACCAATCCTAAATCAGTTAATCGACTAAACGATGACTGGAATACAGCAAATTAATCCAATCAACCAAAAAAAGACTATAATACAACAAATAACAATTTAAAAAATATATATTTAATTACTTGGTAAGTATAATGTATACTAATTGATAATTATATGCTTTGATGATGATGATGATGATGATAAATATTATAATGATATCTCATATTGTGGCCTCCAATATGAGCTGTATCAATACAGCTCATATTGGAGGACGTACGTGGCCTATTGGAGGATAGTATCCTCCACATTTAGCTTTCTTAACAGCATATCTGTAAGTACAAATAAAATACAAACGGAGCTGCCATGGAATTCACCGATCGAAATCGGGCCCATCATATACAATTATTACACTTCTGGGAGGTGAACGGTAGATTTCGGACTAACGACCGGCTGTGGTAGGTTTAGAACAGCTGTCTTGCCACATGTGAGCATTCACCCTACCACCCATTAACTCCCTCTTCGAAGCCATAGAATTTGAGATACGGGAATTCCGGTTTTAGATAATTTTTCTAGAAAGGAGTTGATTATTTTTCTGGAGAGACCAAGATCTTTAAAACGGTGAAACAAAGATTTAGCTGGCAGGCCACGAGCGCCAACTTCCACTGCGTGAAGGTGAACAGTGAAGCCGTTCCGGGTGACGGCATTTGCGAGATCATGGTATTTATTTAATTTGTACTAGACTGTGTAAAAACATGGTATTTATTTAATTTGTGGTCTTTTGGGATAATTGATTTCTGTGGAACAGTTAATTCTACGATAAGGGCCATCTTCCGAGATAGAGAGTAAAGAGTTATATCTGGACGCAGGGCTGTGCATCCGAGACTTTCAGGGAATTTACACTGCTTAGAGACCGAATTGACCTCCATAATCCAATCTGAAGCTTTCTCGATTTATTGAGAAAGGTAGAAGAAATAAGACCGAAGCGATAGATGCTCTATCTCTATCATGGTCTAGCCGGCTTTGTCAACCTATGTGCTAATGAAACTATATTTTGTCATCAAAGCACTCACCTTTTCGGGTCTAACCAGTTGAATTATCTGCCCAGGCGGTTGGCCAAACTGTGATGGCACGCTCCAAACGAAAGCAGGTTGAGATGAAGCTAGAAAGACAGAATGTTGGAGATCAAAAACTAATAAAGTTCATTGACTAGAAGTATTAACCTTATAATGTTAGTTCTACAATTGTGCAAAGGACTTACATCCTCCAAGCGGCGTAGGACTTTGTGATCTCGGTGGCAGATCCGGAGGTGGAAGATTGGTCGGAATATCCCTATAGGTAACTGGGCACTGTGGCTGCGATTGTTGCGTTTCTTGTCCTTGGTTCTGTAACTAAAGAATATATAAATAAATAATAAATACAAACGGAGCTGATTTATTCATTACTATATTTGGTAATTATCTGATTTATAAATTAATAATATAGAGAGGTACAAATGGTGCTGCCATGGAATTCACCGATTATTATGATGGGCACCGAGTACCGGTGCCCATCATAATATTATTATTACACTTCTGGGAGGTGAGCGGTAGACTCCGGACTAACGACCTTACTTTTGAAATCACCCGATCCGGTCCGAAAGGCGGTTTAAAGGTCGCCACGTTATGCGTTACATTCGAGCTGAATTACCGCTCACATCAGGTAGAGGCCAAGCAAGTGACTTTGAATCTGTGACCAGACGAGAGGATGGAGAAATCCAACCGAACCCGGTAGTGAGGGAGCGAGGTCGTATTCTGATTTCACTTCCCAGTGCCTTGCGGTAAGGCGTTGGTCTCTCACGGGCATGTTGGCATAACTAGACGGTGGACTGCTTCGTTTCCAACTCTCTACGTTCACTCCAGGAAACAATTATCAATATCATTATACCTTCCTAGGGTGGCGGGTACGCCCCATGGTCAAAACTCCACAGACACATGCCTAGAGAATACGGAGTCTCCGGTTAGTGAATTCCATGGCAGCTCCGTTTATATTTATTATTAGTTACACATCTATAAGTTAAATACGGTTGGGGCCCCTTCCACGGATGCCATACCTCTCTAATTTTTTAAAAAGAACTTATCACATCAAACTCTTTCGACAAATCACAAAATATATTTTTCATAAAACAGGTTTGGTCCTAAACTTCCTTTATAGAATGGCTACTGCACAGATACTGTTAAGAGCCGCTACTGTAAAGAACGGCTACTGTTAAGATATGCCTACGGTTCATTCGTTAACATGTCTGGGCTTAGTTAGGGAACGTCTAAAAATATGCAGCGTGGATGACCTTATCGTTAGCCTCTTGATGTGTGATAGGGGTTGACAGTTGCGGGCAGGATCAGAGGTGGTTTTTATCCTTCAGCGTTTCACCGTTGAACATTGGGTTCTCTGTGTAGCCCCAGCGAAGAAGATTAGCTCGGCATCTTGTTACACCAACTCTCAGTCTCTTCACACTACGCCTGGTAGTATAGGGGAGATGAGATCCCGGTGCTTACTCTTCCTTTACGTCCTCGCCAAATCAAGCCCTCCATTGAGCGATGCGGTTCGATGATTAACTGCCATGGAGCGGTTGTGTTCGGCTCATGAACGACTTTCACCTACTGTTAAGAACCTAACAAAAAATCCTCAGTAAACTCACCTTTGTGTCCGCTTTCCGCAAAGCCGACGATGCATTTTGGGATTGCTTCACTTGCGAGGCCAGCTGCTGTGCCTGTCTGGTGGTTATCACATAGTTTCCGGGGAAGACTCCACATTTGTTGGTTCTATTGGAGAGGCCTTTATACCAGCCGTCACGACACCGCTCCAGCACCGTATAAATACCTTTAAAAGAATAGAAATGTAACGTAAATAAAAAAAGATGGACTGGATGAGTATTAATACATTCCGGCGCGGTGCGCCTATATACAGTACAGTGCGAATTAATTGGAACAAAGAGTATTTTCTTTAAAAAGTGCTTTATTGAACATAAACATACAAAAACAGTACTGGTAGTTATAGATTCTTAGTTTTAATATAGAATGTGTCCTCCTTTTGCGTTTAACACCTTTCACTTTTGTAGGCATAGAATTTACCAATGTAATATTAAAATCAACAAACATTTCTAATTCTAAGATGCAGTTGACGTAATTTAACAGGCAAAACTGTCTAATCACCTGATGACTAATAGTTTTCAAAGAAATAATAATTTCATTGTTAAACAAGTCTTTCACACGTTGCAAATTATCAACGTATGGAAAACTGTGTCTTTCACAGTTGCAAATAAAATTTCACACGAAAAATACCCCACTTGATATCAGATCTACCAATATATAAGTGCATACATTTAGCTTATTTAATCACTCTCGTTTAACGCTATCAATGGTAAGCCATTTCTTCCATTAGCTTCTTTTTGAATTATTAAATGGTCTAAGTATTGAACGTTGTGTTTATCCTACCGCATGTACTACGCCGAGGAAACAAATCACAACGTTGGGCTCTGATCATATCGACAACACACGACATCAGAGAAACCCTACACCAGGTTTTGACAGCTTCCTTTCAGTTCATCATTGTGAAACCAGACTTGAATTACTGCACTGATCATCTTGGTTTTTGTTGTACAATCCATCTTGTAGAGCCGTTTTTGCAAATGGCCCAGAGGTTTTCGATTGGGTTGAAATCGTGGGAGTTTCCAGGCCATTAAGGTACAGTAATTTGGATCTCTGTAAAAAACTGTTTCACTTTTTTTGAAGAATGGCATGGGGTGAGATCCTGTTGAAAATTCCCTCGTTGGAAGGATAGACCTGGTGGAGCTCCCCTATCATATGGTTTGATAAGATGTCAATATATTGATCCGAATTCATCTCGATTGGTCCGAATTCATCATTGAGTTAAGATTAATTTATTGTCATTCCTACACAATTGTAATGGTTGTACTGGAAATAAACACCCTTCATCTTTATCTCTAAAAGGTCTGATCTTGACATATCAGCAAAGCTGCCTGTCCAGAATAAATCATAATAATAATAATAATAATAATAACGCTTGCCGACATCTTGAGCTAGATCTGTCTAAATCAGTGATCCCTAGGCAAGTGTTCTACATGCTCCCCCTCCCCCAGGAGTCGATTTCAAATTGCAGGGGGTCCATGTCAAAGAGCAACATAATAGTGCACAAAATGTAAACGAGGGTTCACTTTAGCGGAGCCCATTTAGGCTGGTCATTATAAACATTTAGACATTCCATAAATGACTTCAATGCATTCATATTGACTTGAAATTCAAGACTTGTCAGTGTTGACCCGGTACTGCCATCGTGTAAATTGATGTTAAGTCAGTAGTGCTGACTTCAATTATCCAGGTATATATTTTTAAATCAGTCCGCTCCTCCTGCCACACGCACCACTGATCATGTCTAAACGCCGAAGTCAGTAGTTGGTCAGACGCTGGCACTGCGTTGTAAGGTGATGTACCGTCATGTTGAAATTTTTTACTAGCGATAATGATGTTTCTTATAGATACCTCTTCTTCTAACATTTCCGTCAACTCTTCCAACTGCAGATGGTAACGTTTTCCTAACAAATAAGTCATTAGTATCGAATTCTGCCATTTTCGAGAACTCATTTTTCCTTACTGATTATAATAACCACAACTGACTGACTCAATGTAAGCCGTGTGTTACACCTAAATCTGTGTGTACTGCAAAGTATTTTAAACTTATAAAAACTCATTTTAATCGCATTAACCCTTGGAGTAAATGGGTATTTTCATGGATGCATCTGTCTCTTTTGCAGGATTTTCGGCGACATAGACTTAAAGTACTATAACTACGAAACTACTACACCAATCATAAAAAGAACAACTGCATAATGATTGCATTGAAATTTTGAATATAGAATATTGAAAAATCATTTTGTAAAACAATTAGATAATTATGAATAAATATGAGAACGTCAAAGAAGTGACAAAAACGCGCGACCAGATTTGGTCGACTCGTACTCAACGGATAATTGTTTCGCGACCAGATTTGGTTGACTCATACTCAACGGGTTAAATAAACGCGTGCGTCACAAAAGTAGCAGAAGGAAATCAACGCTTGGGCAGGCCAACGCACATGACTAACGAGAGAAGGTGCAAGAGAGGTATGTGAATATATCGCTCTTTAACGGGTATCTGTGCAAGCGAGTAGGATAGACGCGTCACGTGAATGAGCAAGCGGGATAGTGCTGCATGTGCAGGACAGACAGCTGAAGGGGGTAGCGAGGAGTGATGGGAAGGATGGGGGGGAAGGGGGAGGTACCCAACAATTGACGTATGAAAATGTAAGGACTATTGATGGTGCGATGGTATATACGACCGAATAACTTACTTCCTTTTTTCAGCTCTAGTTCATCTTTCTTCTGCGGTTTGTAGGGATATAGGGCAATGTAAGCCGTTGGCAGTGGATCTTCATTACTGCGAGATCTCCTCCTATGCTTATCCTTATCGGAGGTTCTTCCTCTCGAGCTACCTTCGTGCTTTGAAGACGCGTCTTGGATATGCTGCTCGAGAACTCCTATCTCCAAGATCTCTGCTGAGTGTCTGCAAATATAAATGGTAATTTCAAATACTGCCATACTTACGTAGTCAAATTCACTCGCTTGAGCTATTTTCAGAGGATAGTTCTTGTCCCCTCTATGGTTTCCCATCGTGTTAGATACATTATAACTGGCTGCAAATTGCCCTTAGAAGAAAAGGTTACTCATCCTATATTATAAGAAGGGTGAGTGTCTTTCTACATCATGCAAAATTCGATCATCCTTAGACATGGGACATATACAAGGCACAAATCGATGTATACTCATAATTCTATACCTGCAACATAACAATTTCAAAGGACAACTCAATACAGAAGCATAACATTTTATAACAGGTTACCAGATGAATTAAAAAATATACAAACATATGCACTATTTGAAAAACTTACCAAGGAATTTTTACTGAAAAATGTTTATATGGCACGGACTTTTAAAATTTTATATTCACAATTGACTACTTGTTTATTTTATTAATTTTTAATTTTTTTTAACTTCCATTTCAATTCTATTCTGAACACTTTATTTTATAGACAATTTACTTACTGATTATGTAACATGATTTAGGAATTATTGCTTTTATTATTATACTTTTACTCTGATTATTATTTGATGCTTTCCAAATTGGACTCCTTGATTATTGTTATTATTATTGTTTTTTTTTATTTAAAGATTTATACTTTTTTTTATTTTTGGATTTGGTATTTCTATTTTTGATATTTCTAAATGATCTTTTTAATATTTAGACAATGTAATGGTTGATTTTGTATAGTTTATTGACTTTCAGATTTCTAACGTGATTTAATTTTATTTTTGCCAGATATATATGTTTAAAATATGAATATTATAAAAAATGTATTTATTAATTGTCAGTTCTATACTCTTACCGGGTTTTTTGGAATAAATAAACTTTGAACTTTGAACTTTGAACACATGCTTATCAGCACTGCCTTTTGCATAACCTCCTTGTAACCACATGTTCTTCGATTGATGATACCTCGTTTAGTTTTTGTGTTATTATTATTTGAGCGCAACGCGTTTAAGTGTTAGTGGCGATTTTTGAAATGTGTAATTTCTGGAGCATTGATGCAACGGAATTGTGAATTTTGAATTCATGCTTCTAGGTGGAACAGTGAACCGCAAAAGGATATGAGTTGTGGAGAGACAGCTCTTGGTGCTTGCACCACGACGATGCGCCCGCACACTCAGCTTTGTCAATTCGTCAGATAACTGTCCTCTCGCAGCCGCCTTACTTGCCAGACCAGGCTTCTTGCGAGTATTTCTCATTTCAGAAAATTTAAATCAGCGCTGAAAGGAAGCCGTTTTCAGAGTATCGATGACATTAAAGCAAATTCGTACCGATCCTAAAGGCCATCTCAAATGGAGCAATCCAGGATGCTTTGCGAAATGGAAACACCACTGGGAAAAGTGTGTGAAACTTCTACTAATTTGTTTGTGGAAGGTGTGTGTGCAAGCATATTAATATATAACGGCGGCTTATTCAATGGCAGGCTTCAATGACAGGCTTTTACCGTAGTGGAGGGAGAAATAGAGCCGATAATTGAAGAAATACAGATATTACAAAACACGCCGATCGGCGGGCGTGGCCAAGGTCATCTCAAATGAAGCTATCCAGAACTGCTTCGCAAAATGGAAACACCGCTGGGAAAAGTGTGTGAATTGAGAAGGGGAATACCTTGAAGGAGACAAGGACCACTAATCTGTAAAATCAATAATAAGGTTTAAAAAAATAAAGTTTCATTATATTCTGAACAGACCTCGTATACCAACTTAATCGAGTTTTTATTATTCATTCTTTTGGGGCCTGACTTCAATCTGTAACATCCATAGCAGCCAAATTTGCAATTAATTGCACGATGAAAGCCGTTTTTTTTTTTGCACTGTCCACTAATAAAGTGTTTGAAATGTAATTTCAAATCACTGTTATTTTTGAAAAACAGATATTCATTTGTTTTTCTATTGTTTGCTATTGATTGCATATTTTCGTATATGCAGTTATGGAAAGTCTTGTCGCCGGTGTCATAGTAGTATGCAGACAGTAGCTTCTCTTAGATCAAAATTAAAATCAAACGAGTCCTAAGGGCCATCATAAATCGTAATACTATTACATGACATTGTACCACAAGCGTCGTCGACGCCAACTGTGCTGCATTTCTGGTATCGATGATGATGTTATGCGTTTGATGAGATTGCTGAGAGATTGAATATTGACAATTTGACTGCTTTTTGCCATTTAAAAAAGCTTGGATACATTTATAACCTCGATACTTTGGGTATTTAAGTACTAAGGTTAGCGAGTATTTCCCTACTGAAATGAATAAGCTAAATCGTATTCATGTGGCCATTTTTCTACTCGCTCAAAATGAAACTGAACTGTTTTCGGATCGAATCTTAACAGGCGACGAGTAGCGGATCGTGTACAATAACTGTTCTAGTTTTTGCAAAATAGTTTGAATGGCAAAAATCTTAGATCCGAGGAAGATGCAAAAAACCACCTCATAAACTTTTTTTAAGGAAGACCGGGCAGTTTCTTCAAAAATCGAATCGACGAGCTTTTCGATGGTTAGAAAATAATTATAGAGACGAATGGAGATTACATACTTTATTATTTAATTACGAGTCTTTAAAATTTAAAACTCGTAGAACTTATGCGATCGTCTGATATATTTTTCCTACAAAATGTGGGGTCATAAATTTCATTCGTATTAACCCGCAACCGAATCTTTCAGTTTCGGGTCTTCGAGCCGGATACTGACTAATTGTATATATTAATTAGCTAACCTGTTGTGTTGCGCGTCGAAGCTTTGAGTTTGATTCCCCGACGGAGTCAAGCTGTGTCTCTTCTCTCTCTCCCTCTCGCGCTCGCGGTGGTGAGCGTGCAAACCGCGGGCCTGGGCGACCAGCTGGCCCAGCCCCTGCCGGAGCGCCGAGCCGTTGGCCGGCGGCGGCTGGCCGCTGGGCTTGGGGGCGGAGGAGGTGGAGGGCGCGCTCAGCTTCTTGGGGGTGAAGAAGCCCTCCTCGGGCTGCTCTCGGTCGATGTACGACTGGAAGGAGGGCTGGGCCGGGGCTTCGCTCTTGGGCTCGGGGGGGGAGGCGGAAGTGCGCAGGGGCGGCGCTTCCGGGGCGGCGCTCCGAGGGGCTTCCGCCCTCTCCGCCGCCCCGTCCACTGAAGGGTTGTCTTCGGGGCGATTCGGCGGGGACGTCGGCGAACTCGGCTCAGTGCTGCAAACCGAGTCAATCGTGACAAAATGAGAGATGTGTGTTATGCATACCGTTAACATTTGGATGTTGATTATGGATATCGAGATTAAATTGCTGATTTCGGCCGATGTTATTGAGTTGTCAGATCGCAATCGCTGATAGTTGCCCATCCCTATATTTTTCCTTCGTCACCGTCCGACTATAATCCCCGCTAGTCTTTCGGTCTTATAGCCTCTGCCGACGAAGAAGGAGCTCGCCCCTAAGCTCGGGGCCAGAGGAGTATGCGGTCGGCGGGCGGCGGACTCCCTACCAATCCACCGTTAAGTGCTAATTTCCCAAAAACTAAAGTAATTTAAGATCTCCACTTGAAAGCGGCAAAAACAGTCATCGCTGTATTTAAATTTCAATTTCAAATCACTAAATATACTAAAAAGTAATATATTTAACTTATCAGGTATTGACCAAACACCATAGATATATACTATCGTAAAAATTTAAATAAACATCGTTTTTGAAGATTATTGCACCCGGATTTATTCTTTTTTTTTGGATAGTGTCCCTCCCTATTCACCGTCGCGTGATATTCCCCGTCGTAATTCGTATTCAACGTCGTGATAAATGGTAGTTGTTCTAGCAGTCCATTCTAGCAGTCGTTATAGTTGGACGGATATTATATTGCTAAGACCGTAGCCTGTAATTATTACAAACCCATCTAGGCCGACGATAGTGAAAGCGAAATGTTTGTTGCCAATAACGAAGGGTGGATACACAAGCAGAAAAAAAATTGGATTTGTTGATAAACATCCTCAACTGATTTGGAATACACTAAAGCCACGACTACACTGTAAAAAATAGATATTATGCCAGGGTACACAGAAATGTCAAACACAAATTTAACACGAGAGATTTTTAAAAATTAAAAATCATCGCATTATATTGCCAAAAGCAGTTTGAAGCCAAGTAAAACTCTACCGAGCTGTGAAGTTATACAGAAAATCATATAGTGAACATTTTCACTAGTTAAATCCATCTTAAAACAGTCATGCAATATTTCAAATAAGCCACAATAAAAAAAACAAGTGACAGATGAAACAAACTTTATTCTACATCCAGAGTTCCTTTTTCAAATATTGTAATTATTTGAAAAAATTGCTTATGCAAGTGGCCGGTTCCAGAAACATTCAGCGTGATTTATGGATGACCGTTTGGTGACATGGATGACCAAATATGGACACATGACTACTGCTTCTTTGTAGAATCATCTCATCCTGAATGCTGATAGGTATACGACCGGAAGTTGCTGCCGGAAGTTATTGCCCAACTCCATAACAGCAACCATAAACGCTTTGTCATCTTGCATCATGACAATGTCAGCTCTAACAAGGTCAAACAGACAAATGATTTTTGTATCTGAAGGCGATTCTCACTATGAAGGTGAAAAACATAGAACTCATGAACCATCCCTGTGAGTTCCTATTGTTCCCAAAAATAAAGAACCATTACACTTCAACGATTTTCATCGGTAGAATAAACTGTTGAAGAATATGAAAACCATGTTTTAGAGGTCACTGCGGAGGAGTTAAATAAATATTATGAAAAGTGCAATGCTCACGGTGATTATTTTGAGAAATAATAAATTGATCTTTGGCCATTCATTGTATATTTTTCTAATTCATTCTGGAAATTATCATTCGGTAGTATTAAAAAAATCATACCTATCAGAAGCGGAGCTCGTATTGGAAGAGCTATTCGGCGTGGTGGTGGCAGAACTGACTCCGAACGAGGGTGTCGTGTTGGTGGAACTGGAATCGGTGCTGTTGGAGGTGTTGTAGTTGACGAGCGGCGGGTAGTGCTTCAGCCCGGGATGCCCCGATGTGGCGTTCTCCAGGGTCTGATAGTGCTGCGTATGCGCCGGAACGATGTTGCTGAACTTGGTGTTGAGCACTCGCATTCGAGAGTCCTGCGACTCGGTGCCGCCGATTAGGATGTTAAGACCTTGGCCGCTTACCTGCGAAAAAAATAAAATTTTCAGGATGGGGATATCAAATAGACTAATTTCTATAGTAATGCCATGTAAATTTAAAATCTGCGATTTTCACAAACGCCACTATTCAGGAAAACCACTCGTCACCAGGGATGATTCGATACTGCTAATCCGACGCTACTAGTATTTGTTTGTATCTAATCAAGTATCAATACTTGATTAGACTGATAAACAAGTAAATATATTAAAAATAATAAAAATATGACTGCCATTACAGAAAGTGAACTATTGTATTTATAATTATTTTTATTACGGTTTTTTATGAAATATTTGTGGTTTATGTATCCATATAGATAAATGTATATTTCCGGAATCTACTCAATCAGACCTTTCATTTGACACTAAACAAGATATATTTATGTAAATTTATTGACATTTGGACATTTAGACAACTATTTACTTGATATTTTGACAGTTAACCCTTCAGACCTCGGCCCCTCAGCCGATTAACAAGTTGATGTCCCAAAAATTTTTAGTAAAAATTAGTAAAAAAAATTGAATTATGACACTGTCCCACCAAAACATTAATTACTGCCAAACCACTTTACCCATAATTAAAATAAAACATATTAACATAATAAAACATAATACAATAAAACAGATTAAACCGGGCCATCCCGCTGAATCGTATTGTGGCCGATATCGGCCAATTGGGGTTCTAGGGGTTAAGGTACGCTATGACACTCGGGATGGCGTAACGATTCTAACAATACCACATACTTCCGATTCGGTTTGAGCGTTAAGAAGTTACAGTGGAATACAGAAACGGAAAACATCCATAGATGAACCCTAAACACATTACACTCCTTTTTGTCGGGCAGTCGTGTAAAAAGTATTTTTTTCAGTACAGATAACAACTAAAAATCTTAATACGAAAGACAGTTTTCATTTCTTTCCATTCTTCAAGCAGTATACTCTTCAACAGACACAGGAACCTTGCTTGTTTTTATTGTCCTAAAAATGTTTAACTGCCCTAAATCTGTACTGTATAATGTCCCTTACTTACTCAAAAATTAATTATTTTGTACAGTGCCTTTTTATTAGATTTTTTCATTAATGTACGCGATACATTTAAGTTTTTTATTTTGTTAAAAAAACGTTTTTTTACGTATTTCGGGTATACCCTATAAAAACTGGTATCCCTGGGTATTTTGTCTTTGCTTAAGCTCTTTTACAATAAATGGCACCATCAAAAATGTATTTGTCTTGATTAAACCCTTTTCAATTAGAATTTTTCAGGTGACCCAATTTTTTTGCTCGCCAGTGTATACATGGGGCCCGGCTGAAATGGTTATGTTAACGGATCTGTCAAATGACGCAAAATGTCTATCGGCACTGTTGGCCTCCGACAGGTTAAAGTGTAAGTGCCCGGAAAATTATTGTAAATTAGGAACACGGTATATGTAATGAAACAAAGATTCTATAAATAAAATACAAACGGACATGGAATGCACCGACCGAAATCGGGCCCATCATATATAATTATTACAATTCTGGGAGGTGAACGGTGGATTCCGGACTAGCGACCGGCTGTGGTAGGTTTAGGACAGCTGTCTTGCCACATGTGAGCGTTCACCTTACCACCCATTCACTCCCCCTTCGAAGCCATAGAATTTGAGTGAAACAAAGAATTAGCTGGCAGGCCACGAGCGCTAACTTCCACCGCGTGAAGGTAAACAGTGAAGCTGTTCCGGGTGACGGCATTTGCGAGATCATGGTATTTATTTAATTTGTACTCGTGGTCTTTTGGGATATTTGATTCCCATGGAACAGTTAATTCTATGATAAGGACCATATTCCGAGATAGAGAGTAGAGTTATATCTACTCTCTATCTCGACCGAATCGACCTTCATAATCCAATCTTAACCCTTCAGGCCCCGCGACTGCGATATCGCAGTCAAACTGAGGGTTAACCGCGAGTCGCGAGGCCTGAAGGGTTAAGCTTTCTTGATTATTGAGAAAGGTTTTGCAGTGAAATGTTTTTTGCCTTTTTTCATTTAGCACGTACATTCATTCATTACCTCATTAATTCATTTAGTACGTCCGTAGCAAGGTTGAAACACTGACTCTCGTAATCTCACAGTGGCGTTAGGTGCGGCCAATACTTTAATGAGTGGGATAAAATAAAATAAAATACAAACGGAGCTGCCATGGAATTCACCGACCGGAGTCGAGCCTATCAAAATACTATTATTACACTTCTGGAGGGTGAGCGGTGGACTCCGGACTAATGACTAGCTGTGGTAGGTTTAGGACATGTGAGCGTTCACCTTACCACCCATTCACTCCCCCTTCGAAGCCAAATAATTTGAGATGTGGAAATTGAACTTTTAAATCATTTTTCTAGGAAGATGATTATTTTCTTGGAGAGACCAAGATCTTTGAAAAGGTGAAACAGATTTGGCTGGCAGGCCACAAGCGCCAACTTCCATTGTGTGAAGGTGAACAGTGAAGCCGTTCCGGGTGATGGCAGTTGCGAGATCATGGTATTTATTTAGTTTGAACTTATGGTCTTTTGGGATATTTGATTCATATGGTCGTCTGAACGACTTTGCCACTGGGAAACATTGCCGCAAGAAGACAGGAGGTTACAATTTAAGTTTATTATTATTATTACTTTTCCAAACAGGCAGCATAATTGCTGAAGTCTGAATATAAACTGAGTACAATTACAATTTCTGTTTAAGATATGCGTCTAATCTATTTTTGAATATGTTTACACTACACGCTTCAACCACTTCAGCAGGTAAACTATTCCACTGGTCCACAATCCTCCTGGGATTCATGTCGAATCGAGTGGATCTGTCAACTTAGTACGCTTTCAATTCATAAGAAGGGTAAGATGTAGTATGTAAAGGAACAGATTCGAATCAAGATAAGAAATTATGCTTAATGCATAATTTCCTAGCTACCTATTCGAACCCCCATTCTAGTAGTGTTTTTCACAATGGTTGAGCCGCTGTGTGCTAGTGCCAAGGGGACTGATTTTTTAGGAGATTAAAATACATTTATTTTGTATGAATAGATGTATTTATGTCAAGGTTGGATACTTTTTGGACATTGAGGGGTGTCAGTTGCTTACCGTAGCAGTACCAACGGATATAGGCTTCATCTGCGTCTGCGACAGCTGTATCAAATCCATCATGGGCTGCTTCAAATCCAAGTGAATCCGATGCGAGTTGGCCGATGGAGTAACTGCCGCATGGGAGGCGACTCCAACTTGTAAGGCAGCCTGGCTGTGATGGTATGAGGGATGCGACTGCGACATTGGCTGATTGGAGGGATGCATGGCGGCGGACATGGGCGAGGACTGGGTCATCTGTTGGTAGGACTGCGCCGTCTGCGATTGAGGATATAACGGAAACTGGCGGAGGGGAGTCGAGTTTGATTCTGCTGGCGTTGGCGGCACTGCTCTACTGCTGTTGTGGGCACTGTAAAACAAATAATTGATGCATTTCTCTTAAGCTTTTTACAAATTCCAGTTTAGTTTGCAAATAGTTTGACCTATAAATAGGAGAGTAAATGATGCGCTCATTCTCTGCGATTGTCTAATCAAACGCACACTTTGCCATTGTTCTTGTCATCACACTGATGTCATTTCCTGCATATATTGCGTATAAATGTAGGTTAGTTTGTATTTTTAATTACCTGAGTTTCATTAGGGCACGAGCTGGTATGTTCATCTCAACGAAGGCAATTGGGAAGATTCCTATTCGCTCGTTTAATTTTCCTTCTGCCCAGTTTTCATCGACTCGACGTATCACAGTTATTACGGCACCTAGGCATAGAGAAAATATTCAGTTATCACTTATTTTTGCTATTCTTCCATCCAAAGATAGTCATAAGCAATATTCTCCATTTTACTTTCACGGACCACTAACCAACAAGGGACGGAAAGTATTGTGAAAGCGTATTTTTTTTTGAGATGACTGAAATATCCAGTTTGCGCCCCCTGAGACGATTAAGACCATTCCCAAATGAAAGAGCACAAATGCTTGATCCGATTGAGCTAGAATTTGGCATGCAGTCATTATTTAGTCATGGCAAGAGTTGTAAAGGTTGTGATCAAGATCAGTTCACCAGGGGGAGCACTAGTCATATTTCAATCTCGAAATATTGGACTTACAGGCTTGACATTTGGTACACAGATGCCTCAATGGGCCGAAATCATATATGTATATTTGCGTAAACGATTGAATCAAACATGTTTAATGAATGCGTTGCATTCACTATCCGCACTCATCGCTAACTTTCCTTTCCAATCAGGTCAACCTTCTTCCCGAAGGGACATCATGCCCAAGATCCTTTCACGAGTCCTTGGTTCCTTACCGGGAAACATTTGCTGAGGATGAAATGTGCAGATTTCGCTGAAGTGAAATTAAGAAGCACGAAAGATAGGACTGGTCGCAGTGATAAGACAACACGGCCTATACAACCCCTTCACTGACTTCTTATCTACTATATACTCGCCAGTCGTCCTCCACAGTCGACTGGTCATCGTTTACGATGTCTTGTCTAGGGTCTTAGAAACTTCAGTAGCTCGGGAGTGATGTTACCTACAACTGGCGAACCCTGCACTCCAGGAAGGTATAATGATAGTGACCGTTCTTTCAACCTCGAATGAAAGTAGAGATGTATACAGTCCACTGCCTAGCTACACCGACTAGCCCATGAGGCCAACACTTTACCGCGAGGCACTGGGAAGCGAACCCAGCAAGCCAACCTTGCTGCCCGACTACCAGATTTGGCTGGATTTCTCTGTCCTCCCGTCTGGCTATAGATCCGAAGTCGCTTGAGCGGTTTCTACCTAATGTAAATTCAGCAGTTATTCAGTTTAAATTTATCGCGAGCCGTGGGGTCCTTTGCCCGTCTCTTCACTCGAGATCGGGTGCCCAACTGGTCGTTTCAAGACTCTAGGTGACAGGTCAGCATCTATCCCTGCTGACTAGGAAACAGTACATGGTTTCCAGACCCCTCGAGTTATTCGCCGGAGTGCACAGTCCGTCACGGCACGGTGCGCAAACTGTCAAGCAGCGTCCAAAGGCCATCCCCCAGGGGTAACTGATCCACCGGCCGTGGCATAGGAAACAGAGTATATACCGCGATAGACTCTCCTTGAGCAGTCTACTAGATTGTAGCTGAACTGTGAGTTAAGCCGACCAGAAACAACGAGTAGGTCTTAATAGCCCAACTGCACGAAAACCGATAGCTACCAGGGAGAGGTCGACTAGGGTTGTCGACTACAGCGGGCGAACCCGTCACCTCAGGAAGTTTTAACGATTAGTCGTTCTATCTCCCTGGAGTGAACGTAGAAGACTTGGGACAAAAACAGTCCACCATCTAGCTACGTCACAAGCCCGTAAGAGACCAACGCCTTAACCGCGAGATAGCCAGGGATGTTACCTGGCGGGCCGACACTCGCGCCCTTACTTCCAATTGTGACCAGATTACTCCAGTCTCTCGATTGGTTACGAGTTCGAGGTCGCTTGCGCGGTCCTCTCCCTTACGAAGTGGTGAAACGGTGTTTACCGAATCTATCGCGGACCACAGCGTCCTTTGCCCGGCTGTTCACCCAGGATCGGATAGCCGATGGTCGTTTCAAGAGCAGTCGCCGTAAGGTCCGCAACCACCCCGGCTCTATAGGAAACAGTACTGCTTCCAGACTCCCCCGACTGTTAGTCAGAGTGCACAATCGATTGGCTTATGCCGCACGGTGCGCAGACCGTCCAGGAGCGCCAGAAGGTTGATACCCAGGGGAAACTAACGATAAGGCCAGAGTCCTACCCAGGCTCGCACTTCATGCGTGGAAGCCGTCGGATAGGTGTTGACCCAAGAGTGTGACCAACCCTGAACAGAATGGGTCTTCGTGGCCAACTCAGCAAGGGCTCATTAACTCCCAGGGAGAGGTCAGTAAGGTTTGTTTGTTTGAAAAGCTTTATTGCACACACAAAAGAATACAATGTGGTGGGCCTATTGCCAAGTGGCAATATCTACCGACCATACCGCCAGGGTTATTGTGACTGAAGGTTTATGTGGGCAAATTAATTTACAAGTAATAAATGAATGGTCTTTCAAGGTCTTTCTATTCTCCATAAAAACACTTCTTGGATAAATTTAATTTATGAAAAAATCACTAATTTACAATTTCATATTGCAGCCTAGACCAATAGATTTAAATGTTTGTCGCCGCATCGATGTTGCACTCGATTCAATTTTTACTCATGAGATGCTGTTTAAATTATTTTTACAAAATGTCAACCCACCTTTTTCAAAAATCAAACATCCTTCTTCATCGGGCGCTGTCATTCGGAAATCGTATAAGGCTTTGCATTGTGGCGTTACATTTGGAAGGGGGACTAATACCTGAAAATAGAGAAAATAATATATTAAAACACCCTTATTGCCTCACTCTCGCGGTAACAGAAAAAAGCTACTGGAATAGCAACTGCAATGCTGCTGCAATGAGTACCTTATAAGCGGAGGAAAGCGAGTCGGTGGGTTGTCATACTGTGCAAAGTACTTATTACTATACTGTGACAACCTACCATGAAATGTCAATAGTTGGCGACACTGGAAAGTGGTGTCCCGTTAGAGACCTGGTGTCTTATAGAGAGGAAGAAAGAATGATTATTTATTATTCTTACTTGAACATAGCTAATAGGAAATATCCCTCCTTTCCCACCACATTCGCCTTGATACCAGTGAGAGTCGAGTTTTCTTCTTAACATTATCACCTCGCCTTTCTTGAATGACAGATCTCTGCAAAGATATAAAAAGCAGACATTAAAATATTCATAATTGTTTTTAGATAAATACATAAGGAAATTATTTTCTTACCCAGGTTCTTTAGACATGTAGTCATACACAGCTAGCGCATGAGGAACAACAGGTTGCGGTATTGCTTGGTGGGTCTTCGTTGGATGGTCAGCCGAGTTAGTTTGGTTTCCTCGCTGATTTTGCTGAAAATAAAATATATATTTGAATATTGAAACAATATTTACAATAACATATCGGAGACAAGCATCTCGGGAGCGAGGACTGGAATAGCTTCTGAAAAGTTACAAAATATTCTACAATTGCTAAGCGAGGACTGGAAGAGCTTCTCAACAGCTACAAAACATTCGACAATTGCTAAGCGAGGACTGGAAAAGCTTCTCAACAGCTACAAAACATTCGACAATTGCTAAGCGAGGACTGGAAAAGCTTCTTTAACCTTTCGGAAGCAAGTCATTCCACGCAAAATTGTCGAAGCCCTCGAAAATTTGTTTGTAGAAGGTGTGTGCAAGCATACTAATAAATAACGGTGGCTTATTCAATGGCAGGCTTTAATGACAAGCTTTTACCGCAGTGGAGGAAAAAATAGAGCCGATAATTGAATACATACGGATATACCACAAATAATACGAAAAACGCCGATCGGGGTGCGTGGCCACCCAGGAGTTAAAGCTACAAAACATTCTACAATTGCTAAGTGAGGACTGGTAGAGCTTCTTAAAAGCTACAAAACATTCTACAATTGCTAAACGAGGACTGGAAAACTTTCTTAAAAGCTACAAAACATTCTACAATTGCGAGGACTGGAATAGCTTCTCAAAAGCTACAAAACATTCTACAATTGCTACAGTGTAAAAACTATGTACATAGTCTGTTCAAAAGGTATTCAGCCTTATTTTTACATTCCTGACCAACCAACTAACAAAGAGGGAAAATATTGTGAATGCGCTGGAAAAAAAAAGCTAGATCAAGATGGAAATATTCATTTTGTGTTCCCCGTGATACGATTAAGACCATTTCCAGATTGAAGTCTGTCTGTGTGTCTGCGTATGTATATTCTTTCCAGAGTCCAATCGTCTCTCTCCGCATGAATTAGACGGTTGCATTTCGGTGCTGCCGATCCGAGTTCATAGACGAAAATATCAATTCAGATTTTGCGACATGAACATGCTTTGATAATGCATACTTATTTATTAAAATCGAGTCTCTAACTATTATAGTGAACGAAGAAATGCAATTAGACCCTGTTCTTACATAAAAAAGGAATATGGCCGAGTGGCAATCTTCAATAGATAGGTATGTCATAAATAACTACTTACTGCATTCTGATGGTGCATCTGGGCGATTCGGCTCTGCATAAGGCTGGCGCTGGGCGTGAGGTGGGGGGCGGCCCTCTTGTGGTCGGCGTGCCTCATGCTCTCCAGGATCCGCATCAGCAGCACGTTGGGCGGCAGCTCCTCCACCTTCGTCTCCACCAGCACCCGGCACTCGGGACATCGTAGCTCCTTGTGAGATTTTACTATTTCCTACAATGTAAGAAAATTTACTTTGAATAATAATATGAACTTTCACGGCTTTCAAATTTCAAACTTTCAAATCTCGCATTTCCTACGACGGAATCTTTGAGAGTCGTCGACTACTATGGGCGAACCGCCACCCCAGGAAGGTATAACGATATTACAGCCATTCTTTCGACCGTGGGTTACCGCAGAGACTTAGGGACGACACAGTCCACAAGTTTAACTACTCCACGAGCCCAAAAGGGGTCAACGCCTCACCGCAAGGCACTGGGAAGTAAATTCAATTAGCCCGTTCTAAGCTTCACCGCGATAGGGCTTCTGCACCCAGGGTTGTCTTATAACGAGGGGACTCCTCAACGGTCAACAAATAGAGTTGTCAACTACAACGGGCGAGCCCAACACCTCAGAAAGTTTTAACGATTGGTCGTTCTATCTCCCGTAAAGTTAGCGCAGAAGACTTGGACAAAACAGTTCACCGTCAAGCTCCACCACATGCCCGTAAGATGCCAACGCCTTATCCGCAAGATAACCAGGTATATTACCCAGCGGGCTTACACTCACGCCCTTACTTCCAATTGCGACCAGATTACTCCGGTCTCTTGACTGGTTACGTTCGAGGTCGCTTGCGCAGTCCTCTCCCTTACGAAGCGGTGAAACGGTGTAACCCAAATCTATCGAGGACCACGGCATCCTTTACCCGGCTGTTCACCCAGAATCGGGTAGCCGATGGTCGTTTCAAGATTAGTCGCCGTAAGATCCACAACCACCCCCGCTTTATAGGAAACAGTACTGCTTCCAGACTCCCCCGACTGTTAGTCAGAGTGCACAATCGATTGGCTTTCGCCACACGGTGCGCAGACCGTCCAGGAGCGCCAGAAGGTTGACTCCTAGGGGAAACTAGCCCTAAGGCCAGGGTCCTGCCCGAGCTCGCACTTCATGCGTGGAGGCCCCCGGATGGGTGTTGACCCGTGAGTGTGACCAACCCTGAGCAAAATGGGTCTTCGTGGCCAACTCAGAAAGGGCCCATTAGCTCCCCCTCAACGGTCAACAGCACAAACACGAAATTCTGTATAGCATTTAATTACGATAGCCTGTGGTAAGATCCAATATAACATGGCTGCTGTTCCCAGGGTTGGCTCGGAATAGAGCATTTTTATAAAAGCTTGTCTTTAAAAATATTCTTATTAATCATACATACACATTGGCTGTATACAATGTATATCTAAATGAAATATACCCAAGATGCTAAATTATGTTTTAGTGGGAAACTTGAATAAAGTAGGTAAGTGATAAGCATTATTATATCTCTGAATTGAGGATCCATAAAAGTAGACGTAAAACAATAGCATTAGTCATTTGTATGTACTTAGTCAAATGTAGAATATGATAAGATATTAAGCAGAATGACCTGTGAGATAATTTAACAATAAATATGTCAAGGAAATAAAGCAAGGAGAGTAATATTGATAAAATGAATGAGGCGAGACAGTTTTTAGGCCCATCAAACCCATCAAATGGAGGGTGAAACTTCTATGATGATGATGCCGGCCAAGCCTAGCTAGGAGTCAATTTTTACTTAAGTGTTTGGAGACAAGGATGACTGCCACTGAATCGCTCAAGTGACACCCTATACCAGAGGTCCTCAAACTTTTTAAGATACGAAACCCTAAGTCAGTCACTTACATTTAGCGGGGGAGCCCTTTGCCGAATGGAGGGAAGGGAAGGAGGGAAGGGGGTTAGAGTTATTGAATGCCCTTTTAAAAAGTCTTTTATATAAAAAATTAGCTTACTTCCATGTCATTTCGTGATACATAATCCAAATCAATTTAAACACTAAAAGAATTAACCTTTCGGAAGCCAGTCATTCCAAGCAAAATTTTCCAAGCCCTCGAAAATTTGTTTGTAAAAGGTGTGTGCAAAAGCATACTAATAAATACCGGTGGCTTATTCAATGACAGGCTAGTTAGTTAGTTTATCTGGGCTTTTTCACCGCACTTGGCCTCTTGATTGGGCCGTTGTGCCTGGCTCGTGTTTCTATTTATGTTACTCCAGCCAACCCAGGCTGTCCCAGAAGGTTAGCAGCCTGTTTGGGTTGCTACAGGCCTCCGGGACAGATGCTGGAGATTGTAGTATTTTTGCCCGTTGCTCTGCCACGCTCCATGAGCACATGCTGTGGCGTTTCTTTTTCCTCCATGCATCTTCTGCATAGAGGGCTGTCTGTCACAACTATGGTAAACAGGTATTTGTTTAGGCGACAGTGGCCTGTCATAGTACCTATGACTTTACGGATTTTGTTCCTTTTTAATCTGGTGAGGTTGCGGGCAAGTTTTTTAGACGCTTCCGGAACCGCGTTCTTTGTTTGCCTGCATCCTGCGTTTTTTTTCCATTCTGTAAGATGAGTTTCATCGGTGTTCCTGCGTAGCCATGTTTTTATTTGGCCTGGGGTACAGGCAGCAAGGGTTCCGGCCCATATACTATTTTCTTTGATCCCCTTTTGGCCAGTTCGTCTGCCGCGTCGTTGCCCAGTGAGTTGCGGTGCCCTTTAATCCATTGCAGGGCCACTCTATTTGAGCCTGCAATGGATTGAAGCGCATTGTGGAATTCTAGTACAAGGACAGAGGTTATAGTATTTTTTTGCTAGCGCTTGTAGCACGGAGGCACTGTGGGAGACAAATTTCAAACTTAGGTCTCCGACATCTTTGGCTGCAACTGCCTGTGCTGCTCTGGTGATGCCAATGCATTCTGCTTGGAAGATCGTATTTAAGTTGCCTAGGGTAGTTGATAATTTATAATATGGCAGGCTATAATGACAGGCTTCTACCGCAGTGGAAGGAGAAATAGAGCCGATAATTGTGTAGGGGTAATGTGGATTTTTATCTATGACCTTTTAACTGTACATATTATTTGTTTGTTTATTACATTGTCCAGTTTACTGTGGAATACTGTGGATAACAAATTAACTTCAATTTAATTACAGTAGCGTGTGATTTTTGGCTGCGTGTGTGTGTGTGTAAAAGAGACTACTTTGAAGGAGATTAAAGTAGCCTGTGTGATTTTTGGATGTATGTGTGTGTGTTTGTCAAGAAGTCTACTTTGTAGGAGTTCAGGGTAAACTTAGTTTGAATGAATGAGTATTTTGCCAACCAAAGCTTCGATACTTTTTTAACAGGAAGGTATCTGGATAGAGGACTTTCCACTGGAGAATTATAGGGAAATAATACTTTTTAATATAGGCTGAAACAATCTCCAGCATTTTCGATTATTAAGAAAGATTTTACGATTTTAGACGTTTTCTCCTCTCCTATACAAATTGCATAGAGGATCGTTTAGGAGGATCAAATTGCATAGAGGATTGCACTAACCATCGTTTACAGGAGCAACTGAGAAACCAGTTATATCAGGATGTAGCGATCCCATCGTAATCTGAAATTAGTGTAAAGCTGTGATTTTTTGCCCGAAATTCTCACCTTTAAACATTTAATGCAAAATGTGTGCTGGCATGGAAGGACTCTGGAAGATGTGTCCAGCCTCTCCAGACAAACGGAACACTCCAAGAGGTCGTTCAAAAGGCCCTCATCCATGCTTCACTGAGACTCTGAAAATAGAACAGATAAATATATTAACCCCTTGAGTATGATACGACCAAATCTGGTTCTGAAACAATTATCCGTTGAGTATGATACGACCAGATCTGGTTCCGCGTTTTTTTTCACTTCTTTGACGTTCTCATATTTATTCATAATTATCTAATTGTTTTACAAAATGATATTTCAATATTCTATATTCGAAATTTCAATGCAATCATTGTGCAGTTGTTCTTTTTATGATTGGTGTAGTAGTTTCGTAGTTATAGAACTTTAAGGTCGATGTCGCCGAAAATCCTGCAAAAGAGACAGATGCATCCATGAAAATACCCATTTACTCCAAGGGTTAAAAGGAATAAAAAACACGACTGTCATTACAAAAACTGAACTACTATATTTAAATTATATTTTTTAACGGTTCTTTTATGAAATATTTGTGGTTTATGTATATATTTATAGATACATATATACTTTCTGAATGTACTCAATCAGACTTTTCATTTGATATTAAACACGATATATTCATGTAAATTTATTGACATTTGGAGATTTTGACATTTAGACAACTATTTACTTGATATTTTTACAGTTAAGATACCCTATGACACTAGGGATGACAGAACTGTTCTAATAATACTACATACTTCTAAATCGGTTCGATCATTTAGAAGTTATTGTGGAATAAAGAATAGTAAAACATACATAGATGAGCCCTGAACACATTACGCTACTTTTTTATTGGGCAATTGTGTAAAAAAACAATAGTAAAAAGGTTCTTCTATCTATCTCTCTATCTAATACTCTTCATTGTGAACATTTCACAATGGGCCGGTTTTATTGCCTGAATGACAATCTGTTACAACCAACCCTACTATGATTTTATTTTGATTTTGTATCATTGTAAATATACAGTGTTATAAATGTTAATCACAATATTTATGAAATTGAAAACTATTGAGGTTGTTTGAAATGTCAAACGATAATGCAGCTGTTGTTTATAATGATAAAAATGATAAAAACTAAATTAATACTAAATGTTTGAAACACCCAATGTTTTGGCGATATTGCAACAAACATTGTCTAGAATAGTGCTTTTCAACCTTTTTTAGATTGCGATCCCCTTTTTGGTGAAAAAAAAACTCTTGCAAGACCCCCCTTTAGACTGTAAGTTAGTTCTATCGACCCCCCTTATTCTCTTCCACAGCTGTAACTGTAAGCATCCAATAAAGAAAGTGTTGGTAAAAACAATGGCAAAAACTGCGTTAATTTCAACTGTTTTTTACTTTTAAGCCCTCGAGCCGCGAGATTTCGCGAGTGCATGTCTTTGAAAGACTATGTATAATTATAGAAATTTTAGATTTATTATGGCGGCCGACCAAAATATTAATTTCTCCCAAACCGTTGTTGCACTTTAGAATTGTTGCATATTAGAACTTTTGAATACTAACTTTAGAAAACGATCGGTCCTAACGAGGCGCAACTGTGTTTTTTCGTTTGAGTCCAATCGGTCCCTCTGAGGCTCGCTAAAGCTGTACTTAAATGTTTCCATCATACAGTATTGCAAAAGCAATAGTAAAACACATAATAAATATGATTCTCTACCAAAGCTGTAAATGTTGACAATTAGATGATAAATAAAGATTTTGTAATATTTTAATTTTTTATTTTTAGATAGCCTGTGAAGACGAAGGGCTGTGCATCCGAGACTTTCAGGGAATTGATACTGCTCAGAAACGAATCGACCTCCAGAATCCAATCTGAAGCTTTCTCAATTATTGAGAAAGGTTTTGTAGTGGAATGTTTTTTGCCTTTAGATCCATCCCGCGCAAACTGTATTGTGGGTTTGCAGGGTACTGTCAGACCCTTGTTGGCACGAACCACTGAAAGGCTAATTACCCTCAGAATAACAGCAAGGACTTTGTTGTGGCGGTCGCAGCCAGATAGAATATGTCTAGCTGTGAAAGGGGTGTTGCTACAAAGGGGACATGAACTTTCCTCTGAATAGCTCCAATGAGCAAGGTTACTGGGGTCTGGAAATGTATGCTGGAAGGCATTTAAATAAAATTTCAGCATCTCTGAGGAATATTCAGAGGAATACAAAAGTCCCCAAGTTATCATGAATACCTATGAATACTGTACACTATTTTTACCTATATCTTGATTGAATAAACCTAATCCAATATACTTTAACCGCCCTACCTAGACGAACGTACATGATACGGCCGCTATATTATCGCCTGAACGCAACAAGCCGTAAAACCCAGAAAGTCTAAATGATACGTCAAATTGTTCCTACAATTCTAAATACAAAAAAGAGTCTCTTGTGTAAAAAAAATGTCTGGTATATTGTAAACAAGTATTGTTATTAAGTAATCTAATAAAAAAAAACATTTTTTTACCTACTTTTTAAATAATAACCCAAAGGTAGGATTTTATATAAAGGTACGGTTAAAATAATTAAAATTTAAGAAAGCTCTTTTAAATGCTGAATAACAGATGTATTCCCCCATTTTTCTTTAACCCCTAGAGCCCCAATTGGCCGATATCGGCCACAACACGATTCAGAGTGAATGCCCCATTTTAATTTAATTTGATTTATTTTATTGTTTTATTATGTTAATATGTTTTATTTTAATTATGGGTACAGTAGTTTGGCAGTAATTTATGTTTTGGCGAGACAGTGTCATAATTCTATTTTTTTACTAATTTTTACTAAAATTTTTTGGAACATCAACTTGTCAATCGGCAGAGGGGCCGAGGCCTGAAGGGTTAAGTAGGTATCTAGTTATTTGCGTATTAAGTAATTATTATTATACTATTAATTGTTTACGTTTTTTCAATCTTACTGATCTTTCCATCTTTCTGCTGATGATTCACCTTATTTGCAGTAATTGAAGTGAGATCATGCAACCTTTGTTTTTTTTTAATAATAATTACTGAGGTTTTTTAAAACACAAATAAATGTAAGGTGTATGGTTTTTTTCATTTATTTTATTCTGTAAATTCTATAAATATTTCTGTAATTAACTGCAAATAAACCTCATTAATATAATAATGATTATATGACATCAAAGCATTCCTCCATTTGCTATTATTCTTCAATGATGAAAAATGAAATAGTCAAATCCTTCCCTGGCCAACCTTAACATAAATTTATTGACATATTTGTATTAGTTTATTTTAAATTTACCTTATTACACCTGCTGTGTGTATTGTACGGTGACAATTAAGAATTACTTTATCAAATGGTTAACTGTAAGATATCGCTATAGCGGTAAGTCCACCATTTGTTCATAAATAGTCTTTTTTTATAAAACCAGTGTAATATTCATTAAGTATTTTTTATAGCATAATAAAGTTATTCTATTCTATTCCAAAAACCTGTTGATATTTTAATATAAAGGGTTTTCAAATAAGGGAGGGTCGATGTTAATTAATTAATTGTCAGGGTAGCATGTTTTTATCGGGTTCGTACATTTTTTTTAAATAGCTTTCGGGTCCATGCCCGCGGAGTTGCCGAAAGGGTGCGTGTTGGTTTTTTTGCTTTATATTGTGGAAAAAGAGGATAATTATTGTACACTTGTTAGTGTAGCGTGTTTTTAACAGGTTTGTACATTTTTTCTGAATAGCGTCCGGAGCCATGCCCGCGGAATGAATTATCCGGCGAGAATGAATTGCCGGGGGCATCTGAAGAGCAAGTTAGTCGCGATTGACGATTAACGATTAATTGAGTTAGTCGCGAATAAATCAATCGTGACTGATTATTCGATTGAAATATTCAATCGATTGACCCAACACTGCGCGCGTCTAAAAAAACCGTTGATTCGGTTGGCATGTGCGTACTTAGCGGAACAAATGCTGGATTTCAACTTACAAGAAAACGTAATTTTATTAAGTTCTGATCTATATGAGTTTTATATTTTATTTTCGTCGGTTGGTATTAAGAATCATAAATGAATAAGTTCATTATACAACTTTAACAAACCATCTTCTCGCGTGTTTTTGCTCATATAATTACTGTTATTCGTATCCCACAATTCTTCGATGTCACAATTCCCCCCATTTTACAGCATCTTTTTGTGATTATGTGTATAGTCATTATGTATGGCGAGGACAAGACGAGGCGTGAACTGAATTCGTAGCGGGTGCCGTCACGCGACTCACTCGGCGCAATCATTGCGACGAGTTTTGCACTTGCGGCGATAATAATTGAACATGTTTAATTCTACTGGCGGCTATCAAAATCGCCGCGAATGAATCAAATTGCTACGAGTAGCCTGTCACACCTAGCGAGTTTGCTCACTGCGATTGCATTTGTAGCGAGTATTCGCTCCGTGTGACCGAAGCTAAGGATTAGGCTAGGAATATACGTCCGAATTTGCTTCCGATTGATCAACTATCAGAATAGATTCACTCCATACATTACAATTATATTGACCATTTTTCTGAAATTCGTCCCTGAGATATCAGCGTGTTCATTCGTTGTGTTCGTGAAAGTAGATGAAAAAGATGGACGTTGAAATACTGCTACTTATTGCATATTTAATTGGCTGATGTAAAAAAAAGAAAATGAAACGACGCTATTGGATCCTTCCTATTAATTTGACGAAACATCGAGACAGTCATTTCCGTTTGAAGCATTCTAATTTGTTAAAATATCCATGTTTTTTGGTATCTTACAACCCAACAAAAACAAATGCGAAAATCAATTTGTGGTGATTTCTTGTCCCGTATTGAGAGTGAAGGCAGAGACTGAATGGGCCGTGTAGTCACTGGAGATGAACCTGGATATTCGAATATGATCCCGAAATCCGTAGACAAAGCCTACAGTGGGTGGAAGAGGGTGTAGAGCGCCCAACGAAAGCAAGGATGTCAAGCTCACGGCTGAAGGCAATGCTGATCATTTTCTCCAATATTCATGGCATTATTCAATGTGAATACGTTCCTGAGGGCCAGACAGTGACTGGAAAGTTCTATGTTGAATCTTGGAGCGACTGCGACGGTGTTTTCTGTGAACGACCCGAACTCGCCGCAGACGACTGGCTCTTGCACTATGACAACGCGCCGGCTCATTCCTCCTTGGTTGTGGGGAATACTTGGCGAAAAAAAGTGTCCCAACCAACCAAAAAAGTGTACCGCATCCACCCTACAGCCCCGACTTGGCCCCCTGTGACATCTTGTTCCCTAAAATAAAGTCACCTCAATGGAACCCACCATGGCACCGTAGAGGCCGTTCAGGAGGCTGCGACCGTCGTTTTGAAAGACCTTACTTTAGGTGACTATCAAGGCTGCTTCCAATCATGGGAGAAACGTTGGAAACGTTGTTCAGAGTTAGGAGGGGACTAATGTGAAGGCTAAAGTTTGGTTGCTAACTTCATTTGACAGTGTTTTATTAACAATATCTCGGAATTTAATTGCCACACCTCGTAAGTACCTAACGTGTCCTACAGCGAAAAATCGTGCAGTGGACAAGAGGCAACGTTTTTTTCTAAAGCGCGGCTAATGCCAGCAGCCGGTTAACCCAGCCTAATTTAAACTATCCATATGGGGTGCAGTATTGATAGGGTGAATATCTGACAGGTGAGGATTCGGTGGGTGAGACAGGCGGCGCAAACTTGGCGCCTGCTCTCTCCACTGGGTACAAACTGGTGGGTCCAATTACTGGTGACCATTATCTTTCATTTGATTTTATTTTTAAAAATGAAATTTCACGCGTGACACCCTTTATCTCCTCGTCGACTTTCCCACGACTCAAAAGTAAATACGACAATCCGATAAGATTCCATCGTGTAAACCAACCGCCAATTCAAGAATTATAATGTTATGATATCATCCGTTATTGTCGTTATTGATAATAACAAGCGATGATGTGCGTTTTATCTGTTAATCTGCAGTATTTTAGGCAATAAGACGACCGCAATTAGTGGGTTTGTAAATTGGTATGTACGAACCCTGGCGTATCGCGTTGAGTCAGCTACAGACGAAAAACTCCAATAAAGTACCTAGGTATTATACATTTTATGGAAACTTTATCACTGAACAATCACCAAATTTAGCACCGAATATTCGTCCGTGTGGCCGCGCAGCCATAAACGATGGCAGCCCGAAAATAGCGCTCCATAGCGGAAGACAACGGGCGGGCGGCGGACTTCCCACGGGATGTATGGCGGAAAACCGTCGGTTATTTTATTATTATAAATAAAACCACAAAACCGCAGCGGAATAAAGACGGGAACGAGTCGCGACAGGACGACGGGATCGCGACTCGGTACATCCGCTCGCCGACGAGAACAAAAAAAAGCGACTGGCAATTCGAACGAAAAATCAGAAACGAGCGTTCTTGTTAATCACAATTTATTGGGCTGGTAAATATGGCAAATAGAAAAGAAAAAGAGATGGACGTAACCGTTATTTTACAAGTATCCAATTATTAACCGCACTACCCATAAAGTACTGTCATACGGTCGCTATATTATAGCCCGTAAACCGTACGTTCAAGTACAAAAAAAAATCAAAAAGAAACCGAAACCCACAAAGGGTACCTACGTGATACGTCAAATTGTTCCTACGATTCTAAACACAAAATGGGACATAAATGGGTCTATCCTGTAAAAAAAATTGTCTGGTATATTGTAAACAAGCACTGTTTACAATCTACCAGACAATTTGAACCCAATGATTTTTTTTGGGTGGATCATATAGAAATTAAAGTTTTCTTGGAATTTGTTTGGCCATATGTTGAAAAACAGGACACGTTAGTGTCCTGTTTTTCAGTATTTGGCGTAGAATATTCATGTCAATTCATATTCTTCACTTTTATACCGTTTTAAAACAGTCAGCATATTCGCAAGGTCCATATTCTTTTTATTCTTGTATTTATAGGGCTGTGACAATGTCCCATAGTTTCGGCGCATCTTTGTATAAAGATTCATATATCTTTTTATAAATATACATCTTTGTATAAATATGTATATTTTTTATTTTATTTAGGTAAGTAACAGCATGAACTTATAATTAGATACATAAATTCTTTAAAAAAAACATGCTCTTATGCCGATTATAACTTACGCCGTTCGAAATTATTTGAAAAATATTTTACAAACTAAATTATGAAACAGAAAATACAATACATCCGTAAATATTTCTCAATCAAATGACCGCAAATGTTGTAGAGTTAATCGCAAACATATAAACTTTTACAATTAAAATTCAAAATAAGTAAATGGGAATACATAATAATATACATACAAGTTATATTATATTTATACATACATATTACAAATCAATAATTACTGGCAGTTGTCGCTGCAGCTTCAAGGGCGATTCGTACTGCCGATTGGAAGCTAATGTTGTTTCTACTATAAATGTCAAGCCCTGTGAATTTATCATTATACGTACGTGGCAATCGGTTAAGCATTGAATTGCGCGTGTAGTTAGAATGTCGTCTCGGGGGCTCGAATAACTCTTATACATCTTTGTATAAGAATAGGGTATAATCGCAATCGCTAATCGCAGTATTTTCGTCGCGCGAGCTACTCGTTGGCCACATATCCTCACCAATGCGACCGCCGCTGTCTCCGCTCGTGCCCATATACTCGCCATGACGTTTCGTAGCGCACTGATATGAGTTATTTGACAAGCATATATCTAGACGGTTAACCGCCCTATGTACACTAACGTACGTGATAGCTCCGCTATATTATCGCCCGCATACGATAAAAGTTTATTAACAAACAAAAGAACAAAACCCAAAAAGCGTACGTGATACGTCAAATTGTTCCTACGATTCTAAATACAAAAAAGGATCATAAATAGATTTATTGGACAAAAAAACTGGTATATTGTAAACAAGTATTGTTATTAGGAAATGTAATTAAAAAACCCAACTGTGTATAAAAAACCCAAAGGTAAGCGTGCTTGACAAGCATTGCAAAAATATAAAATTTCATCCAGCATTGTCCAGCAATTTTGACAGCTTAATTCTAAGCGATCAAAATTGCATGTCAAGCACGAAAAATTCACGTCCTTGACAAGCAATTTTACCATCCAGCAAGGCCCTTTAGCAACGCAGACAAATCACGAAGCAGCAGCTGCATATTTCACAGTGAAAAATCACAGGGACGTTTATAATAGGTTCCTTTCTCAACTCTACTACCATAAAAAAACACAAATCACAAACATGTCACAAACGTCAAAAAGTGATCAAATGTCAGATTGATCGTAGTTTTCTCGGATATTCACCGGGTTTTATTTCCGTAAATATGGTTAAAATAGCGCTGCAAATCAAAGCCAATCTAGAATGCGTCGAGAAAGTGTACACGAGGCATCCGGATTATCAGTGGTTTTTGAAATTAAAGTGTGGAAGCTGCGGCGAGGTCTCGGAGAAGTGGCACGACTTAATGGAGTCGGAGAAGGTTCCACATAAGCACAATCGGTCAGAAACGCATTTAATAATCAAGTGCAAACTGTGCTCGAGGGAGAATAGCATGGATATTATCGAAGGGAGCAACGGTGAGTTATCGAACGGGACAGAGGCCGCATAATAAAGGGGCAAACATATTATCGGACGTATCCGTGAGCCGCGGCTTACGGATTCGACTGATAGTATGCACAGTCGTTTGGGACGCGGCTTGCGGATCTCTATCGGACGTCCAAAGCTTCAAAGGTCACGTCCGCGACTGACATCCGATAATGTGCACGGCTCAATAGAAATTCATTACACAGATACCTTTCAGTCGCGTCCATAAGTCGCGGCTGACAGACGCGTCCAATAATATTCCCACGCCTTAAGCCACTCGGGCAGCCTCAATCGGCTGGCTGACGCATGAAAAGTTGGACGGCACACTAGAAATATAAATGATAGTGATTCACAGCTGTTATGGCCTGTTAGTATTTTGGAATTACTGCATTTCTCAAAAATCTAAAAAATAAAGAAATACTACTGGATTCGATCATTGTAATGCTAAATGTGAAAGAAAAAAAAATCTTCAGACGCGTAAAATTTCAGGACCATGTTTACATAAAAAAAAAAAAAGATTTTAAAATTCAGTTTTAAGGTTGTTTTTTAAAAAAAACTAATCTACCCTACCACCAAATAGGTTTTTATGTATTATTAAAAAAAAAAATGAAAACCTACCAAAATGTATGGCTTTGGCGCTTCTTTGAATGCCTATATCTCGCTTATTTATTGAGACCGAAAAAAAATTATTGCAGATTCGAAATCAGCATGGAGAATTTAGTCTGGTGACATTTAAAAATCAACAATCTAGAAGAGGTTCCTATACTGCAATAATACCAGTATTTTAAAGGTCTCGATAAGATCTCCTCATTCGCCTCTGTCCTCCAGCTTTGGCAGATTTAGCCGATCGAGCCATTCTTCGTAACCGTAGTGGTAGAATCGTCATATCAATTAAGGGAATTTTTATAGTATCCGTATCTTAAAATATTAGGTGTTGCTACCTCGCCTATTTTTTTAAAAAAAAAGACCCAGACTACTAAATGTGATTATTTTAATGCTAAATCTAAAACAAAATCGTGTTGGCTTTTTTTTATTTAAAAAAAAATAGTTTTTATGATGGTTTAAAAAAAAAAACTAACCTAGCCTACCGAAATGTAGGGGTTTGACACTTCTTTAATATCTCGCTTATTTATTGAGTCCGACAAAAGATATTTTGCAGTTTCGGAATCAGCGTATTTAGGTGATGTTAAAAAATCAAAAATGTAGAACTGATAGTGATACCTAATAAATACCCGGACATTTATCAATTATCGAAAAAAAAAACCGCTAGATTCAATCATTTAATGCTAAATCTAATAAAAAAAAGTTTTTTTTAAATAATTTTAAAGGCAGTTTTTATTAACTAACTTATCCTACCGCCATATATAGATGTTTATGAATAGTTAAAAAAAAAGTATTTTAACCTACCGAAACGTAGGTTTTGGACACTTCTTTAAATGCCTCTAAACGCTTCTTTAATGCCGCATGACTTATTTCTACTCCATTTAGCTTATATAATTGATTATATAGGCTATTAGATTGCTTGATGCCATAGTACGTTTTGGCCTAGGATTTTAGTACGTGTAGTTCCAACATGTAGCACTCATAGTTCTAAATATTGATTAATCTTTTCTTATGTTCAATATGGCAGTATTATACTTAGTATCTTATCTCGAAACAAAATAATAATATAATAAGAAACAATTTTTTTACATCAAAACTTTTATTTTTTGAATATTATTTACATAAAGATATCGATTTTTTATTTGGTATACATGTTTCAATATGTAATAATTACGCACTCGTATTATTTCTGTGATGTAGAAATCGAAGAATACATCGATGTTACCATCGATATCAATATCGTAACGCATCGTCGAAAAATATCATTAGCAAATCATCGATATTTAGATCATCGCAGCATCGATATTTTCTTTTAAAAAACATCGTTTCTTAGGCTCTTTTTACTGACAGTCCCTATAAGTTTCTTTGAATACAATCAATAATAGAAATATTATGTATAATTCAACATAGATTTTAAAAATAAAATTATTGAAAAAAGGTAGTCAAACCCTCGAGCCTCAGAGGGACCGATCGGACTCAAACGTAAAAGCACAGTTGCACCTCGTTAGGACCGATCGGACTCTATAAAGTTAGTATTCTAAAGTTCTAATATACAACAATTCTAAAGTGCAACAACGGTTTGGGAGAATTTAATATTTTGGTCGGCCGCCATAATAAATCTAAAATTTCCATAATTATACATAGCCTTTCAAAGGTTTGAAGGGTTAAAAATAGGAAGTGCAATGTTTGATAAATTCATTACCAAAATTTGCATTTAAAGTGTTAAGAAATATTAACTTTAATAAAATATTATTACTCATATATTTTAAAATAAAACAATGTATAGATAAGAAATATCAATGGAGGAACATCGATGGTGCCAAAGCATTGATAAGGTGCTATCGATGTAAAAAACATCGAACATAGATGTCACTCGATCGATGTTTTAGAAATATCGGATATGGATGTCCATCCCTACTGTGATCTAATCGTCCTAGTAGTAAGACAATCAATTTAACATCGCTTTAATACGCTATCCACTTTGATGTAACTCACCACTAAATGGTGCTGCAGCGCATCAACTTTTATACTGCTAAACCGATTGCCGCGAAAATTGTTATAAAAGGTATTTAAGCCCACGGATATTTTCTATTTTCACTAAAAACTCAGTTGTTTCTCTAATTATAGTCTACCTGGGCATCGCAGGGTAATATGCTTCTAGAAATAGTATAAAGAGAAAGTGCATAAGAGAAGTGCATGCATTATCTTGATCCTGCTTATACACATAAAAACTAATAACTAACAAGGTAACCTTCACTGTTCCAAGATAGGTTTTCTCCTAGCAATCGCAGTCTAAGTGTTAACTTGATATTTTCATATTTATTTTTAGCTTCTTATACGTCAAATGATGCTGGAAAATTCAAAACGTTAGTCGTCTTTGATTGTCGTGGTATTGAACCTGTCGATTTCTCTCCTAGATCTGGATGGATTGTTGAAAGCGAAGAAAACGGTAAGCAATTCGATCAGTTTTTTCTCCTCCACCGTCTACCTCAGAAGTTTTCGGTAGGTACTTCTATTTTTTTGAGTATTCCACATAATATGAGGCTACGAGGTATGAAATAATTTTGAAGAGCGACGTAACAAAAACGATTATGGTACTTTAGGTACACTTCATTTGCGCTAACGGCGCCAGTGTCGGCGTCGATGCATCTTGTAACTGAAACTACATCTTCCCCTCATTACCCGCAAGTGTAAGGCACATTACGCACATGTGCCTGCGCACAGGCACATGCTCATATGAGCAATTTTCCACATTTTATAATCGTTTTTACATAACTGCCCAACAAAAAAGGAGTGTAATATGTTCAGTATTCAATCTTTGTATGTTTTCTGTTTCTTTTTTCCACCATAACTAAACGCTCAAACCGATTAGAAGTATGTGGTATTGTCATCCCGAGTGTCATAGAGTACCTTAACTGCTCAAATATTAAGTAAATAGTTGTCTAAATGTACAAATCTCCAAATGTCAATAAATTATCATAAATATCTGTCTGATTAAGTACATTCCACAAATATATTTGTGTCTATATGGATAAATGAAATATTCATAAAAAACCGTAGTAAAAATAATTATAAATACAGTAGTTCACTTTTTGTAACGGCAGTCTTGTTTTTTATTCATTTTAATATATTTAATTTATTTATTTATTTTTATTTCTAAAAACAGCGTTTTATACCTAATACTAATACTTATTATACAGATCTCAAGCCAATAATTTTTTTTCACGATTAGACTAGATATATTATTACAGCGCAAGAAGAAATTATAAAGAAAATTGATAGAGGGAGAGAGAGAAGCCACATTATGGATTTAACAGATATATTTACTAATTTTATGACATAAATTGCATAAATATACATAATATTGATAAAATAATATCATTACCTATATAAATAATAAGGCAAGATAATAATAAAATATAAAATAATATAGTTAATATAAATAAATATGATATATTTATAATGTATTATGTATATTAATCGATCTAATATTTTACAATATTTCACAAATAAAGAAATACTAATCAAACCATGCTGTATTATCTATTAACCATGCTGTATTATCGCCCAAATGCAAAAAATCGTATTCCGCACGTTCAAGTACAAAAAAAAAACCGAAACCCACAAAGCCTACGTGATAAGTCAAATTGTTCCTACAATTCTAAATACAAAAAAGCTTATAAATTGGTCTCTTGTTTACCAAAGTTTTCTGGTATATTATAATAATAATAAATAAATACAAACGGAGCTGCCATGGAATTCACCGACCGGAGTCGGGCCCATCATAATACTATTTTTTACACTTCTGGGGGGTGAGCAGTGGATTCCGGACTTACGAACCGGCTGTGGTAGGTTTAGGACAGCTGTCTTGCCACATGTGAGCGTTCACCTTGCCACCCATTCACTCCCCCTTCGAAGCCATAGAATTTGAGATGCGCAAATCGCAGTTTTAGATATTTTTTCTAAGAAAGAGTTGATTATTTTTCTGGAAAGGCCAAGATCTTTAAAGAGGTGAAATAGAGATTTAGCTGGCAGGCCACGAGCGCCAACTTCCACCGCGTGAAGGTGAACAGTGAAGCCGTTCCGGGTTACGGCATTTGCAAGATCATGGTATTTATTTAATTTGTACTCGTGGTCTTTTGGGATATTTGATTCCCATGGAACAGTTAATTCTACAATAAGAGCCACCTTCCGAGATAGAGAGTAAAGAGTTATATCTGGACGGAGGGCTGTGCATCTGAGACTTTCAGGGAATTTATACTGCTTAGAGACCGAATCAACCTCCAGAATCCAATCTGTAGCTTTCTCGATTATTGAGAAAGGTTTTGTAGTTAAATGTTTTTTTCCTTTAGAGCCATCCCGCACAAACTGTATTGGGGGTTTGGAGGATACTGTCAAACCCTTGTTGGCACGAGCCACTGAGAGACTAATTACCTCGCGAATTACCTCGCGAAGTATTGCTATTAACCCGTCGTATGCTAACAGTGCCTATAGGAACTTTGCGTCGTTTGACAGATTCGCATTGGCCGGCCCCCATATATATTATATACATATATAATATACACGGCTAACAAGATAAATTACTAGGTAACAAGGGGGAATTCATTAAAAAACGATATTGTTAGTATTTATTTACAAAATCGACCAAAAAGTTGCAGTGCAGTTTTTTGCGTGCGAAGGCTAGCTTTCGAGCGGTTTAGAAATCTAATGCAAAAAAAACGATTTTTTTACCTACTTTTTAATAATAACCCAAAGGTTAATTGTTTTTATGAGTTTCACAACAGCTGTATTTTTTTTAAAAGTTATTAGGGTTGCAATGAAACTAATAAATTAAAAGATTCAAATAATGTTAATATTTTATTGTCTAAATAAATTCTACAATTTTCTATGGGGTTAATTAACAAAACAAACAAAATATATATTACTAGTCTTTAGTTGAAGGCTAGGGTTCAGTGTTCAGTCCTATTGTATTTGGTATATTCCTGAATGACTTCAATGAAATTATTTTATTTATTTATTTATTTTTAGGAAAACCAACAGCTAACTATAATTTAACAAAAAGAGGAGTAGGATAACAGAGAGCCAATTAAAGGTTTTCACGTTTAAGTAACGTTGTAGAAACATATGTGACCTTTCAATTAAAGCTATCGATTAAAAATACATAAAAAATTAATACTAAAGAATTCACTGTTCAGCTGCTGCCTAGCTGAGTTAATACTCGTACAGAATAGATCAAAGTCAAAGCGTTTAATCAAATAATTGAAATTGTCACTTGTTCGCCGCAGAAATGCATTTTGCCTATAGTTGGTACTAGCATGAGGAACATGAAGAGCAGGGTTAAATCTATTGAGTTTGGAAGGAACTCGGAGATTAATTTTATTTAGTAAGTAGCATTGTGAGTGATAAATGAATTATTAAATATAAAACAATATAATTAGTACGATCAGGGTAGGCAGACGATATAGGCCATTATGGAATTGTGTATTCCAGAAAATAGATGCCTTCACAGTCTTTGATGCTTGGTGGCTGTTAGTTCTTACTATGGTACTTACTGATCAATACAATAATGTTTTTTTTGTAGGCCAGAAATTTCCTGAAGTGGACCTTACTGAAAAAGAATGGGTGGACTATGATGAGAAGAACAATCAATCGGTAGGAATTTACGAAGTGGAATCGCAGTTTATTAAAATTAAATAAGTATGTTTAAAAAATATATAACTAAAATAAACATTTTAAAAATAAAATATCTTTGGTTTATTCTCGATTGATAGGTGGCTCCATGCTGTGTAGTAGATAGGGGAGCCAGCGACAAAAAAGTGCAAGAGTTTTGTAAAAGCCGATACTTTCAGATCAGACAGTATTTTGATCATAGAATGCAGGGGTAGAGTCAGCAGGCCAGATTCCAGGACACCTGATGCTGGCGTATTAGGAAAGGTGTAATTTTAATCAGTATCCCCAAAAGTGTTTTAGAAGAGCTGAAAAATTGTTAGTAGATAGTGGATGCAATAAAGAACTCGAAACAAATGTTCAGACTGCTTAACCCTTCGGCTACGTAGCGACCAAATTTGTTTGCACATCAGAACACCGTTGACTACGTAACAATAAATAAATACAAACGGAGCTGCCATGGAATTCACCGACCGGAGTCGGGCCCATCATAATACTATTTTTTTTTACACTTCTGGGGGGTGAGCAGTGGATTCCGGACTTACGAACCGGCTGTGGTAGGTTTAGGACAGCTGTCTTGCCACATGTGAGCGTTCACCTTACCACCCATTCACTCCCCCTTCGAAGCCTATTGGCGGCTTGCTCCCGGAGCGCACAGTAATATTATTTTCTAATTCGAACGCATCCTAAAATCCATACCATATATTTCATTATTACCATAGATACATAGACGGCCGCTAGAATAATTTCGCGCGTCATTTCGCAGATAGTTCTGGTAAAATTCCATTGTCAAACATCATATTTTTTTTCTCGAGAAATCATAAAAAAAAATATTGGAAGCTAATATCTAAATATGTTTGTATGTAAATAAGCAAAACGAAATATTACCTTTGATAGAGAATCTAATGAAGATCAATGTAAGACAAGTTAGAAATGCCGAGTTTTTTTCACTTTTTCGAATTTCTCATATTGATTCATAATTATCTATTTGTTTTACAAATGAGATTTCAATATTCTATATTCGAAATTTCAATGCGATCATTGCAGTTATTTTTTTTATGATTGCTATAGTAGTTTCATAGTTATAGTACTTTTTGTCGAGCGCGGCAATATTGCAAGAAATTCCCATAAATTGCCGCGGTCTGCCATGTAATTATGCCGCTACTCGAAGGGTTAATGATAAAACGCGTGGCGTCAGCATCACTCCATACATGTCACAAAAATGAAGTCCCTACAAAGACGCCTATACGTATGTATCGGTAACTATTACGCATCGGTCTAATGTGCTGCGCAATATAATGTTTGGAGTTATGCTGACGCCACGCATTCTATTGTTAAGCAGTCTGACCATTTGTTTCGAGTTCTTTATTGCATCCAGTCTACTGCTGAATTTTCAGCTTCTCCAAAACACTTTGGGGGTACTAATTAAAATGACACATGTCCCGGAGTCTGGCCTGCTGACTACCCCAGCATTCGTTTGTTCTACTACTGTTTGATCTAAAAGTGTCAACTTTTACAAAACTCTTGCACGTTTTTGTCGCGGCCTCTTGAACTATAGTCTTTCCAATACCGCATTTTTTGCATCACCGCATCACCGTGTTGGACAAAGGACAATATTTGCATTCAGTTAAAGAAAGGGCCCGTAATTTGGGCACCAAGTATGTATCTTTAATTTGGAAATAAGTATTTTTAATAAATCACTCTGATTTCTTCTAGAAATGGGGGAAAACTAATAGTTTTTATATGAGGAAAAGTAAAATCAGAAAAAAAACAACTGAATTTAGAATACTAACCTATATTAATTTAGAGTACTAACGATTAAATTAAATACAAAAAGAAGCGTTTTTAAGAAAATGAATACTGCCATTTTTCCGCGCTTAAGGCGCACCATTGCTTATTTAGACGCATTACGCCTGGCATGATTAAGTGTCACTTTTATCACTAATCACATTTAAACTAATTATTCTTTAATTTCGCAATAAACGACAGATCGAGAGTCCGTAAATTGATTTTTAGGAGTATCAGAAATGTGCTTGATATGACAACGGAGATCCATATATTGTGCTTTGGCACAGTCACTGATGCATGGCAATATCGGTTGGGGCGGTGCGGCTAAACTGCACTTAGACCCACTAATAAAAGCTTAAAAAGCAGTAGTGAGAGTTATAAACAGAAAACCGCATCGCTACCCATCTGATTTACTCTTCAATGACTTTGAGGTACTTGATATCCAGGCAGATTTACATAAAATCGATTGTCTATTATTTTTACATCGACTCAGCTCGGCATTCCAGCCGAGACCACAAATTCGAAAAGCAGACCCGCTAGATGGCGCATCATGTTCAACGCTTTTTATACTATTTTTCATAAAGCAAAAAAAAAAAAAAATTTTTTTTTCTACAAATTTTTATCAGAAGTTGCTTATTTGCTCGTACTGATTTACCCACTTCAAAGATGCCGGTAAATTAAAACTTACTTTGTACAAGAAAAATGTTTTGCGACGCAGCAGAGAATATGTACAATACCATTGTACATATTCTCATACAAAATATCAACAAAAAAAACGACTTTAATGCTAGGCTAAAGTGCTATCGTACTTTAATGCGTATACAAAATTTCATGTGTGCTGTTGAACGTTGAGGAGTTCCCTCGTTGGAAGCCAATCCTAGGTGCCTCAGTCCTGTCTTGGTGAAACTTAGAACAGGTTGTTGTAATTGAATGCATATACAACATTTCGTGTCTGCTGTTGACCGTTAAGGAGTCCCCTCGTAAGGAGCCAACCCTGAGTGCAGCAACCATGTCATGGTGAAACTTAGAACGGGTCATTATAACTGAATGCGTATACAAAATTTCGTGTCTGTGCTGTTGACTGTTGAGGAGTCCCCTCGTCGGCAGTCAACCCTGGGTGAAGAATCAGATCATGCTTGTCATAAAAAAATACTTTGTTATCGGGACTGAACCAACATGTACAATCCTGTTATGATGATCCCATCATCATAACAGGATTTAGATAAAAATTGGACCAATCTGGAAGTATATCCTTTCAAAGAAAAAAAGAATGTTCCAAATCGGTTCATAAATGACGGAGTTCTGAGATGACAAACATTAAAAAAAAAAGATACAACCGAAATGATAACCTCCTCCTTTGTCGATTAAAAAGAGGAAAGAAGGTATGTGCCATTTGTGAAGGTGGGTTGAGCAAAATTCGAAAAAAATGGACATTTTAATATTTTTTATTAACATTCAATTTACATGAAAGTATAATAAATTTACAAATTTAGTGCTTTCTTTTCATAATTATTAATATTAATATAAATATTGACATAATAATTTCGTTAAAAGCCTAAGATTAAAAGGAAATACACGCAGTGATCAAATTTCTAGTGTTTTCGTCCTATTAAATAGTTTAAATATGCATTTAATACTCGAAATAATAATCTTCATATAGAAAACTGGTGTAATTTGAAACGCCATGGAAGTTTCCATTTTATACTTCCATTTAAACAACACAATTTGAAAGCCCTATAAATAAATACTTCATTAAGTGTCCCAGTGCGTTTGCTTAAAGCTACTAAGACTATGATTAACAACCATTACAAGGGACTTAAAAAACTACGGTTCCTACGTACGAGAAAGACTCTCTAAGACGACTATTTAAAATATAGGAATGCTAAGAAAACTCGCGATCTACGCAACAAAATCATAGATCGCTAAATCTCTCAATTAAAGCGGCATTGAAGCACGAAAAATGTCTTTTATTTCGCTTATTTAACGTTAAAATTGATAGTTATATAAACCCTCGACTGATTCTGTTGCCGTTTATTTTTCAAGATCTTCGGGAGTAAGAAGTCATGCAGGGGTTTTCGAAAATATTTAATATTACGATATTAAAATTTATAAATTAATATAAAAATAATTTCCTTTACATAAGTTAAATTTAGCTAACTTTGATTGCCAATGGGTAGGATCTCATTCGGATAAAAAATAAACATATTTTGTATAGGACATACAAAGATAATGAAAATATCCTTGGAGCTTAGTGATTTTTCAGTGATATTTAGAAATGTGACAAATAATTACTTCAAAAATATTGGAATCGTATGACTGAGGGGCTTTTTTCCGGGCCAGTAATTCAGATACTGTTTCAAGACTCACAAATCATTGAAAATTGCTCGTTTCTCATAGATTCCATGCCAAAAAGCCCCAAACAAGCTTACAAGATTTGTGGCAAATTATTGAATGTGTTGTTATATATTTTTTACGCACTACAAATTCAATATGCAGTGTGCATTATAGACCGAGAGCTGGTGTCATTTCAGTAAAAAATATTTCATGTATACTCTCCGCGATCACCTGCTTTTTCGTCTAAAGGATTTTGATCGCGTTTTGATAACAATAATTGCTGTCCTGACTAACGGTATGACATAAGGTAGGTAAATTTTCTTGTGTTGAATTTCTACCATCATTCCTTCTGGCCATCCAAAATACAGATGTTAGGAAAAAAATAATAATAAAAGCTAGCTTGATTGCGATGGTGCAGTCCCTCTAGGCAAAAGAAATGTTACATTATTGTTAATGTCGAATGAAAAATCAATGTGCGGAAACCATTGCCTAAAAATGTGTTTTATTTCATGTTGGTGAGCGCGCGCAGTCCATTTTCGTTCTTCCGCGTTCGCCGCTCGTTTCTCGTAACGCCTTGCAAATTTTTGATCACGATAAATGTATAAACTTTAGATACTTAGTTTGTCTGGGTTTTTCTCGCACTTGGCCTCTTGATTGGGTCGTTGTGCGTGGCTCATGTTTCTAGTTGTGTTTATGTTACTCCAGCCAACCCAGGCTGTCCCAGAAGGTTAGCAGCCTGTTTGGGTTGCTACAGGCCTCCGGGACAGATGCTGGAGATTGTAGTATTCTTGCCAGTTGCTCTGCCACGCTCCTGCATTCCATGAGCACATGCTGTGGCGTTTCTTCTTCCTCCATGCATCCTCTGCATAGAGGGCTGTCTGTCACACCTATGGTAAACAGGTGTTTGTTTAGGGAACAGTGGCCTGTCATAGTACCTATGACTTTACGGATTTTGTCCCTTTTTAATATGGTGAGGTTGCGGGCAAGATAAATGAATAAACCTTAAAAATCAGTTGTATGGTCGCATTGACGGGGGTGTGCTGGAGCACTATAACACCTCCCGATATAGTTCCTTATGGAAAAAAAGTCTAGATGGCGACACAGAACTAAAACACCTACACATGGCGAAGAACTTTCAGCATCAAAATCGTAAGATCGTACAATCGTTTGATGCACCACTCAAGTATGTAATGATAGCTTTACTAGCTCATGTAATTTTACTATTATTTGTCTTTAAAAAACGGTGCCAAGTGTGGGGTGGCATTCGCGCGACGGTTTCTGTCAAAGTAATTTGAAACTTAATTGACTGAAACTAAACATCTTCATCTTGTTGAAATAATGGGCCCTTGCTGAGTTGGCCACGAAGACCCATTCTGTTCAGGGTTGGTCACACTCACGGGTCAACACCTATCCGACGGCCTCCACGCATGAAGTGCGAACCTGGGTAGGACTCTGGCCTTATGGTCAGTTTCCCCTAGAAATCAACCTTCTGGCGCTCCTGGACGGTCTGCGCACCGAACGGCATAAGCCAATCGACTGTGCACTCTGACTAACAGTCGGGGGAGTCTGGAAGCAGTACTGTTTCCTATAGAGCGGGGGTGGTTGCGGACCTTACGGCGACTGCTCTTGAAACGACCATCGGCCATCCGATCCTGGGTGAACAGCCGGGCAAAGGACGCTGTGGTCCGCGATAGATTCGGTATACACCGTTTCACCGCTTCGTAAGGGAGAGGACCGCGCAAGCAACCTCGAACTCGTAACCAATCGAGACCGGAGTAATCTGGTCACAATTGGAAGTAAGGGTGTGAGTGTAGGCCCGCCGGGTAACATTCCTGGCTATCTCGCGGTTAAGGCGTTGGCCTCTTACGGGCTTGTGGCGGAGCTAGACGGTGGACTGTTTTGTCCCCAAGTCTTCTGCGCTCACTCCAGGGAGATAGAACGACTAATCGTTAAAACTTCCTGAGGTGACGGGCTCGCCCACTGTAGTCGACAACCCAAGTTGTTGAAAAGAGATGGAAGTGAATGGTTTTGTGCAGCTTGGGCCTAAAATACATTTTGTTCTCGGATAGGCTTCACTCATGATTCAACTTCTATTCGGAAGCCTCCACGTGCGGAAGGCTACCCCGGGTCGGTGGACCGGTTTCTCCTGGTGGGATTGCATCCCAGCGCTACTGGACGGTTTGCGCACTGTTTGGCGACGCCAATTGGTTGTGCACTCTGACTAATTGCTGAAGCAGTCTGGAGACTATAGAAATACACTGTCTCCTAAGCAGTGGGGGTGGATGTTGACCTGCTGTCATGCCACTCTTGAAACGACTTATGGGCCACCCGATCCCGTGTGGCACTACGGGCAAAGGACACCCTGGTCCGCGATAAATTCAAACTGAATTACCGCTATAATACAGGTAGAGGGAGGACGTAGGCATCCTGAAGGTTAATTCCAGACGGAGATATCCTTCCAAAACTGGTAGTTAGGGAGCGAGGCTGCCGGCTAAGAACCTTTACTGGTGCCTCGCCGTAAAGCGTTGGCCTCTAACGGGCTTGTTGGCGGAGCTAGACAGTATATTGTCTTGTCTCTGTCTTATACGCTCATCCCACGGCTGAAAGAATGATCACAATAACAGTCTGGGGTGACGGGTTTGCCTGTTGTAATTGACACCGCCCTACTGTTGAAAAGAGATAGGTTTATGCTAGTACCGCACCGGCATTCGTGGTGGCCGGATGTCGCGAATTGGATCGATGCGACCAACCCACGATTTTAATTTCCGCATTTGACATGTATCCATAAATGGGCGAGTCGTAAAGATAGAAGGCTGTGAGTTTGAAAGCGTTTGAAAATTTCTCGATTTTCTTCAAAAGTAACAATATTTTTGGTATCGCTGCGAAGCTTGGACAATCAAGGAAACGACCAGCAACAAACTTGAAGCCTATGAGATGTGGTGTTATCGAAGAATGTTGAGGATTATTTGGGTCCATAGAGTCACAAATGTGGAAGTTCTTCGGTGCATCTACTGATCCCGAGAACTCTTATTGACCATTAAAAAGAAGGAAATCAGTTACTTAGGACATGTGCTTCGACACGATCGTTACACCAATTTCTTCAAGTAATTATGATGGGTATGATTGAGTGGAAGAGACGCACTGGAAGAAGAAGAAAGTCGTGACTGAGGAACATCAGGAAATGGACTGGAATAGCCAGCGTAGAATACCTATTTCGCTTGGTAAAGAATCGAAACGCATACCGAGAGCTGACGGCCAACCTCCAATAGTGGAGAGACACCAAAAGAAAAAGAAGTCACGATATGAGGGCAAAGTGCAACCAGAATTACAATAACTTTTATAAATGCACATAAAAACCACATCATCAGACCTTGAAACCTAATCGTGGTCAAAGTGCATTCCAAGACTTTTCTAACAAGTCCAAACAGCTATGATACGATGTTCCATCATGAAGTTCCAGTTCATATCTTCCGACTCCATCATCAGATCAGTTCGACAGTACCATATTATTGTATTGTCATCAGAACTACATACAGCTGCCAATTTTCATGACGCTACATACGATCCTTGGAAGATGGTTAAATTAGTTACCTTAGATTTCATTACATAGTTACATACAGGTCGACCTAATAAAAGCGTGTTAAAAATCGAACCCCAATGGGTAATCACGAAATTCCGAGACGTCAGATCCATACCAAAACCAACAAGCAGTCCTTCCATGCATATAGACCACATTAGCGGCTCGGACAATTCAGGTAGTATTTGAGGCGCCTGGGTCAAGTATGGATGTGGATTACGTTGCTGTTAAAATGGAGGGTGCAGAGAAGTTAAGTATGACAGAGAATTTTTCTACTGAAATGACGTAGCTATTTTTGACGCTAGCTCTTAGACTTTGTTATGCATCAGAAGACGGTATCGCTAACCTTATTCAAAACGAGGTATGGATACCAGTTGAAATCTTTGGATTAATCGAATCGCCAGTACGATTTTTTAAATTTTGCCCCGAACGAGATGCTTGAACCACTCCTACAAGCCTCCTTTTTCAATAAACGATAAAATATTTTTTAAATATAAAAAAAATGTATGGCCAAAGTGGTTATAAAGTATACATGGAAAAAGACGACCTACTTCGCTAAGTATGGTAGATGGAATGGAAAGAGGTTTTTTCAGTAAAAGAAGAGGAGCCGTTCCTGCGCGGTTCCCGACAGCAATCTCCAGCCGCGTTTTATGTTGAGGTATTGTACTATGGCGCGGATGCAAATCAGTACTCCTGTAAAAAGAAAATATGCCATTCAGTAATGCATAGAACCTTAGCTATCCGGGAGCGGATTATCCGGAATGCATATTATCCGGGACGGCGGCAAATTTTGAGCCGCTAATTACGTCTGTTGACATGGGGGAGGGAGGATGTCAAAAATACCAAAAACATGATTACGTAATATGTGGACGACCCCTAAGTATAATAACTGTGCCCGCAGCTTCACCCGCGTTAATAAGAATTAACGCCCATTGTTTTTTTTATATCCTGCTCCACCCTCAAAGTTCCACCTTTAAAAAAGTAGCCTATGCTAAATATAAAAGTGTTCCAGCTATCTCTATTCCATAGACAATGAGTATTTTTATATGTAAAGTGTACCCAGCGAGTAGCAACTAATTACTTATGTTAGTTAAATTTATTGTGGCTATAAAAGTATTAAAATAAAATATCAATTCATTAACTGACACTCGCCCCCGATCATCTATCTCTCTCTTACTTAGGATAACAGCTACCTGAATTCTTCCTTCCATAACTGGTTTGTAACATAGCGCGTCCGCAGAATAGGGAAATAGTACAAAGTACCTAAGTAAGATATCCTAAGTACTTTCTAACGTACTAAGAGGATATCTTAAGTACTTTCCTTTGATGTGCCGAAAAATTATGGTAATCTCGCGTGCAAGTTAACATAAGTCGAAAGGCGATTTGTTTAACCATTAATTCATTTAATATTTTTTTTTTTTATCAAAACAGAAAATTTAAATTATAAAATATTGTTATACGTATATTGTCCTATTCTTGTTAACCCTTGGAGTAAATGGGTATTTTCATGGATGCATCTGTCTCTTTTGCAGGATTTTCGGCGACATCGACCTTAAAGTACTATAACTACGAAACTACTACACCAATCATAAAAAGAACAACTGCACAATGATTGCATTGAAATTTCGAATATAGAATATTGAAATATCATTTTGTAAAACAATTAGATAATTATGAATAAATATGAGAACGTCAAAGAAATGAAAAAAACGCGGAACCAGATCTGGTCGTATCATACTCAACGGATAATTGTTTCAGAACCAGATTTGGTCGTATCATACTCAAAGGGTTAATATTCTTTTTCTATATACTGGAAATAATTTTCCTAATTGAATTATTTAAACAAAACGCATTTTAGGTTTGCAAATCGCGAATTAAAAAATAAAAATATATATTACCTAATATTTGTTTAACCCCTTAAGACAGTAACGTCCTGAATCTGGTACGATGTATTGCAGTCAATGCTCAGTAACGTCCCAAAACGAGTACGAGCGCGGCGCGACAAACCACGCTCTCAACGAACTGAATTTACACCAAAATCACAGCGCAACCACCCCTGTCAGATATGTGTGAGAAAGACGGATACATTCTGTATTGTACGATTATTCAGTCGAGCTTCTCGCAGTCTAGAATCCCTAATATAATTGTTTGTATTCTAGGTGCACTTAGTCGAGTGCTGCCATTGCTCGGATCTGTGCTTCTCTTTGAATATTATGTAGCTTCTCTTTGGATATATGTAAGAAAATAAATAAAACGAACTAATAGATTTGGTAAAGCATGTAATAACGTACACAAATGTGTTTACAATTTCTAGATAGGGTTTCGTATTTTGAGATAAAACGTCGATATCGCTGAATAAGTGAGTTTTTCAGTTCTCCAACTTTCTAATAATTATTCATAATTATCAAATTGTTTTACAAAATGAGGTTTTAACTTATTTATTTATTTATTTATTTATTTATTTAATGTTTTATATCTCAAATTTCAATGCGATAATTATACAATTCTTCTTTTCATGATCCATCAAGTAGTTTCTTTCTTATGATCGTTTTTCTAAATTGCTATATTTTTGACCTTCCCTTCTCATAAATGACAGGTGACTGCCAAGATTTACACCCGCCGCTTGAGGGGTTAATTTAAGACGCTATAACTTCGTTCAGCCACTTATTACAGCTTAGCCGCCATATAATGATATGTTACATATTTAATAAGCTTTCGTTTGGTATATGTCTCCAAGTGTTACAACCTGGGTACGAAACAACACATTGTCCTTTCTATTATTATAAAATAATATTGCTAATTTTTATGGTTTTTCATCGCGTAGTCTGCTTGACGAATGTATAGTTATTATGTAACTGTGAATATAGTTTAAACATCTAGGGTTAACTTGCCCTTACAAAAAAAAACGTTGTCATAGTGACAGCTTGTCAAAACTGTAACCTAAACACTAAAATGAAAAAAAAGATAGGTTACATAAGTTTGCATTTATATTTCTTACCAAAGGCCATGATCAGCCACCAGAGCCAGGAGTTCTCGTGGCTGGCTAACTCAGTCGAGTGTTTGACGATGAGGGTCCATTTAGCCAGGGATAATCCGAATCCGGATAGAGCACCGTAGCGCGATGCAATTGTATGACAGAAGCACATCAGCAGCAGGAAACCGATCCAGTTAAACATGAATGCCACTGAAATTTAAAATTCAAATTTAATCCAGCGAACTCCAAGACAAAAGGTATCTTAACCTCAACCACTTAACTAAAGGCACTTAGAAAAAAAATGTAGGGCTAGGGTCGGATCTTTGAAGAAATGGTAATTCTGGAACCTAAGTGTTTAATGCTCATCTTAAAAAACAGTACATAATGGCATATAAAATATAGAAAAAAGAGAAAAGAAAAACTTTATTTAAAAAAGTTCATCATTTGCTTTGTAGCTGGTTTCTGACCATAATTAAACAGTATTTTTACTGTAGTATAAAATGACATTCTTCTCAAATTCAGTAATTTATGCGAATACAAAAACTCTTTAATTCTTTTAAACGATACATATACCACCAAAACGGTTGGTACAGGCGGCGGATCCTCCAACTGTCTCCTTCAATGCTGTATCGCCGTATTGTTTAGTGTCGTGTGTCAACGCAGGTGCCTCGGCATGACATCAAGGGAATTTTCTAAAACATTACAATAAAGTCAATATTCTGGTGGCCGGCCGCTTTTTGGGAATATTGAAAAGGTATGTCCTCTCTTGTGCGCTTTTTGTTTCACCTTGCGTTTTCCTCTGATTCATGCGTGTAATACCATACCACATGTATCAAAATTAGTTGAACGACAGCGCATGCCTCAGCGCTCCCCGATCTGGCGCCCTGTGGATAGGCGTGCATACTTTATGCATCTTGAGACATAAAATAGTGGAAGAAAAAGAAAAAACGTTGCGGTTTATAGAACATTATCAAAGGAAAATGCTACTATTTGTATGAGCCCTGGTCCCACACTCTAATAACAGCAATCCATATGTCATATGAAAGATCTTTTTGTGTATTATAATTAACTAAATGACACATCTTCTAAATTCATTGTGGTTATATAAGGCAATAGATGACGAATGCGATTCATCGATAGTGGTTAGTTTTACTTGGCAAGCCGCGTTATGACCGCTCTACACGTTGGCTAACATATGAGCTATTGCCTATATCTCGTTTGCTCTTTCCCATACATTTTTCACATGTAACAGTGGTGCCGACTCGCTTCCACCTCAGCGATGTGGCCCAGCATTGGTTAACATATTGGCCAGCGTGCTGGCCAATGCTGGGTTATATCTCTAAGGTGGAAACGAATCGGCACCACTGTGTCATGAGAAAAATGTATGGGAATGAGCAAGAGAGACATAGTCACATATGTTGGCTATGTTGGCACATATGAGGCACATATGTTGGCTAAAGTTTAGAGCGGGCAGCATGACGCTACTCGCAAAGTAAAACTAACCGCTAACGACAAATCGCGTTTGTCATATTTTTCCGTATATAACTTTTACACACAATGAATTCAGAAGGGCTGTCATATAATTCTTTATAATACATAATAAATGGGGAGCCAGCGACTAAAAAGTGCAAGAGTTTTGTAAACGCTGATACTTTCAAATCAGACAGTATTTTGAACTTAGATTGCTGGTGTAAAGTCAGCAGGCCAGACTCCGGTACACCTGGCACTGGTGTACTAGGAAAGGTATATTTTTAATCAATTCCCCCAAAGTGTTTTGGAAAAGCTAAAAAATCATCAGTAGACAGTGGATGCAATAAAGAACTCGAAACAAGAAATATGCTGCAAATACGCCGGTAACTATTACACATCGGTCTAATGTGCCGCGCAGTATAATGGACTTAATTTTTGTGACATGTATGGAGTAATGCTGACGCCACGCATTCTATTGTTAAGCAGTCTGACCATTTGTTTGTGTTCTGTATTGCATCCACTGTCTACGGATAAATTTTCAGATTTTCCAAAACACTTTGGGGGTACTAATTAAAATTACACCTTTCCAAGTACGCCAGCGCCAGGTGTGCCGGAGTCTGGCCTGCTGACTCTACCCCAGCATTCTATGGCCAAAATACTGTCTGATCTAAAAGTATCAGCTTTTACAAAACTCTTGCACTTTTTTGTTGCTGTCTCTTAGACTATAACAAGGGCCCACAGAGTGGCATTGTCCATTGTCCTATATTATAGGACCAGAAACGTAAATTATAATAAAAAGGACTAACGCTTTTACTTGCCAAAATACAATTTTGACGTGAAAATGGTCAAAAGCAAGGTTAAAAGTCTGCGGTCATACTTCTCCAAGGAACATCAATGATTGCTACAAGTTCACACTCGTCCATCGTAATTTCACTGGGTACTGTCAGTGATCGCAATTGAATAGACGAAAGCGCATAAGTATAGACGTATAACTGCATGCGTCTTAAGGCATTCAATAATGCATCCGCTAGACGCAAGATGAAATTCAAAATAACGACACAAGCTGAAGATGAAAGCGCTAAGTGGGTATCACACATCCCTTAATGGTATGTGCCGATAGGTACATGTCGTCGGGAACAATACACGCGGGAAAACAAAGATTCAGGGAACAATCTATCAAGATTTCACTGTTCCCCGTATTGCTACTGTAGATCTCGTTAAAAAAATAATCATCTTGTTGCTTACCGAAAAAAGCTGTGAAGAACATGAAATCGGTACCCAGAAGATTACTCTCAGGGTCGTTGATGTCTATGGTGCTCTCCGTCGGCTCCACTGTCAAGTAAGCGAAGGGCGGCGCCTGATTCACCGGAGGAAGGCCCTGAAATCGAATATGTTATTTCGTAACCATACAACTATTTTTTTTCCTATTGGTGATCTCTAATATCTTAATAGATGATGCTGGCTCATTGTAGAGGCGATTTCTTTACCGGCCTACCAACCGAGAAGGATGTAAAGTATTGTAAACGCGAAAAAAAAAACCAAGATAAAGACATGTACGTTTTTGACCCCCGCCTCCCCCTGAGACTATTAACCCCTCAGGCCTCGATTGGCCGATATCGGCCACAACATGATTCAGCGTGACGGCCCCGTTTTAATTTTATTTTAATTTAATTTGTTTTATTTTATTATGTTTTATTATGTTAATATGTTTTATTTTAATTATGGGTACAGTGGTTTGGCAGTAATTAATGTTTTGGTGAGACAATGTCTTAATTCAATTTTTTTTCTAATTTTTACTAAAATTTTTTGGGACATCAACTTGTTAATCGGCTGAGGGGCCGAGGCCTGAAGGGTTAAGACCATTTCTAAGCTGAAGTCTGTCTGTGTCTATTCCTCCATGATAGCGCCCAAACGCTTCATCCGATTGAGCTGAAATTTGCCATGCAGTCATCATTTGGTCATAGCAAGAGTTGAAAAGATTGTGGTTGAAATCGGTCCACAAGACTAGTCATATTTCAATCTCGAAATATTGGACTTGGAGACTTAAAATTCGGTGCACAGATGGCTTGAACCGAAATCACGCTGTGAAATTTTGGCTGGAATATCTCGTATACAAGCAACACAAATAATATTAAAAGTCTGCCATATTTAAGAAAATACTGCATTGTTTTTGGAAAAATACCATTTTAATACCACAGCATGTGCAAGGTATACTCATGTGCGAGTGTCAGTGGCGTGCCCAGGGTTCGTAAATAGGGCAAGCCCGACATACCTTTTTGTGTTTTTTTACGCTTTTTATAGTAAAAAAGTGGTACCTCTTTACTCTTCAGTTTGAAATCTACTGCCTGGGTCGTACATTCAATAAAGCACACTGAAGGCATGCTACTGCAAGACAGAATTTAACATATACTTATCAGCAGTCGCATACCTCCAGTGGCTTTAAAGGACTCTCTAGACGATCAAGCATGTTGTCAAAAATCGCGTCGCGGGCTGGGAGGGGATCGTAAACAGCAGGAAATATGCATTTTTTTAATATTTACCAAAAATGCCAGTCACGTCATTCATCAATCAATTACTTCTAATTAACGTGACTCCCTGGTATAAACTACAAAATTAGGCATTTTTGTTAAACATTACAAAAAAAAATTGCATATTTCCTGCGGTTTTACGATCCCCTCCCTGTCCTTGATCGTCTAGAGAGCCCCTTAGAAAAGCCATTTTATTTGCTTGATCGAGTGAAATCAAGTTATGAAGTTGACCCTTGCTTGTATGAGCTGTAAGACTATTTTATAAAAAAAGTGATAGTAACATAAGCAAAAAGTAACATAAGTGACCCTTAGAAAGCTAGCCATGGGAATGAAACTCACACTGGCATATTTTCATCGTACCTAGCTTTAACTAGCTTATTTATATTCTAAATCGAAGCGTCTACCTTTTGTCAAAAATGATTTTATTACGTCTGAGTAAAATGATTGCGAACGCTTTAATTCTATTAACAACTGTTTTTCAATAGCAACCATAACTCAGATAGACGTTCCTGATCCTGTGTATTTCTTAGGTAAGTATGAATAAGCTTAAGAGATGAGAATGCACGTTCTGCGGAAGCACTTGTAGCAGGAATAGTTACGACAAGATACGCTAACTTCAACAATTGGGGAAAGGTGTCTTCGAGGCTATTCTGAAAACAATTAGTTCAAAAACATTGCAATATTTCAATTCAAGAGAGGAGTACAAACAAATCATTTGGTTCTTTAAAACTTTTTTGTCAAAATGGTTTGCATAAATGTCAAATCTAAAAGCTAGGAAATCTCGTATAGTTTGTTGTTGAAGAAATGGAAAACATTTCAATTTGAAAATTTCCGAATATCGATCGTCAATTTCGCAAAATATGTTGTCAATTAATTACCTGGACAAAAAGTCGTTTGTATTCAGTATGAGCACAGCGTACGTTGCGTCTCAAACGAGGTGCTCAGTTATTTTGTAGATTGTTTTCATAAATTTGATCAAATTCATATTGAAATTCAACACGTAACCAAGTCTGAAATTCCTTTATTTTGTTTTCCTTCCTTAATTCCTATAACCCAAATCGACTTGTGATTTTTGAAGAATGTTGTACAAGCTCTCAGTTTTTTCAAAAATTCGGCGGAAAACAAAGTGAAAGAATTTAAATGGAATGATCGCATCGAGTTTTCAAAATTCTCCGCTACTAAAACCGTATGATCCCCGTCCCAGTCCTGCGGGTTGTCACATATGTCAGAAAACAAAGTAATAAGAATACCTACATTACTGACCACAAAGGACAATTTCCTCCATTTTTTATCAGGCACTAAAAACCACAAATCAATTGAAATTACACAATAAAAAATTAGCCCGACGTCACTCGCACATTGCAATCCAAACTAATTATAATGAAGTCGCGCTTTCTGTTGACACGTTCGCATTCACAGTCCGCATTCAACGTCATGGCTAAGCAAGCCCGGCTTAGCTCCCGATACAAAAGTTGTATATACACTTATATTGTTTAGCGTAATTTGCCACAGGTGCGAATGAGAGGAACACTGATTTTGAAAGCCGCATTGAAAGCCCATTTGTGCGAGCGAGTCAGCAATCGCGCCCTGTCGATAATTATCGCACCCTGTCGATAACAGTTTTTTCTCGCGTGGAGCGAGCTGTGCGCGCTAGATGGCAGTAGTAGCGCTAGCAAAATAATTTATTTAATTGTTTTTACGAATTGTTTTATTCATTTATTTAATTGTTAATTTGGAAGTATAGGCAAGCCGGGCTTTTCGGCTTATATGAAGAGACCGCCACTGGCGAGTGTGGCCCGCTGATGCGTAAAAGATACACCCACTTAGGCGGTCATTACCTCCAACCTGAAGAGGAAACGATGCTGCGGATGAACTAGCCCGTAAGGGCTCAGACACACCGGCATACGGACCCGAACCTATCGTGCCCCTACCCTACTCGCACATAAACAACCAACTTGACAACCACTACAAACAACTACATCAAACACACTGGAAAGAGATAGACACCTGCAGACAAACCAAAGAAATAGTAGTGGAATACAACCACAAACTTACCAAAACACTTCTAAGGACAAAAAGGCCCCAACTACGCAAACTAGTGGGACTGATAACAGGACACAACACACTAAACAAACACCTCTTCAACATGGGCGGAACGAATAGCCCTATGTGCAGAGCATGCATGGAGGCGGAAGAAACCACAAAACACATTCTGCTAGATTGTAAACAGGTAGAAGTATACAGGACAAAACACCTTGGGACTCCAGGCACCCTGCGCGAGGCAGCAGGAAACCTGAAAGCCCTGCTGGCTTTCGTAGAGGAACTGGGGTGGGTGGAATAGAGCTACCCCCGTTACACGCAAAATAGGCACACTGGATGTCGACTTGCGGAGGAACGCCCAGTATAACTAACTAACTAACCTCCAACCTGAGGAGGTAAAACAATCTGGCGCCAAAAGCCTGTTGCGGTTCTTAAATGACATGAGGCTTAGCGCAGAACTATAGTAGGTGGCGAACACAATAGATCAGCAATGGTCACAGTGTTACAAGGCTCCTTATAAAGGCCTTAGAAAAGCCCCACTAAACAAATAAAAAATAATACCACGAATATAATAAGAATTGGCGCGCGGGGGGAAGGTTGGGTTGGCGCAAGGGGGGGGGGGGTTTTCTAGTTGCCGGAAGTCTTCAGGTGACAGCCGATTATATTTACATTGTAGAGGAAGTGTTTATTTTCGTAGCAGTGATTATTTTCGTAGATTAGTTTTTAGTTTTTCTTATTATGAAGAAATTAAAATTAGCATTTTATTATACGAGGGCTGTCTAAAATGTCTCCGGCCCTAATCCCACTTCAAAGTAGGACCCTTGCGCCTACACACAGCGCACCGTTCCTTCCACTATCGAACACGCTTCTGGAAAGCTTTTATTGGAATAATATTCAATTAAGCCGTCGCATTCTGCATTATCTCTTCTCTGTTCTGAAAACGGGGTCCTTCAAATGGTGTTTTCAATTTTGGAAAAAACCAAAGCTCACTCCCGAACACACTTCTGTAAGACTTCTTTTGGAATAATGTTCAACTACGCCGTCGCATTCTGCATTATCTCTTCTCTACTCTGAAAATGGGATTCTTCAAATGATGTTTTCAATTTTGGAAACAACCAGAAGCTACTACTGAGCACACTTCTGGAAGGCTTCTCTTGGAATAATATTCAACTCCGCCGTCGCGTTCTGCATTATCTCTTCTCTACTCTAAAAACAGGATCCTTTCAATAGTGTTTTCAATTTTGGAAACAACCAGAAGTCGTAAGGAGCCATGTCTGGAGAGTAGAAAGGATGGTGAATGACTGGAAATCCATGTTTTGCCAAGAAAGTCCGAATCGAGTGCGATGAATGAGATGGAGCATTGTCATTTTATTTATTTAAGAATTAATTACTATAAAACATTGATTTTGATTTGAAAAATAAGTGGAACCGAATGGCAAAACCTTAACCTTATGCTTATTTGATTCTCTCATCCAACTGGGACATTCCCGTTCTAGAGTGGACAGGGCTCTAATATTACAAGAAATTATTTAAAAGTTTTAGTAAAATGCTCATAAAACTATTTTGCCTTCAAATGAGAGGTCCTCCATTATAAAATCGGCATTAACCCCTAGAGCCCCAATTGGCCAATATCGGCCACAACACGATTTAGTGTGACGGCCCCGTTTTAATTTCATTTTAATTTAATTCGTTTTATTTTATTATGTTTTATTATGTTAATATGTTTTGTTTTAATTATGGGTACAGTGGTTTGAGAGTACTTGATGTGAGGCAATTATTCATAAAACAATTACTAATTGAGTTTCACAGAATCAAGGATCAGCAGACAAGAAGCCAACAAACTAAAAACACAAGGCAAGCTACTGGGTCGAATTATAATATTCCGATTGTAAAGTCCTCATTTGCCCAAAGGCATTTTTACTTCCTTGCGCCGAGATTTTATAATAATTTAAATGAGAGTTATAAGAATGCAAACAACTTAAATTCATTCAAAATACTTATAAAGAAGTACCTGCTTGAAAGGGGTCCAATGTATGCGGAGTCTCAATTGCTCTCGCTAATAATTTAAGTTGTATATATTAAATTATATATTACTAACTAATATCAAATCTCGTGTATTATTTGCTATGTATATATATGTGTAGGTATGTATATATATATATATATATATTTATGTATGTGTGTATGTATGCGTATGTATATATGTATATATTCTTATGTATCATGCAATACAACTTAAGTTCAGAATATCAAAAGAGTCAGCTCGTCGATACAATTAAACAAAAATCAGCATCCCTAGATACGGGTCTCTGACCTAGTTAGGAATGCGGATAAACATTTCACCATAGGATGTGCTCAATCTCTCCCAACTCAACCATATTATGTAAATGGTGTTTATATGACATATTATATGAAGTTATTGTAAATTAATAAATAAATAAATAAATAAATAAATTAATGTTTTAGTGAGACAGTGTCATAATTAATTTTTTTTTATTATTCTTTAGTCTAGTCAATGTTTGTTCTTCCGGTGCATATTCGTGATACAAAATTCTACGGATATCAAATTCAAGGTCGGTCAATACTTTTTACACAGACCTCGTATAAAAATAATCAGAATTCAAACATCGTAGTGTTAAATATAATCCAAGGTATTAAATAAAAACACAACAAGTATAAATTAAACAAATGCTATAAAGTCTTCCTAGATATTGTTGTATGCGACATAAAGATAACGGAGTTGAAAAGGATATCAATGTGAAGTCAAGATTCAGTAGGTCGATGTGGAATTATTAAATGAAATGTGATACTAATTATGTCAGTGAAGTCTTTTTGCATAAATAGATTATTAGGCCCCGATTGTGTTTCTTGGTGAACTAAAAATGGAATTAGTTCATGCGAGCAAGAATATTAGAGCGGAATATGAAATGAATGACAGTAACTTTTCCAGCATAAAGCTGCCAATCGAACACAGAGCGGCATAATCTAAGACAGGAAAAATGTTTTCAAACTAATTCAGAATACTTTATGTGCGGCAGGTAGTTTTTGTGCGGGATAAGATACGACCATTCATTTTACATTCTGCTCTAACAGCAGGCGACCTTACCACTACGCATGGCTTGGTGGAGTAGTGGTTAGGTCGCCTAATCTTACATTGTAAGGTTCCAGGTTCGAATCCCGGCTAGGTTACCATTTTCCGTTGGGATAAAATTAACAGAATTGCATTCCAATTCTGTCGATCGAATGCAATAACAAGACACACACTTAAATACAAATTACTTGCGCGCATACATATAAACACTTTATAGTAGAGTTAGTTGGAAGAGATTGTCGTTTGACAATAAACCCGCTTATTGTGAAGTTTCACAATAAAGTGTATAAACAAACTGCTCTGTCTCGTTTGCTATGAACTATTTTCCGATATTAGTTCACGAAGAAACGCAATCAAGCATCTATGCAAATTAGGTCTATATACGGTATATGCAGCGTTTACTTCTCATCCTCTTTCCCAGTGCATTAAAGCCTTCTCTGTAATGTAAGAACAGCGTCGAATATGTCATGCTTCAGAGAACATTTCCTTTTCCCATCCCATTCCCTTCCTCCTTAAATTATTGCATCTTAATAGGTTAATATCTAATTTCAGCATTGCACATACTGAGAATGTACGGTTGGTGATTTAAAGCCAGCGTGATGGTTTGGTCAAAACAAGCCGGACTGGGCGAACGGGCGAACGAACGGACTGATTGCTTTTGTAGGGTGTACTTCCGCTGGATTTCTGCTGCTCATGCCAACATCTCCGTTCCATACGCCAAACTAGAGTGGAGAAAAGCATAGTAACACAGTGTGAAACTTACCATATGTGTGTCTTCTTCTCCGTGGATTCTCTTCTCACGCTGAACTTCTTCATAGGACGGCAGCTTGCTGCTTGTGACCACCTCGTATGGGGGCGGAGCCGAGAAGTCGGCTTTCGGTGGAGGAATTGCATCATCACTGTTATCCTCTAAAAGAAATAAATATACAATATCAATCGATACTTACTACTAATTACACAGTTAAGGGTTTTCCATCAATCATTGAATTTGTATTACAGGGTATACCAATAAGGGTGGGTCGATCTTGATGGTCTGTGCAATAAAACAAGCTGTTTGTTAGATATTAACGAAATTCTTTTTTTATTTGAAAGGTCAATGTGGCCAATTCGCGTCACCTCCGCGAGAGATAACCATGCACTAACAAACACTCATTTCGATATCAAAGTTTTGATGTGCTGTCCATTTGTGGATTATCGACTACAACGGGCGAACCCACACCCCAGGAAGTGAGGTGAGCGTAGAAGACTTTGTGGACGATACAAATCAACCGTCCAGCAAAAACCACCACAAACCCGCCAGAGACCATCGCCTTAGGGCGAGGCAGTAGGAAGGTAACCCAGTGGGGTCACCTCGCACCTGTCTACTAGTTTCAGCCAGATTTCTCTGGCCTCCAGATTGGTTATAAGTTTAAGGTTGCTTGTGCAGTCCTCTCCCTTAGGTAGTGGTGATTCGGTGTCTACTGGATCTATCGCAGACCACGGCATCCTTTGCCCGACTCTTCACCCGGTATCGGGTAACCGAGTGGTTGTTTTTAGAGCAGTTGCCGTAAGGTTAACAACCACCACCGCTCTATAGGAAACAAAGCCGTTTCCAAACTATCCAAGCTATTAGTTGGAATGTACGGAGGATTGGTTGATGCCGCACGGCGCGCAAACCGTCCAGGAGCACCCGAAGGTTGATTCCTAGGGGATCAGAGTCATGCCCGGGCTTACACTTCTGCGAGGAGGCTGCCGGGTGAGTGTTGACCCGTGAGTTTGGCCGACCCTACACACATGGGTCTTAGTGGCCTAACTGCAACAGGGACCATTAGCTCCCATATGAGCTCCCATATGTCCATGTGCTGTTTATGCCATGGTGTAACTTGCCATGGTGATTTGGTACCAGTCGCTAAATAATAAACAGATTTGACAGACGCCGCCAAAACAACATGGCCGCCATAGACTGTCAACATCGACCCGCCTTAATTGGAAACCCTATATTCTTTTCAAAAGTCGAGAATCAAATTCATACTGCCGGCCGCCTCAACTTTGAACTCTTATATATCACAAAAAATATAATATACTAATCTACTCTAATAAGCTAAGCTACTCAAATAAAGAAATGAAAAAATGATGGAATTCTCTTAACCCCTAGAGCCCCAATTGGCCGATATCGGCCACAACACGATTCAGCGAGACGGCCCCGTTTTAATTTAATTTGTTTTATTTTATTATGTTTTATTAGGTTAATATGTTTTATTTTAATTATGGGTACAGTGGTTTGGCAGTAATTAATGTTTTGGTGAGACAGTGTCATAATTAATTTTTTTTACTAATTTTTACAAAAAATTTTTGGGACATCACATGTCAATCGGCTGAGGGGCCGAGGCCTGAAGGGTTAATGCATAATTGTGTTTTCTATGTTCAAACTCCACCAGATCTAGTCAGCCAATCGAATTGATTGCAGTCTTATAACTCAAAATCCGTGATGCAATTTACGAAATACCAAAAAGTGATTGAAAAGTTTTATGAAAGATTCGATATCTGTCAGCGTGGTATGGTCGTGGTGGACATTTGTCCGATATTATTTTTCATTCATAATTGCTAAACCTTACTCTTTCTAATACAATAAAAAATTAAATCATATTCATTCCTCGTTTTATTTTGTTTCAAAAAACAAAGTTCTTGTTGAAGAACCGTTTATTAATATCAATTTAACCCCTTGAGTATGATACGACCAAATCTGGTTCTGAAACAATTATCCGTTGAGTATGATACGACCAGATCTGGTTCCGCGTTTTTTTCACTTCTTTGACGTTCTCATATTTATTCATAATTATCTAATTGTTTTACAAAATGATATTTCAATATTCTATATTCGAAATTTCAATGCAATCATTGTGCAGTTGTTCTTTTGATGATTGGTGTAGTAGTTTCGTAATTATAGTACTTTAAGGTCGATGTCGCCGAAAATCCTGCAAAAGAGACAGATGCATCCATGAAAATACCCATTTACTCCAAGGGTTAATATCTCGCCACGGCAATAGAAACTCAAAAATGCACACTGTTCAATGAATATATCACGACGAAAAATGGCCAAAACTGATTCTTTGCAATATGGCGGCTGTCAAACATGACACTCCCACCCTGATGTCCTGAAATCTTGGCATTTACATAAATAATTATTCTGTTGTGTAAATAAAAACTCTAAACAATTTTTCTACTGAAAATAAAACACAGAAAAAAAGCCTCTACATTTTTTTCAATTGAGAGACTTTTTAAAACATAAAAATAAATACAAAGCAACACACAAGCAAAGCAGAGAACTGTGCAAGACACGGAGCACTTTTACAACTCACCTTCGTTACTCTGAGTATCCCCCGAGGGAATACTTGAAAAGGGAAAAACTGAAATAAAAGACAAAACGCTATAATAATCCGCATAGACAGCACTACGTTTTGCTATAGGAGGTGGAATTGATGTAATTACTGGCGGTCCACAAGGTCTGTTCCAGTGCGTATTTTTTCTTTAACTGAGAAATACATGGTCATTCAAAAAGCATCCCTCTATATGTTCTCAAAAACAAATGGATGGAAAGTGTACTTCGGTGCATAGTGGACTTTTTACATGTCTGATGAAACCGTCACAATTGGTCGATAACTGAGCTGGACAGTGGGCGTTAGAAGAATGGAAACACTTAAGAAATTGTATCAAATTTTACCAAAAGTTTGGCAATACAATACTACAGTTCAAACCATTCACATGATCCTACAGGCTTTCACAGATAAAGAAATGGTACAACTACTTCAAATATGGCTGCACATCTGTGGACAGTGAACCATGGCTCAGTAGGCCCTCAACAAGCCGAAGCGATGTCAATGACTTAGTGGAGACTTTTCTGATGCAGTATGCATTGATGTGCAGTTATCATCGTGCCTGAAGTAAATACCTGAAAGTTCCTTTGCCAGCGCCAACAACAACTGCTGACAGAAGAAACGATCTGAGCATGTGGGAGCGGTGAGTAAATTTAGAACCTAACTGACCAGAGATGTTTTGCCGCTGACTTCAGGGTAATTATCCATCTCTCAGGTGGACAAGTTACTGAAATTGCAGGTTGTGAGTTGGATCTTTATGGCGGAAGCTACAGAGGGGACATGATTTATCCTCTGAATGTCTACAGCAAGCAAGGATACTCGCTTGTAATAAAAGTTAATGAGGTTTGAAAGTATATGTATGTATGCTGAAAGGCATTGAAAAATAGAATTTCAGTATCACTGGTGTCCAGTCATACAAAATTACTTTGCAGTGCATTGGTATGTAAAAGTCACCAACTGTTGTCTAATCATTCTGACATTGAAGGCCAACACCATCAGCTATATTGTTGTTGTTATAATCTCCTAGCCAGAGTGACTTCTTGAGGTCCACATCGCTCATTGTTGTACTGACATACCCCGGATTGGAGCCATTTTGACTACCTCAAACATTTTTATTTGTGGAAGTTTATGCGGGCTTGTAAATCATTTGATTTCATGCAGCCTCTTACTGCACGGTTTGATACTATTGGATCCTCATAATTCGACAGAATTTAGTTCTGGAGAGGAGTTAAGCGGAAAAATAGGTGTGGAGGCTTCAATTTTTTTTCATAAATCGCTTGTCAAACTATTCAAAAATATACTCTTAAAGTTTAAAAAAAAAATCCAATTCGTTTAAATATTATAAGTGATTAAGTGAATGTCCCTCATTAAAGGGTTGAAGGGTGTTGCTTGTAATATGGAGAAGACAAGCAGGTAGTCGTTCATGTACAGTTGCAAGCTGAAAACGAAGCATATGAAGCTGGAGAAGGATAGCCATATGGTTCTGGAATCCTTGATTAACCAGTAAGTTGTTTAAATTGATTCATTACTGCATTAAATTAACCTTTTCTGCCACTTTTTTTTATAAATACGCTCTATTTGAACCTAAATAATAAATATTATCTTTGTTTATAGTAAAGTATGTTTTTATTGTAAAAAAATATATATAAAAAAAAGGTAAAAAATAATGCTTTATGTTCACACCCTTCAAAAAATACTTTTTTTTAGGGAAGTGAGGTTCACATAGAAGAGACTCTAAATAAAAAATATAAATTCTTTGTGCATTTGATTTTGGATGAAAATTGCAACCTCCAAGAGTTGAACCAACCTCCAAAAAATTGCAACCTCCAAGAGTTGAACCAACCTCCAAAAAATTGCAACCTCCAAGAGTTGAACCAACCTCCAAAAAATTGCAACCTCCAAGAAAGATACTCGAATTGCTCAGTCCGATGGCGACCTACAATGTGCAGCAGCTGATATCTCGGTTAATTTTTGAGGAAATTTTTTGAAAATTTCAGAAAATATTCTTAAATTTATGTATAAAATGACCTCACAATATCAATAGATTATACATGAAAATCACTATGAAAACGCCGTCCTACACCTATTTCCCCCCATAAGTGCCAGCTCAAAGTTATTTTGGAGTTAAAGAGAATGGAAGGATCAGCCGGTTTGGCTAGGGACAACCAGTACTTCGAACAACTAGCTGTCATCCAGATGAGACAGTTGGGTCTTGGCGAAAGTGTAAATAAGAAACATCCATGACAAATAGGAAGTTAAGTAGCTGTCATATCCTTTTGAGGGCCAGAAATTGGCATGGCATCCATTCTTACCAGATAACTAATAAAATCTCTTACTGAATGATCGACAGAGAGGTCTTTGCTCTGAGAAGTGATTTTTCCTGCCAAAGAATTAAAAAGGGCTATTTCGGTCAATGAGGGAAGTGGATGAGCCGTTATAGACCAATGTAGGGTCATATAAGGTAAACCTTGTGTCTAAGTGAGCCCAATATTTTGAGAGCTTTGCCTTTATACATGCTGACCTGTCACAGACATGCTGTCCAGTCACAATTTCTGTAGTTGAAAAAGCTTCTTCTGGTGACAAATGTCAGGTCATTGGCAAAAGCGAAGCACCTCAAAATGTACTGACTGCCCGTTTAAAAATGTTGCCCCCCTTCTCATCGAACGGTTCACAATTTCAAGAAAAAAGTGCGTTCGGGATGGTCTGGATTTTATGGAGGGGAATGATTCTGTACATCAAACTGAACAACAAACATGATATCCTTTATTCTTTTGGAGGTTTTTGATTAGAGAAGATAATCTTCACAAAAACAGAGTTGAAAATTTTGGGTCACAGTTTCATTTGAGTTTTTGTTACTGAGAAAAACATATTTTATATTTTAGAGTTGAATTAAAAATGCTTTTTTCTCAGTAGCCACTACCTAATCAAAAAAGTTGTAGTAAATTTCTTGTCTCAGTAGCCACTACCTAATCAAAAAAGTTTTCAATTAAGTTTTTCATAAAGATGTTTTTCATGAGCAGAAATTACATTATTTTCTTTTTTGAAAAAAAAATCTGACCGTCCCAAACACAATGTATATTTTTAAACGACTTCAAAAAAAGGAGGAGGTTATCAATTCGGTTGTATCTTTTTTTTTAAATTAATGTTTGTTACCACAGAACTCCGTCATTTATAAACCGATTTGGATTTTTATTTTTTATTTGAAAGGATATACTTCCAGAAAGATCCGTTTTTATCAAAATCCTGTTCTGATGATGGTATCCATGAGGAATGGAATGAACTCCTCAAATATTATCATATTAAGTTGAAAATTTACATGTCGGTTGAGTTCCGATGACAAAGCATTTGTTACGGTAAGAATGACCTGATTCTACACCCAGGGTTGGCTCCCGACGAGGGGATTCCTCAACGGTCGTCAGAGCAGACACAAAATTTTGTATTCAGTTATGATAGCCCATTCTAAGTTTCACCAAGACAGGACTGCTTCACGAAGACAGGCCCTAAGGGTTAGCTTCCAACGAGGGAACTCCTCAAAGGTCAGACACGAAATTTTGTATACTCATTCAAATACAATAACCCGTTATAAGTTTCGCCATGACATGGCTGCTGCACTTAGAATTATTTAATATCTACCATTTACGTAGCCGTTGATCGTGCTTCCAGGTCGTGAGATGTACGCATCGTTCGTCATGATGAAATTTGTTGCTGTTTGGGCGCTGGTTTGCGGCGGCAGGATTACCGTCACATGTGGAGGGGGCGGGGTGTCAGCCATGTTCTTGAAGATCTGTGATGAAAAAGAAATGTTCATGAGGGTCTAAGACATATATAGACAACTCTAAGATGGATGATGGGACGGCAGCTGGACCTATTCTCGCAAAAGAATGACCAAAGCACTGGGATTGCAGCCACTGCTTTCGAAGGTGATGGTGAACAGCAGGTTATGATATAAGTAGGTTAATTATTTACCGATTGCGTCGCCAATTACGATTCCGACTACACTAGTCAACAGATATTTTGCAACTGGGATCTAATATATCAATTGGTACATATTTAGCTGTGTAGAATCCGAATCGACCGTCGAAAATGTTTTAGCACGTGATTTTCCAGTTTTTATTGGTTTTTATTTTTTATTTTCGTTATGCAGATTTTGAAATATTATTGTTTCCAAATTTTCTTGGCATTTCTTGGCATTTTAATTTTTTTTTCTAAGTCTTAAAAATTTGTAATTATTTTTGTTTCTTTGTTGAGTCTATCGATTTGACATTATCGGAACAATTTTTTTTTTGTTTCAAGACTATTTCTATAATTCGTAATCTTTGTTCACGTCATTGAATATATCATGTTTCATTTGACATTTCAAGTTGGGTTTGGCTTTGGGCGTTGTAATCTCAACAATTATGTCTCAATAATGCAAAATGAGACAACTGTATTAGTAAATGATTTATAATTCTGTAGGTGTTAGCTGCTCGAAATTTAAGAGTAGTAAAAAAATCATAGTAGTAATAATAATAATAATATAAAATAATTGTTATTAGGAGGCATATTACTTCAAATGTAATGTGACATTTAATTACACTGTTATGTAGTTATATAAGTAGTTATGTTTATCTTGTCTAATTTTTGTTTGCCATTTTCCCAGATTATGTATCTATCTGTATCAGAGGTCCACAAACATTTTTGACTCATAGACCCTTTACCATGTTTTTTGGTTTTGGGTAGTGCTTAACCTTATATTGAAATTTTTCGAAAGTTCGAATGTGTTTTTGACAGCTGGTACTGTGCAGGAATGCGTGTAACATGATGATACTGTCATATTAACATAATGTGATAATATGCCAGTATCATCATGTTACATATTATATCATAATTTTAAAAGTTCAAAGTGTATTGCGACCACAAAGCGAATTGCTTACAAAATTTACCGAAATATACCAATTTAATTTAATTAATATGTAATTTGGTACAGTAAATAGAATAAAATAGTGCACTATAAAATCCCTACTTCACTACTAATATTATAATTGCGAAAATAAATTTGTATACCAATCTGTAGTAGTTTGTTGTCGGTTTGTTTATTTCTTTTTCGAGTAAAAACTAAGCAACGGATCCCAGTGATCTTTTGCACGGGTGTTAATGGAGGTATAGGTAGTTAAAAAGTTAACTGCGTTTTTTTTTACAAAATGAATACTTACACGCAGTAAATAAAATACAAACGGAGCTGCCATGGAATTGATCCATCATAATACATTTTTTTTAACTTCTGGGGGTGAGCAGTGGATTCCGGACTAACGACCGGCTGTGGTAGGTTTAGGACAGCTGTCTTGCCACATGTGAGCGTTCACCTTACCACCCATTCACTCCCCCTTCGAAGCCATAGAATTTGAGATGCGCAAATCGCAGTTTTAGATATTTTTTCTAGGAGAGAGTTGATTATTTTTCTGGAAAGATCAAGATCTTTAATGAAGTGAAACAGAGATTTAGCTGGCAGGCCACGAGCGCCAACTTCCACCGCGTGAAGGTGAACAGTGAAGCCGTTCCGGGTGACGGCATTTGCGAGATCATGGTATTTATTTAATTTGTACTCGTGGCCTTTAAGGATATTTGATTCCCATGGAACAGTTAATTCTACGATAAGGGCCACCTTCCGAGATAGAGAGTAAAGAGTTATATCTGGACGGAGGGCTGTGCATCCAAGACTTTCAGGGAATTTATACTGCTTAGAGACCGAATCGACCTCTACAATGCAATCTGAAGCCTGCTTAGAGACCGAATCGACCTCTACAATCCAATCTGAAGCTTTCTCGATTATTGAGAAAGGTTTTGTAGCTAAATGTTTTTTGCCTTTAGAGCCATACCGCACAAACTGTATTGGGGGTTTGGAGGGTACTGTCAAACCCTTGTTGGCACGAGTTGTATATATATATATATATATATATATATATATATATATATATATATATATATATATATATATATATATATATATATATATATATATATATATATATATATATATATATATATATATATATATATATATATATATATATATATATATATATATATATACAAAATAAAACGTATGCGGGCCGAGTTGCGAGTTTATAATAATTCTTAAACAGTTTCATATGTCGGACAGTTTACCGAATAACTTGAATTTTAATACAATTCTTCGTCACGTTTCATAACCTTAAATAATAAAAAGAAAAAATATATAAAAATAATTAAATAAAAAAAATTTATAAAAATAAAAAAAATACTTCATAGGTAGTTTTATAATGTATGTAAATAGAAAGATGTATGTAAGTATATAAGAAAGTAGGTAAGATGTAGATAAAAAAATATTACTTAAGTATTATGTAAGGCACTCTCTGTGTATGTGGATTATTTCATTCCTAGAAAGCCAAACACCTGCTTAACAGAGATCCACTATCGTTGACCCCCGTTTACATATCGTGGACCCTTGGGCCCTTGGGGATCATTATAGACCACTTTGGGTAACACTGATATACAGGTGAGTTTTATTAACCGGCATCCTCCAAGGAGGTGAATAAGTACTAGCAACTGAACAACTTTTGATATAAAAATTTGGGAAAAACATATATTTTTTAAATTTAAAAATTTGAAGAACTTGATTTAGATAAACGTTTGACAAGCATTCGAGCGCGTTGCATCATCTATCGGTATGTACAATATTGTTAATATACGATATTAGCGATATTTTACCTACCGCTAGATGGCGCATCGTGCTCAGCGCTTTTATACAATTAAATTTAAAAAAACATTACATTTTTTTTTCTTTTTATATTTTCCCACATTGTTTTATTAAAAGTTGCTTACTTGCTCATACGGATTCCCCCCTTTAAGGATGCCAGTTAATACAAACTAACCCTGTATATGATTGTCATAGATACCTAGTTATTAATAAAAAATTAAGTGATTATGAATGATTATGAATCACCCTTCTGTTATGATTCATTCAAGCTGTCAAACTGTGCAAAATATGACTGTTGCACAGTAGCTAGCTTCCGTGTTGTATTAGTCATATCTACATAAGGAATCAAATTATATGTAGGTATGTGTGTTATACGCCTGCTTACTACCACACATTTTTAATGAGAAACTGTTTCATTTACCTATTTAAGTTTTATTAAGCACATGTTTAAGTGTTGAAACATGTAGTAAATATTAATCATAGGACGATTTTTACTTTTAAAAAAAAGCATAGCAATTGTCAGTTATCAGGTGACGGCATAGTTGTTAAACGACTCTGGATAAGTTCAGCTGTTTATAGTCTCTGGGAGCTAATGGGCCCTGTTGGAGTTGGCTACGAAGACCCATTTGTTCAGGGTTGGTCACACTCACGGGTCAACACCCGTTCGGCGGACTCCACGCAAAAGAGAGGGCCAGGGTAGAACGCTGGCCTGCGGGCCGGTCTCCCCTAGGAGTCAACCTTTGCCATCAGCCAATCGATTGCGCACTCCGACTAACAGCCGGTGGCGTCTGGAAACAGTAATATTTCCTATAAAGCGGGGGTGGTTGTTAACCATATGGCAACTGCTTTTGAAACGACCATTCGGCCACCCAATCCCGGGTGAATAGGCTGGGCGAAGGATGCGGAGGTCCGCGATACATTCGGTTGACACCGTATCACCGCTTCATAAGGGAGAGGACCGCGCAAGCGATTTCGATCCTGTAAACAGTCAGGAGGTAGGAGGTATCCTGAAGGTTAATTCCAGATGGAGATATCCTTCCAAGCTGGTAGTCAGGGGGCAAGGCTGCCTGCTGGTTACCTTTCCCGGTACCACGCGTTGGCCTCTGACGGGCAGATGGCGTAGCTAGACTGTGGATTGTTTTTCGTCCCAAGTCTTCTGCACTCACCTCACTGGAGACAGAATGATACAATTAGTTGAAACTTTCTGAGGTGATGGGTTCGCCCTTTGTAGTTGACAGCTCTAGTTGTTAATAGTCTCTTATATGCCACTGAACGTAACTGGAAGGATATATTTTTGTGCAATTCTCTAGAGATTTGGATAATTGCTATTACTGCGCCAATATCGTTATGGGTCGGTCCTTTGCGGAAGATTGGCTAATTTGCACGTAAAAACGATTGCTTCGTCTTTAGCAATGTTTCCTGCAATATTCAACAAAAGCTTTCTCCATATCCTCTGCCGCCTGAATCATTTTTTCCGCAAGCACTCCAGATGCTATCGCCATTGATTATATAGCATATTAGATTGCTCAATGTCGTACTACAATTTGGCAACTAGGATTTTACTACGAATAGCTGGAAAAATTGATTAATCTTTTATTATTATATTCAATATGGCGACTTCCAATTAGAAAGCGCTCTAAACACGCATATATGTTATTAAATAATAATATAATAACAAACGAATTATTAAATCAGAGCCCTTATTATATTATTATTATTTACATACATTACAAAAATTATATTAACCGTCCTTACGAAAAAACAAAAAAAAAAAAACACAAAACCCACATGATTATATGTCAAATTGTTCCTACGATTCTGAATACAAAAAAGGGTAATAAATGGGTATATTGTGCCAAAAAAATGTCTAGTATATTGCAAACAAGTGTTGTTATTAGGAAATCTAATGAAAAAAACAAACCAATGATTTCTTACCTACTTTTTTTATTAATCCCAATAAAACCCAAAGATAGGACAGGGCAACTAATACATAAAAACTAAAAATAAAAAAAAATCCCAAGTGATTTTCTCTCAGATTTAGCATTAAAATGATCGCCTTTGTTATTTTTTTATTTATTTATTAGGCGAGGTAGCAATACCTAATAAATTCCGTTTCCTCTAGTTTTAGGTTTGGCCAAATTCCAGACATTTTTTTTACAACCTTTTATTTACCTTGCAATGTTTATTAGTTTGTTTAGGGCAAAAGTTGCAAGCTGAATAAGAACCACTTCCTCCTATCCTATGAAGTAAAAAATTTTACATGTTGTTTCAGTTTTGATGACAATCCATTTTTATAGTGAGCATGACCGATTCTACACCCAGGATCGGTTTCCGACGAGGATAATCTTCCACGGTCAACAGCACACACACATGCATTCAATTATGATAGCTTATACTAAATTTCATCATGACATGGCTGCTGCACCCAGGGTTGGCTCCCGACGAGGGGACTTCACAACGGTCAACAGCACAGAAAGTAAATTTTGTATATTCAATCAATAATTATGATAGCCCATTCTAAATTTCACCATGACATAGCTGCTGCACCCAGGGTTGGATCCAGACGAGGGGACTCCTCAATAGTCAACAGCCAAGAAACGAAATTTTGTATATGCATTCAATTATGATATCCCATTCTAAGTTCCACTATGACATGGCTGCTGCACCCAGGGTTGGCTCGGGTCAGAGCAATTTAATAAACGCTTATTTTAAAAAATGTGTTTTTGCTATCAACTTATTATTTAATAGCAGTGTCCATATGCTTTGAAATACATGCAATTTTAATATTTTTTTATTACTATAAAACATATTTTTCCGACTCAAATCTAATTTTAACGAGATCTAGTGTTGTTAAAGTATGATAACTGATGCGGTGAAGATCTATACCGCAATATACCGACGCTTTACAGCTATAAAACTCACCGCTATAAAACTATAAACTCTATACTATAAACTATAAACGCTTCACAGCTATAAACTTCTACAATATGTCACTTTCCCCACACATTCGAAAAATCGATATTTTTAACGAAACTCCTTAGGAAAATTTACGACACTGCCGCATAAACACATTTATTCAATTTACAGCCGGAATAACTGCAGTATAGGAACCTCTCACCAAAAAAAAAAAAAAAATATACACTAATAGATTGTAGCATTTTAATGCTAAATCTGGAAGAAAATTGTGTCGGTCGCTATAAATAAGCGAGATATAGGCATTCAAACTTTAAATTTTATATGTAAACAAATAGCCTAAAATGGCCCAAAATAAAATTCACCCCGCTATATTCACCACGCTGATTCCGAATCTTCCATAATTTTTATTCGATCTCAATAAATAAGCGAGATATAGGCGTTCAAATTTGTTATCCCAATGTCAACAAAGTTTCGGCCATTTTGTTTGTACTTACCGTGTTGACACTTTCGAGTATATCGTAATATCGATAACAATTAGCGATATTACAGAAATTATGACAATTTGGAGAGTTTTAAGATTAATTGAAATATGTTGAACAAAAGCGATTGGAAAAATACATTTTTTCGCGCAAATTAAAAAAGGGCACTATTTTCGATGTCTTTTCAATGACTTTGCGTATTGATGACAGAAGATATCCTGAAATGTCGTTTGTTTCAGGTTACCTTTAGTCATCAATACACCAAATTTCAAATGTTCGTAAAATCTACGAAAATTGTCCAATTGTTTTAGATGATCGCTAACACATGGTGTTAATTTGATATTGAAGAAATTTAGTTTGTTTCAGTTTACCTTTTGTCATTCTTATGTTAATATCAATAGCGCCGCAGGCAAAAATTTTTTTTCGAATTTCTTTTGTCTGCGGTGTTAATTTGATATTGAAGACATTTCGTTTGTTTAAGGTTACCTTTTGTCATTATCACCAAAGTCATTTAGTAAAAACCTTGGAAAAAAACGAAATATCGCTAACACATTGTCATGTTAACTTCAATAGCGCCGCAGGCAAAAATTTTTTTTCGAATTTCGCGCGAAATTCGAAAAAAAATTTTTGCTTGCGGGGATATTCAGATATTTAGGAATTTTCTATTGTCATGTTAACTTCAATAGCGCCGCAGGCAAAAATTTTTTTTCGAATTTCGCGCGAAATTCGAAAAAAAATTTTTGCTTGCGGGGATATTCAGATATTTAGGAATTTTCTATTGTTTCAGGATACCTTTTGTTATCAAAACGCAAAGTCATTGAAAAAACCCTCGAAAATAGACTATTATTTTTTAATATCGCACATGTTTTTTCACGACCATGCCATCATTTTTCTAAAATCGCGAATTGTTATCGATATTAGAGAACTCGCGGTATATCGACTAAGTATATTCCGACACTACTTCTGAAGCAATATGGCCGTCTTTTTGACGTTTAGTATGCAAATTTTAAATGCCTATATCTCGCTTATTTATTGAGAGCGACAAAAGATTATTGCAGATTCGGAATCTGCGTGGCGAATATAGTCCGGTGACGTTTAAAAATCAAAAATCCAGGAGAGGTTCCTATACTGCAGTTATACCTTACAGCCTAGCATTTACTTATAACAGATCCAACAATCTGATAACAATTATTTATCAAGTAAATCTGATAGAGCGGAATGTTTTGACAATACTTCCCGTGTCAATAAATGAAAAGAGACATGGCGAAAAGTCGAAACCGAGCACAAGAGGATAAATGATCAGTTACCTTATTGAAATCCAGAGAATTTACGATGAAACAGGATGTCGACAACGATAACAAACACTTTTAATTTCACAATTTATTTTTCAAGTTCACCTAGCGACAAGACGGAAAGGCTGACAGCACAATTGGTCGGGGAAACTGTCACGAAATATTGGGCTGGAAAAAATTCTGTCATGTTGAAAAAGGGGGGGCGCCAGTTTTGCATGCGGCAATTTTGCACAAATGTCACTTTTGACAGTTCCAAATTTGTTGAGGGCAGATTTGCAGGAGGCAACCTTGCAGGCGGCAACCTTGCAGGCGGCTACCTTCAGTACAGTTTTTAAGTTTTTCTGTTAGGTTAGGTTAGGTTAGGTTTTTCTTTCCCTAAAATCGAAGTGACATTAATTACCGGCATCCTTGTAGTGGATGACTTTTATACATCAAACTAAACATAAAAAAAAATGTTTTAAGTTTTTCTGTTAGGTTAGGTTAGGTCATTTTGACATTTGCAAAACTGCCTTCTGCAAGATTGCCTTCTGCAAAACTGCCGCCTGCAAGAATGCCGTCTGCAAGATTGCCGTTTGCAAATTTGCCTTCTGCAAGTTTGATGGGACCCTGAAAAAGGACAAGACTACCCTGACTTTTATAATTATGGAAAGACTATGTACAAAAATATCGTCCGTTTACTGCGACTGTTACATTTTACAACTTTTGTCAGAAATTGCGCTCTTTGGGTTGCAACCATTAAAGAAACAAAAAAAAAATACTTTAAAAATACTACTTTCGAGGTTTGGTTGGTATTCTACGTTATAATGAAAATTGTTAAGAAATATAGGAGTTTAATCTGAGTTTTACCTGAAAATAAAATTCTTATTATGTGCTTGACGATGTCCAGGACCCTTGAGAGCGCCCTGTCTTTTCTGCCTCTTTTTCGTGTTCTGGCAACATTTTTCCCTTCACCGCGCCGCCCGGCGCCGCTTGGTGTGGGCGGGAGGAGGGGGGGGGGGGTGGTGACGCACGTCTCCCTGCCGTTTGCCAAGCGTGGGCTCTTCATAGCTTTCGATCACCGGGTAGGGCTCGTTCGAGTCTTGGATATAGTCAAGCACATAATAAGTTTTATTCTCAGGTAAAACTCCTATATTATGTGGTCCTTGACGATGTCCAGGACCCTTGAGAGAATGTCTGTTATCTCCCGGTGACCGCTTCGATGATGCTACGTGATGAACCTGAAATAGTAAAGAGAAACGAGAGGCCGGAATCATCATGGTGATGGGGTTATACCGGGTTAAACTGGTTTGCCACACGGTTCCCCGGTGGTCATGTGCTCTTCTGAATCTCCTAGCTGTAAAATTTTTGGAAGGTGTTTCTCTTCGATATCTTCCAGGATGCTCTACAGCGTGAGTTTTTAATTAGTGACACCCTTGAAATGGGTGAATCAGTACGAGCAAATAAGCAAGTGTTGACAATAATTTGTTGAATCAAACAATGTAATAACATCATTTTAAAATTACATTTTTTTCCAAATTATTTACAGCAGTTTGCGAATCAATCGGCTGTTTTGTTTGACTTTGCTTATGTGCCTATGTCGTTGAACTCGGCGGCATTGAATAACGTTCAATAACACAATAGTCCTGAAGCAAGGCCACAGATGGCGCTGCACTGTTATTTCTGATCGATGTATTTTGAAGATTTAAGACATTTACCACCACTTATTGAACCACTACGGGCTCTGTATGCCAGGTGCACGGGTGCGCGCAGACATTCGCCAGACTTAATGCGATTCTATATCATTAAAAAAAACCTTTTTGTCGGGACACTTCAGGTTAAGGTGAATCCATCGCATTGATCTCCATACGAATATCTTCTCCAATGTGATTCGACTTTATAAAATGAATAACAGTGTCATTGATAGTTTTTGTTAGGGCTATAGCTACAAACAATATCTGCATAGAGTACGTAAGCGAAAATACAGGGTTACAGTCTGGGGGTATGGTCGGAACGCAAAAAGGTCAGATTATCATAAAATAAAAAAAAAAACGGATTTACAATAAAATGAACAATATCTCAAAATGACTGTATCTCTACTATTAAAACACTGCAATAAACCGCACAAAATCCGACCCAAAATCCGCATGAAATCTGGGTAGTTTGTTATCATCACCGTCCGAGTCGTCATTCACAGTTTCTTCACAATTATGTTCTAAAACAGCGGTAATAGTCTGGTTCGCTTATGTTCCAAATAGCATTTAATCTGAATTTGAGAAAGGGCCGTCATAAATTGATAGATTTAAATGCAACATTTTCGATAGTTTCTTTTATCCAACAAGCAAGTATACAACAAATGATATTTATTTGTAGTTACTGTGTGTCCGTAAGTTACTATTAGGAAAAGTCGTGGGTCGTAAGCCCATAAAAACACGGGCCCGTAGGTTAGTGCTTACCTAGTCTTTGCTTAATTGGGTACTACATTATTTAATATTTTTTTAATTGAATGCCTACAGGACTTAACAATCGATCGAAGCAGGTTTTATGGATGTAAGTAGACACTTATCTGGTACCCACACTTTAAACGTACCGCAACACTAATGAAAATAATAAAATAATTTTTCATTTTAATTATTTTCTTTCCTCACAATCACACTAACCTACGTAACATTGATTGGGTAAAATTGTTAGCTGGAATATTACCACAATTGAAATAGGATTATTCCACCCATCCTGTAACATTTAATTTAACAATAAACTTTTAAATAATCAAAACTCTCTCCAACAAATTTAATCCATGGCATATTGGCCAGAAAACGATGGGCTTAATTTTAGTTTTTCTTTTTCTCGTCAAACGTCAAATCAATTCGAAACATCAATCGGTGGTGCGGTCTGGGAAATTCGCGACATATTTAAATGAAGAAAGTTCATTTTTCTTGTGTTAAATATAGTCTCGAATTGTGATCAAAGCTCCAATTGGTTTCTGGACTTTTATAAACGATGAAAACTGCGCTAATGGTGGCGGAGAAGCCGTCGCTGGCGGCTTCTCTAGCCGGCATCCTCAGCAACGGACGGCACATGACGAATAAAAGTAAGCATGTTTCTGTAAAGTTGAACGTTGAAATTGGTAAAATTGCAGTATACCGTCACTGCAATTGTCACTTTTTGTTTGGCGACTCAAAATCCAAAAAAGTATGTAGCTCTAAAACTTCCTAACTAGTTACAGTCAGTAGGTAGTCGTGCATGCAATACACAGCTATTATAAAATTTTCAAGAACGGTATTCAACGAGAACCAACGATCTTCAAGATCGTTGGTATTATTGCGGTATAGGAACCTCTTCTAGATTGTTGATTTTTGAACGTCACTAGACTATATTTACCACGCTGATTCTGAATGCAATAATCTTTATTTGGTCTCAATAAATAAGCGAGATATAGGTATGCAAAGAAGCGCCAAACCCATACATTTAGGTAGGTTAAGTTAGTTTTTTAAAAAAAAATGTACATAAACACCTATTTGGCGGTAGGTTAGATTAGTTTTTTTAAAAACTGAGTATGTAAATTTGGTTTTGAAATTTTACGCATCTGAAGCTTTTTTCTTTCACATTTAGCATTACAATGATCGAATCTAGTAGTATTTCTTCATTTTTTCAATTTTTGAGAAAGGTTCCTATACTGCAATCATTCCAGATCGTTAACTAGAAAGTGTCCAGAAATACAATTTCTTCAGCAGTTTAGTAAATGAGTAGAAAGAGTGGGATCCTAGTTAGGATAGGATTACTCCATATTAGACCAGGAGTCGTCAAACCGGGGTACCTTTCGGAAGCCAATCTACCATTCTACGCAAAATTTTCGAAGCCTTCAAACATTTGTTTGTAGAAGGTGTGTCATTGGAGCTTTCCAGTGACGTATATCTGGTCGTTATTCGTTGGTGGGGATGCATCCCACACATTTTTGCTCATCCTCCTTTTCCAGATTTTCGTCTGCAGTGCCTGGGGCCAGGTTCAGGTCCGAAGTCGCTTACGCGGCCTCTACTTGCTATATTACAGCGGTAATTCAGTTTGTCGCGGACCTGGGCGTCCTTTGCCCGTAGTGCCACACGGGATAGGGTGGCTCAAGGTCATTTCAAGAGTGGCATGACAGCAGGTCAACATCCACTGCCGCTGCTTAGAAGACAGTATATTACCCCAGACTCCTTCAGCAATAGTCAGAGTGCACAACCGACTGGCATCGCCGAACGGTGCGCAAACCGTCCAGTAGCGCCGGGATGCAATCCCACCAGAAGAAACCGTACCACCAGCTTGTGAGGCCTGAGAGGCGAGAGTCTTACCCGGGGTAGCCTTCCGCACGAAGAGGCTTTTGAATAAGAGAACAAAATGGATCTTGTGGCCCAAGCTGCACGAAATTGTTCGCTACCTCAACAGCCTTAAGTGTCGGGTTCACCCGTTGCAGACAACAGCTCCAAAGTGAGGAACAAACCTTACGAAGTACGACTAAAAGAACTCCTTCGAAGGGAGAGTGAATGGGTGGTAAGGTGAACGCTCACATGTGGCAAGACAGCTGTCCTAAACCTACCACAGCCGGTCGTTAGTCCGGAATCCACCCTTCACCTCCCAGAAGTGTAATAATTATATATGATTGGCCCGATTTTTGGTCGGTGAATTCCATGGCAGCTCCGTTTGTATTTTATTTACATTAGAGAAATGTAGGCAACGAGGAGATCTAATAGAAATATACAAAATGATTCTCGGTTATTATAGTGTGCCCAACCTCGAGAACATGTGGGTGGTTCTCCAAATATTGGGAAAAACACGGTTCCGGCATGAATAACTATGTTCCCGATGTCCCATGGTATTCTAATATTTTTTTACATGTAGAACTAAAGTACCTCTAACTTTGGAATATTTAACATGTGGCTTAATCATAATTGAAGGTCCTGAAAAAAAATGTGAAACCATGAAACTCTAATTACCGTCCCTGTCCCTTTCTCCATTTTTCGACTTTCGAGTGAATGGCATTCCACACTTGTAAATAATAGAGCTGTTTAACTTATGTATCCATAAACTACGATTCCAAAAGCTTTATTTTATATGGTTTTAATAAATCATATTTCATATTTTATACCGTTTATAACGTTCCGAACCGATGTCACCACAATTTCTCAAATTACCGTTGCCAGTTTTCAAAACGTCGCACATCACTAATTATTACGCCAATCACTAGAAGGCGTTTGCTATAAAGTTTACCCCAGTGTGCCCTTTGCACTGATCTAGAGCGGACCTATCGGCTGCGTCTACTTTTGTCGATAAATTGCACGGTACGTCTAATTTTGGAGAAAAGTTGCAATTTGCGGTTATTTCATAATTACCTTCGCAGCGAAATTAAAGTGCGTGTTACTTGGTGGAGTTGTGGTGAATATTACTTATTATTAAGTTTGTTGACGTTAACATTTTTCTAGCATTACTTTTTAGTTTTATAGTAAAAGTAGCCCTAAAAAAAATAAAAACCATCAAATCATAATTATCGTTATCCTAATTACCCTCGCCACGATTTCAAATTACCGTCGCCAATTTGTATTTCAAAGGCGTTTATCTTTTTTTCTATGACAGATATTTAAAAAACTTTTACACTGTTATACAGTGCTCTTCAATATCTACAAAAAAAAAATATAAAAAAAAAATAAGAATAAAAAATTACATTCTTTGAAATCAGTGAAAGGACGCCGGATTTCCACATTTCTGGAGAACGACCCATGTATACCATGAACACCTACAAACCCTGCAAGAGCACTCATTGAAATAAATAAAGCATCTGCAGCATCGAACCCCAGGAAACACTTAACAAATCAAGCAGTGGATGCTTGAGATACATTGCCAGAGGAAGTGCTAAGTGCTAACTCGGCCAATAGCTTTAAGAATAAACTGAACATTTTTCTTAGTGCAAAACAGTGACAAGTTTAAAAACAAGCGCACGTTATATACACGCATCAGCCCTACACTACAAGTGTATAATATAATAATAATTATAATAATTATTATATTGTTACATTTTTAATTTCATGAATACAATAATGACCAAGTATGCAGCCAGCAAATGAAAACTAGGGGACTGGAGAAGGTTTGAATTTTGTAATACCTCATGTAAGAACGACATTCGCACCAAGGCAGGCTTGGTACATTGCACCCCGAAACTATACTAATATTATAAAGAGGTCAAGTTTGTGAGGTTGTAGGAAGTAATCTCTGGATCTACTGAACCGATTTAAAAAATTCTTTTACCAATAGAAGGCCACGGTATTTGTGAGTGTCATAGGCTATATATTAATCCGAAAAATGTAAAGACTTTCTCGTAGTAGTCGGATTTGCAAAGTAAGACGGAGAAAAAACGGTCGAATGAAAACGTTTCTTAAGAACGCTGCCTTAACGATGGCAGATATATGATTAAGCTCTAGAGAAAAGTTGTAGAGCTTGATAATACCTACAAAAAAAGTCAGCGACAGCATATGTCTAACTTTTATATTGAGGTCACAAAAAGTAGTTTTTCATATTAAAAAAATAATTTAAATCGTTAGGTCATGTTTATTGGTCATATTATCAACAATTATGAATTCTTATCAAAATAAGTAAATTTATCGTCTCAAGTGTTTAAAACAAAAGACTTTTTCCTTTTACTGCATTTAATTTTCCTTTTACTGTATAAATGGTTAAAGAGATAATACGACATAGGTATGGAACCGCGACCGTCTCTCGGGTTGGAACTCCTGAAAGAATGGTACCAAATAATAACATTACATCTAATATAGTATACAGAGAAGTTTTGAACAATTAAAATAAACATAATTTATTCAATCATAATCATTTCATTCACTCATTAGAAACCCGGTAATATAGCCAAATCGGCATGCAAATACATACATACATATGCAATAAAAATATAACCCTCCTTTTGGCAGTCGGGAAATAAATCATAGCACACAGTACTAACCGAACCACACTCATAATTTCACCACAAGTGAAAATGTTTATCGCCCAACGAATTGGGCACGGGTCAGCTAGTGTACAATAAACTAGAAGAACGAGTTGAAATATTAGATAATATGAATAGTTTGAAAACTATAATTATTAAATGGCTATTGGAGTTAAGGGGTTCTAGTAGTAGCAGTAGTAGTAAAAGAAGTGGGGGTCTTGTCTCCAGCCTTGATGTTACCTGGATCTATAAGATCTTTTGTAACTACCCACTTTGTGGTTAAGTCAGTGGTCTGCTAGAAGCATAGAATAGAATATCTTTTTTGTGCTATAAAAACATTACTTAAGAGGCCGCACACGAAATTTTGTGCATTTCGTGAATTTATGTAATTTTGCAGACGTCAATTTAAGGTTAAAATACTGTATTTCTATAAGTTTTATTGCACAACATAAAAGATCATTTATATTATTGTCTAATGAGTGAGCTACTTTTTTGAAAATTAATATAGAATTTTGATTAATTGACCTTAAACCGGCGACTGTTTGTGAATTTTTGCTGTAAGAGGTTTAGAATATAACATATTTACGAATCGTTTTGACATCTAAACGGTAAGAAAAAAAATACAATGTATTGTTGTGAAAGTACTCTATATAATAAGTGAATCACTTTTTACTACTTTCATATAAAATAGTTGATAAAAAAAATATTTAACTTTGTCAATTTTTTTAGAAAATGGGCAAAGAATTGCTTTTGATTTTGGCCTTTTAGAACTCTCGTTCATAAAATAAAAACAACAGAAATAAACTTTAGTTCAATAGCAATCCATTTCCTCAAAAAAAAAATGCAAAACATTAATTAAAATTGGCAATAAAGTCTTTTAAAACAATCTAATTCTCGCGTTATGATACTCGCCTATGATACGATTCACGCCTCAAGTCAGCTAGTCCCCGCCCGCCGAGCGCTTCCAAAGGGTGGACGTATCTCTTTGGCTCCGAAAATCCTACCTACCTATAGTTATATTATACCATTGATTATAGAGGTATCACGGGCCACATCGATTTCGTACACGGCCTCTTAATGAATATTACACTGGTTTTCATAGCAAAAGACAATGTATGAACAAATGGCGAACTTATCGCTTTAGCTATAACTTACAACTTGCGGTGTCAACTACAACGGGCGAGCCCGTCACCACAGGACGTTTTAACGATTTTCTCGTTCTATCGCCCTGCAGTGTTACAGCTATAACTTACAGTCAACCATTGACCAGAAGCCCGGTACTGCTTACCAGTATACAGATCACTGACCCTCAATTTGGGCAGATCACGGTTCGAGAAAGGCTCGTCCCAGTGAACTTTGTCTTTTTGCGGTGAGACCTGGGCAGCGACCAACGACGTGTATGCTGTCTTCAGGATCTTCGCCACATATTCGGCAGTCTGCTCGCGGTCAAGCCAAGGTTTAATAGATGTGCTCTAAGGGTCGTTTGTCCGGCGAGGAGACCAATAGTGGTTCTAAGGTTCTTCTTGCTGAAGTCAAGTAGGGCCTTGGTTTTCTTAGGAAGTGGTTGCTCCATCATGGCCTTTGCCTGGCGTCATTAGGGGGTTCTAGAATGGAGAAAGAACTGTGAATTGTAGTATAATTTGTTTAAAATATTATATCTATGAAAAATGTTATCTATTTATCTATTGTTATTTGTCATATATGTAATGTTATCTATGTAATATGTTATGTTGTAAATAAATTGTGTACTTTATTACTAATCTCTACCAAAAACCTGTAATAAATATAATAGTCGCACATCTAGGTACAGGCGTAAGCCTAGCTTGATGTGTGACATTCCTCAGGTTGCATGAGATTGGATTGAATATGTTTGTCGCTTTATTGTAATTTAACAGTAATTTTTGTTTTCTTGCGTAATCTGACTTAAAATATAACATAAGTAATATAAAATTAATAAATTAATAAGTAATCTTTTGTTTTTGCGATCCGCAGGTATCAGCTCGGCATGCTCCGTCCACGAATGGACAGGCAATTTCCGCAGCGAGACGATCCGTTTCAAGATGACCTCGGTGTGCGGCCACGTCATGAGCCTGGACTTCTTCGGGAAGTACAACAATTGGGACAGAGTGGATCCCGCCGAACTGTTCATCTGCCCCACTGAGAAAAAGGAGGCAAATCCCAAGCTGAAGATTCCATATTTCCTTTCGCACGAAGCCAGGGGCTGCGACTATTTGATATTATGGTTGGATTGCGACAAAGAAGGAGAGAATATATGCTATGAGGTTGGTAACATAGCCCAGTCAAATAAGGAATTTTAGGAGAAATAATTGGTAATAGCCTGAAATTTGGCATAGATGTTCTTTGATACTGTTAAACATACTAAAAGTCCTCTACTCTATCTGTTGAGCTCGAGCCGCCATCATGGAAAAATGGCGCCCCAGTTCAGTTTTTCGATTATATCTCGCTAACTTTAGCAATATCAGAATTATGATTCATGTAAAAAATATAGCTTATAAAATTCTCTACAAAAAGTGTTATGTTTATTTTTACATATCATATATGAATAATATGAAAATAGCCTAGTCAACTGACAACCTGACAATCAAGCTGGGGAATAAGTGCAACTTTTTGAATGGGAACCCTTGTCTTTTGTTATTAAAGGCTCATATTTGGCACAATAATTTTTTAGATGTTTCTGAGTGGATTTAACCCGGGGGTCATCGGTGTCCACCGCGTGGGTGTCGGGGGGAGGGGGGGGGGAAGTTTGATGCCGCCGTGCTTCACTTTGAGCCCAATATCTTCCAAACTATAGGTATTAGGGCGTGAGATATCATTTTCGGATAACTCAATGATGACGAATTCATTTTTGGAGGAAAAAATATCTATTCGTAAAACAAAAACAAAATAATTGATTATATCCAAAAATCATTCAACTTTTGTTTTACATATTCAAGGTGTACTTTTTAATTATAGGAGATATAGATGTACAATTATAAGAGATATATTCTGAAAGCCACACTTATCTAGATTACATAAATATATATATATATATATATATATATATATATATATATATATATATATATATATATATATATATATATATATATATATATATATATATATATATATATATATATATATATATATATATATATATATATATATATATATATATATATATATATATATATATATATATATATATATATCTTATTGGACAGTCATAGTAAAAAGTGACTAAAAAGAATTATAATTCATCGCATGGTGGAGCGGCGTATTTACGTTACTTTATCAGTTAACGAAGTTCGCCGTTCGACGGAAATAAATGATAAGTTTTGAAACTTTGCATAGATGTTTATTAAGAGACACTGTTAAACATACTAAAAGTTCCCTGCTCTATCTGTTGCATTCGAGCCGCCATCTTGGAAAAATGGCGCTCCGATTCAGTTTTCCGCTTGAATGTGGTATCGAAACCACTGAATGCATGTGCAAGTAAAATCCTTTGTTTTAGTCCTTTCTTTTTTTTTATTTTACGCATAAGTCAGATATTGCAAACCGTCAGCGAATTGAACATGTGGATCACGTGGATCAATCGCCAAATAATTCGCCGCGAATGCTACAAATCGCAGCAAGTATCCTGTCACACCGAGTTTGCTCGCTGCGATTGCATTCGCAGCGAATATTCACTCCGTGTGACCAAAGCTTAAAGTAAAAATCTATAGGGCTCTCTAGACGATCAAGCATGCTTGATAAGCTTTGTGTCGCGGGCAGGGAGGGATCGTAAACCGCAGGAAATATGCAAATATTTAAAAAAAATATTTAGCTAAAATGCCTAATTTTGTAATTTATATCAGGGAGTCACGTTAATTAGACGTAATTGATTGATGTATGACACTAAAATGTTTAAAAGTATACTATATAAAACTACAAAATTAGGCATTTTTGGTAAATATTAAAAAAAAATATTTGCATATTTCCTGCAGTTTACGATTCCCTCCCAGCCCGCGACGCGAAGCTTGACAAGCATGCTTGATCGTCTAGAGAGCCCTTAACAAAGTATTTCATCGTAATTGCATCACAAACAGATGAAATGCCAAATGGTCTTCTCTGGCCGAGTCGAAATGGAGTTGAACAGAATGAAGAAATTTGGCAAATAATTTTATTTATTAAGATTCGATCATATGGTCTTTGCCACAGGTGATATCAGCAGTGCAACCCTCGATGAAAGTCGACGTGTACTCGCCGCTGGTCACCTTCAGGGCGAAGTTTTCGGCGATCACGGAGAAAGACATCAAAGCCGCCATGCAGGCGTTGGGCCACCCCAACGAGAACGAGGCTCGCAGCGTGGACGCCAGGCAGGAGCTGGATTTGAGGATCGGCTGCGCTTTCACCAGGTTCCAGACCAAGTTCTTCCAAGGTGAGCCGATGAGGAAGAGAATGTGAAGAGGAAGAGGTAAAAGTGCTTATTAACCCATAAGGCCTCGTGCGCGCTACGATTAAAAGTCACACGTTTGTTGCAAAAATGTGTCCTATGTATTTCTTATAAGAGTTTGCGCACTTGCGATTAAAAAGTCGCCGCTCCAAGAAAATCCTGGAACGACTCAATTTTGCGGCAATGCCATTATCGCGGAATGAATTGCTACGGCATACATAGTTCCAAGGTGCAACAAAATTTGGTACAAAAAAATAAATCCTGAGGCTGTAGATATCAAATTGGACTGCGGGACGGGTGTACAGGGCGTACAGGGCCTCGTTGTTCTTGAGTTGATGCGCGCAACATCTACATTTGAGCGGTTAGAGATGTACGGAGCAGAGTTGATGCGCGAACCTAATGGATACCCACCTTAACGCTAACCAAAGGCGTTTGTCGAGACGTACCCCTCTGCCCACATTCCTCGCACCCTCTTCCTGCAATACCCTGTAGCTCGAGAGTAAACCTACTGTTTGGTATACTGTGTCTATATGTAATAAATTAATATTAAAAAAAAAACACTAAAAACACGCTTTTACAAATGCGCGTAAAAACCAAAAAACCTTCAAACTTAATCGTGGTCAAAGTTCATTACAAGACCTTTTTAACAAGTCCAAACACGGCTATGATACGATATTCCATCATGGAATGCCAGTGTCTATCTTCCGGCATCATCATCAGACCTTGAAACCTAATCGTTGTCAAAGTTCATTCCAAGACTATTCTAACAAGTCCAAACACAGCTATGATACGATGTTCCATCATGAAGTTCCAGTTCATATCTTCCGACTCCATCATCAGATCAGTTCGACAGTACCATATTATTGTATTGTCATCAGAACTACATACAGCTGCCAATTTTCATGACGCTACGATCCTTGGAAGATGGTTAAATTAGTTACCTTAGATTCTATTACATAGTTAGTTACATACAGGTCGACCTTATAAAAGCATGTTAAAAATAAGAAAAATGCGGCCCGTTTCTCTCAAGGTTCATGGACCATACATAGCCCATGGATTGGCAGTTGGCAAACCCTGCCTTAGACAATAATATGTTTTAATAGTCTTAAACAATTCTTGTTTGTATTCCTCGCAGGTCGTTATGGCGATCTTGATGCTTCTCTCATTTCGTATGGGCCGTGCCAGACTCCGACTCTCGGATTCTGCGTGCAGCGTCACGACGAGATCCAGACCTTCAAATCAGAGACTTACTGGGTGGTCGCGGTAACCATAGCCACCGCCGAAGGCCGAGAACTGCCGCTAGAGTGGCAGCGAGTGAGATGCTTCGAAAAAGAAGTCGCCACCATGTTTCTGTCGATTGTTAAAGAGATGAAAGAAGTAACGTAAGTGTCACCGCATTTTTATGTTTAGATCCACTAGTGTAGAGAGTGAAGTCTCAATTCAATATGGTTTGTCTTTGACCAGGATTTTAGTCCAACCATGATGATGAAGTAGGGGATAGCCAATCAGCTGGTTATTCGCACTTAGTCTACCTTTGTTACTCACGATGACTCAACAGAAAAAATAATGTTACCCTCACCAAAAATTTGTGTTAAATATAATTACTGCTGATATTATAATGGTACAAGAGAGGCTCAACGGTTAAAACAGATTTTGCTCGATTTGGGGTAGAGAGAGTATGGGAAAAATAATTGCACCCATTGTTTTTTGCCATTCTGCGGTTTAATTGGATAACTAAATTCTGCGATATTAGGAGTTCATATTATGAGAGGAGGTCATCATAAGCAAGAGCCGTTATTGGAATCACGCGACAGATGCTGCTCATGCAGTGTGAAAGAGAGAGTTAAGTTCCGAATTTCAAAAGATTTTATTGTCAATTTTATTATAATTGAGAGGCTGATGATAATAGTGGAGACTGTCAAAATCGTAGGGTAATTTACAAGCCCTAATGTTATTTTATAATGATCTATTAATATTTACAAAATAACATTTGCGTCAGTGCTGCTATTTGATTGTTAGAGCAGGAACTTAATTTGCTCCAGCTTTATACTGTAAATCTGGAAAAAATACATATATTTATATATTAGGACCTTGCAGTGAAAACTTCGATTTCCTAAGAAATACCGTAACTTTTATTTTTAGTCATTTACCAAATTGCAAAATACTTCATATCAAAGCGTCATCATTAGGCTTCAATTATCAGTCTGTGTCATTTTGTTGAAGTGTCAACAACGGTAATTTTGTTAGCTTCGAAGATGTCGAAATTTGAGCCGACAAAACGTCATTTGTGGGAAGCAATGCTTTTTTGCTTTCATCTTAAGAAAACTGCCGCAGAATGTCATAGATTGCTGGTGGAGGCTTACGGGGAATTTAATCTGACAGAAAAGACTGTTGAGACTTGGTTTCTCCAATTCAAAAGTGGTGATTTCGACGTGCAAGACAAAGAGCGCCCAGGCCAGGAGCAAAAATTTTAAGAAACCGAATTGGAGTCGATACTCCATCCTATAAAGATATGTGAAGTGCTTAATGTTCATTCCTCAACCGTTTCGAGATGTTTAAAATCTATGGGAGTCATTCAAAAGGAAGGGCATTGGGTTCCTCACGAGTTGAAGCCAAGTGACATCGAAAGACGTTTGATTATTAAGATTGTAATTGCATGACAAACAAGTCATTTGTCAAAGATGCTGCTGTACATTTGTCAAAAAGAGGGAAATATAGCGCTCACCAGGATACGGCGTGCTGCGCGGCGTTAACACACTGAAAACTGTATAAACCAAAGCGAATGCTCATGCCAGTAGATTTATTTGTAAATTTTTCAATTTCGATTTCAAGCAGACCGGGATGTTGATATCGCAGTAATCAAACATTTTAGATTTATTTGATCATAAATGCGGCTTCCCACTTCTGCGTATTTCGCTCAATGGCACGGACGACGCTTATGGTACAATGTCTACGATTTGTGGTAGCTCGTCACTTGATCATTTCAACAATTTTGTACTAAGTAAAGCTACTGAAAACATATATAGATGAACCCTGAACACATTACACTCCTTTTTTGTTGGAAAGTCGAGTAAAAATGAACAACTTCCAATCGTCGCAATTAGGTACAAGAAATTGACTTTGTGGATAGGAAATTTTTCATATATTTCTGAAAGAAAACAAGAAGTATTTTCGAAACGTATGGGAAAATATTAAAATGAGTCATTTCAAACAGCGTTTTAACTCATCTCAGTTGGTAAAATCCTTTTCTTTTATATTGTTTTAGCGTTTTGGACATAACATCCAAAGAAAAGGTGAAAGCTCGCCCCTGCGCTCTGAACACGGTGGAGTTGATGAGAGTGGCTTCTTCGGGGCTGGGCATCGGGCCGCACCACGCCATGCAAGTAGCCGAGAAGCTGTACACGCAAGGCTACATATCCTATCCTCGCACGGAGACCACCAGCTATCCCGAGAACTTTGATCTTATGTGAGTTTATCTATTTGAGGATTTTTTAAAGCCGATCACTTCATCGGAAGAAAATGGGTTACTCTAATGCAGGGTTTCTCAAACTTATAGCCCCACGTACTTCTATTAAATATCCAAGACGACTGCGAATACATTTAAAAAAAAACTGCCTATAGACAAAAATGTTTTTTTAAAAATAAAAATAATAGTCACAAAAAGCAATGATATGTTGTTAACACTTCATAGTCTGTTGTAAGAGATTTTCGTATGATAATAAACCCGCCCATTGTGAAATTTCACAATAAAGAGTGGAAACAAAAACAAACAAAAAATCCGATTTTTCTCTAATTCAAGTAAATGGCGGATGTTCACTTTTGATACTGAGGTTACTCAAATAGTAGGTTGCCTTTTGGCTCCAGCAACTTGTTACATGATAGATTTCACTGCTGCATAAATTGATATTGCAGGTCAGTATTAAAACAACAGCAGAGTTCATCGAGATGGGGCTCCGATGTTAGACAAGTAATAGCGGATGGAATCAACAAACCGAAGAAAGGACACGATGCGGGAGATCACCCTCCCATAACGCCATCGAAGGCTGCCAGTGAGTTTTGAATATTCCATTTTGTTTTATATGAAATTCATTCATTAGAATCCATTTAACCTATCACCTATGGCGGTTCTAGTGTTAAGCTTTGGTTTCCTAGAAAAGCGGTGCCGTTATCTAGCGGCCGTGATATGACGGCCGTGATAGGACGGCCGTCTCGGTTGATTAAAGCTGTTGTTTCCTAGAAAGTGGTATGACCATATTCAATCGTAGTCAGTCAGTACTCATTCGATTGGTGTGTTGTGCAGTGGTGGAAATGGACAATTTCGACACAGCACTAATAGTATATTTGAAAAATGAAGAGTCAGAAGCCAAAAAAAACGTTTGGAGGTGAGTGTGATGTTTAAAAATCGTACTACTGAGGGTGCAATTCAAATTTTAGTGCAATGCCATCTGTACTGTAATGACGAAAACTTTACAAATAATATTATATTGTATTAAAAAGTGTAATAATATATCGTATTAAATATTACATTATATTATACATGGAAAATATTACTAAACTGTTTTAGTTATAATAACTAAAACATTTTAATTAATATGACTATATAAATAGGTATAACCGGATTTTAATATAATATAGTTAATCGACAATTGTATTAATTTTAAAGTGGAACTATTTTTTTTCCGACTATATAGTTCTAATGTTAGTACACACCTGATTTTTGAAATGTTATTCTGATATTGTTCCACAAATTTAGCTTCAACTGGACTTGTATAGACTCTTTTGATTTAACCCCTCGCGGCCCGCGGTTTGAATTTTAATGTGTGCCTTACGGCCCGTAAGAAATTCGCGAGTCTCAAAAAAAAGATGGCGTTTCAGAAAAAAAACGATTACTCCGAAACTGTCACACCGATCGTCTAAAAAAGACCTGTTTTATGTTCCTATTGAAATTTGCTATTAGATATTTGTAACGTCGTTATGTAAAGCAATAAAGATTATTCATAATTATTAGTCAAAGTTGTACTAACGATAAAAATTAGCCACTGGCGATAAAAAAAATGTTTTTTTAGTCCATAAATCACTATTTCCGGAGATTGTGAAAAGTTTTATAATAATTATAATAGTATCATTATAATATAAAAGAACTTACGATTATGACGATATAATCACTTCACAAACGAACGTTTTTTCTCTTTACGTCTCGAACGTCTTGTTTACCGGCCGAGCGATCGCGGCACTATGGATCTTCAAAAATTTGTAGTGACTAGTCAACGTGACGAAAAATACTTATCTGGCTACCAAACGGTAGAGAATTTTCTCCGCTCCTCGCGCATACTACTGGCTAAGTGGTTGGTGCGAGACAGTAAGATTAAATAATCCATAATTAGCGGTCGGCCTCGCCTGGCCATTTCGGGCCGTCTGGGGTTCGACGGTAAATATCAATTCTGGACGTTTCGGGCCGTCTGGTACGCGAGGGGTTAATATGAATTGAATTGTTCGTCATTTTCGCCCATCCAAGTTACGTTTCCAGTCATAGTTATTAACTGAATGCTCACCGCTACATGCATAAAAACCTCCCACAAGAGTTTATCACCACTATGACAACCGTCATGCGACTGACATGTTTGACCTACCCCGATGGTTTTTATAGACAACTTTTTGGTGACATCACCCAATGCTACATTACGACCGCTAGATAACGGCACCGCTTTTCTAGGAAACCAAAGCTTTACTTTCCCGGGTTCCCATTCTGGGAGAAACCGGGGAAAATGTATTTTTTTTCAATTTAATTTTTTTTAATGTTTCATATCTTCACGCTTGCGTTACTTGCAAGTAAGATTTTTTTTTTGTTCTATTAGTTAATACTTCTATTTTATAATATTTAAATACTATTTATTTACAGTGATTTATGAAGAAAAAAGTGTGGTTTATTAAATGTAAAAAAAAAAATTCCCTATTGTGACCTCTAGATTAGGAGAATAAAAGAGTTTTTGAAAAAAAAAACCAGGGTATACTAAAAAAGAAGACATGAATTCAGTTTTGTGCTGAATATTTTTTGTGATATCTAATTAGTTGTCCATATGTTCGAAATTGCACATATGGATATGGTGTATGAAAACACTTCCAGGCGTATTAGAAGAAAAAGAGCTAAGTTTGAGGCCTATTTACTTAATAAAACATCCCAAACTAAAAGATTTTAAAAAATGCTAAATATTAGTCATATTGTCAATTATCGCATACAATGTATTTTTTTCCTGTTGTAAGATTATTTAAAAAAATTAAAAATGTTTTCATCTCATCAAAAAATCGTTAAAGACTGAGATCCTAAGTTAAAAGACTGGAGTTTTAAGAGCCTTCTTAGATCTTAATAATTCATAGTCTTCCATACTTTGTTTCCATCGCATTGGTGCGTCATACATTCGGCAGACTAAGGCCACTTGTCCATGCCACGGTATTTTAACCGTACGGCACGTTAACTGCGACGTAGAAGAAACTATGTGAAAACATCCGGTCACGCGGACAAACTCTCATAAGCTGTCTCATGCCATACAACACTGATACAAATTCCGCCTTGTGTAAAGACGGCACGCCAAGGGGCAGACACGGTGCATATATGGTGCATTATGAAAGTAATGCGCATGATTTTATTGTGACGCAACTATCCATCGCAGCTCACTCAGATTGGTCAAAAAATGTGGTGGGGGATCTGATCTTCCAAACGCGCCCGGTCTTAGTTCGCTCCGAGCAGTAGGAGCGGTAGGACGTGTTTTTGCGCAATATTTTTTTTTTCTGCTTTAATATGCTTTTTCTATTGTCGCAGGTGAAAATGAATTGGATGGTGACGCTTGGCGGATATATGATTACATAACCAGGCATTTTATTGCGACTTTATCAAAAGATTGCCGATATCTATCAAACACCATAACTTTCAGCGCCGGAAGCGAAACATTCTCTTACACAGGAAGTACCCTCATCGAGCCAGGATACACCGAAGTCATGCATTGGCAGGTTAGTTTCATCTCAATTAGTTGCTTGATTCCTCCCTACTTCATCGTGACACAGTCAGAATGCAACTACAACCAAGGAATACGCTGGATCAGTCATATCTACCTTCAATGGCAGGCACGACATGAAGGCATAAAACCACTGCTTTCCCAAAGCAAAACCTTAACAGCTGATATGGTACTTTTTTGGGAAGCTTTCCAAAAAATTTCGACTTTTTATTTTATTATTAATAAATAAAATACAAACGGAGCTGCCATGGAATTACCGACCAAAAATTGGGCCCATCATATATATATTTTTTATTTTTTTATTTTTACACTTCTGGGAGGTGAAGGGTGGATTCCGGACTAACGACCGGCGGTGGTAGGTTTAGGACAGCTGTCTTGCCACCTGTGAGCGTTCACCTTACCACCCATTCACTCCCCCTTCGAAGCCATAGAATTTGAGATGCAGAGATCGCGGTTTTAGATAATTTTTCTAGAAAGGAGTTGATTATTTTCCTGGAGAGACCAAGATCTTTAAAAAGGTGAAACAAAGATTTAGCTGGCAGGCCACGAGCGCCTACTTCCACCGCGTGAAGGTGAACGGTGAAGCCGTTCCGGGTTACGGCATTTGCGAGGTCATGGTATTTATTTAATTTGTACTCGTGGTCTTTTGGGATATTTCATTCCCATGGAACAGTTAATTCTACGATAAGGACCATCTTCCGAGATAGAGAGTAAAGAGTTATATCTGGACGCAGGGCTGTGCATCCGAGACTTTCAGGGAATTTATACTGCTTAGAGACCGAATCGACCTCCATAATCCAATCTGAAGCTTTCTCGATTATTGAGAAAGGTTTTGCAGTGAGATGTTTTTTGCCTTTAGAGCCAACCCGCACAAACTGTATTGGGGGTTTGGAGAATATTGTGGAACCTTTGTTGGCACGAGCCACTGAGAGGCTAAGTACGTCGCGATTAACAGCAAGGACTTTGTTGTGGCGGTAAGTGTACCGTCCTTGATCCAAGGCCACCTTGCAGCCAGCTAGAATATGTCTAGCTGTGCAAGGGGTGTTGCTACAAAGGGGACATGAACTATCCTCGGCATAGCTCCAACGAGCGAGGTTACTGGGGTCTGGAAGTGTATGCTGAAAGGCATTTGAATAAAATTTCAGCATCTCTGGCGTCCAGTCATACAACATTACTTTCCAGTGCATTGGAGGAGGAATGCAAAAGTCTCCAATTGTTGTCCAATCATTCTGGCATTGAAGGCCAATAGCGCGAGCCATACTATTGCTGTCGTAATCTCCCCGCAAGAGAGACTTCTTCAAGTCCACATCGCTCATGGTTGTACTGCCATACCGCAGACCAGTGCCATTCTGGCTGATTCCAGTAAGGAACTTTTTGTGGAAGTCAACGCGGGCTTGTAGATCATTTGACTCACTACGGCCTCTTACTACGTGCTTCGATATTGCTGGATCCTTGGAATTGCATATTATATTATACACTGGCAGCGTAAGGCTGATGCGTTTATATCACGTGCACTTGTTTTTAATCTTGTGGCACTTTTACACTAAGAAAAATGACCAGTTTATTTTTGAAGCTATTGACAGAGTCAGCACTTATCACTTCCTCTGGCAATGCATTCCAAGCGTCCGCTACACGATTTGTCAAAAAGTGTTTCCTGGGGTTCGATGCTACATTTGCTTTATTCAACTTCGACGAGTGTCCACGCAGTTGTTTGTTAGTGTACATGGTATAAATGTTCTTGAGGTTTAGCACAATAATAACCGCAAAGCATTTTGTAAGTTAGATCTCCTCGCTGCCTACTTTCCTCTTATGTTTCAGGTGGAATTCTTTCAGTTGTACTTTGTACGGCTAGTTCCTCATTGATAGCATCAACTTCGTTGCTCTTCTCTGAACTCTTTCCAGGTGCTCTATATCCTTCCTAAAGTACGGATTCCATACTTTGTAGGAGTATTCAGGGAGCGAGCCAACATAGGTTTTATAAAAGATTTAAGAAAAGATTAAGAGCTTAACCCGTTGAGTATGAGTCAACCAAATCTGGTCGCGAAACAATTATCCGTTGAGTACGAGTCGACCAAATCTGGTCGCGCGTTTTTTTCACTTCTTTGACGTTCTCATATTTATTCATAATTATCTAATTGTTTTACAAAATGATATTTCAATATTCTATATTCGAAATTTCAATGCAATCATTGTGCAGTTGTTCTTTTTATGATTGGTGTAGTAGTTTCGTAGTTATAGTACTTTAAGCTTGATGTCGCCGAAAATGCTGCAAAAGAGACAGATGCATCCATGAAAATACCCATTTACTCCAAGGGTTAAAGAAAAGATTTCTGGTTATAATAGAAAAGCCTTTCTTGCTAGATATAAAAGTGAGTTTATTAAGATATATTACTGAGAAACTATAATTCCTAGAGAAAAATGGTTAACTTCAGACAAACCGGTATGGTCTGAAATGAGTTCCCTGCTTCTTATTGTGAGATATATATTTTATAAATATCTATTGAAAATATTATATTAGTAAAAGTTTATTAAGGACAAATTTGAGCCCATTTTAACGTATTTTAAATCTAAGCAAATGTTTATTACATTATGTGTGATTTTTTATTAAATAACAATATGAATAAATAAAATACTTCCGCAAATTGAATATGTATCTTATGCAAACGTTCTGTAGGCGCTCAAGCTTATCCAGATATGCGACAAGTCTGTTTTCGGTGAGATCCAGATATGCGACATCGGCATAGTCTAGTAACGGCAGAAGCAGACTTTGAGCTAGACTTTGAGCAGAAGCCGGTTTGCTTAGTGCTTACAGGGAAGAGTCTCTGCAACCTTCGAAAGCTATGAAAGCCATTATATATTCGCCTGCTTACTTCATTGACTTGTGCTTGCTAAGAAAGTGTCTCATCCACGAGTATGCCTAAGTTCTTTACGACTTTGGAATACCCAATGACGTTGCCCTTGATTTCTACTTGACGTAAATATGACAAAGAAATAGGAAACAATAATGCTGGCATAAAGGTCGATCAGATCGGTATAAGTGTCGGCTGATTTAACACACTGTCGGCACCCCTTAAGGTAAGAGTCAAACCACATTATTGCATCATCTGAGATGTTGAGAGAGTGCAACCGCTCCAGCAATAGATCAAAATCGACCGTATTAAATGCGCTACTGAAATCTAAGAGTGTGAGAATTGTGAGTTTTCTATTGTCCATAGCACATCTAATGTCATCGGTGACTTTGATTACAGCTGAGGTAGTGCTGTGACCAGGGCGAAAACCGAACTGAAGTGAATTAAGTAGTTTATGAGAGACTAGAAAGTGGTTTAACCCTTCGAGTAGCGGCATAATTTCATAACAGACCGCGGCAATTTATTGGAATTTCTTGCAATATCGCCGCGCTCGACAAAAAGTACTATAACTATGGAACTACTATAGCAATCATAAAAAGAATAACTATACAATGATTGCATTGAAATTTCCCTTATAGAATATTGAAATCTCATTTTGTAAAACAATTAGATAATTATGAATAAATATGAAAAATTCAAAAAAGTGAAAAAAAACTAAATTGGTCATTTCTAACTGGTACTTGTTTTACAGAAAAATATGGAACCCTATTTAGAAATTGTAAATACGAGGGCAATTCAGAAACTAACCTCCGATTGGTCACAGTGCGGGTAGTGGGGGGAGTGGCGCGCCATCTGTGCATTCACGCGCTCAGCAGGTCAGTCGGCATCAAGCCGTAGTCGAGTGAACATCGTACCTGCGCTAGTTCAGTTTTTGTGGCAGTTTGAAATGTGTGCTGCAATAGAAAATCCCGCCAAATGTGAAGTGCGTGCTGTTATACGGTTTTTTACAGCCAAAGGATACTCTGCAGCAGCTATTCATCGTGAGCTTTGTGCCGTGTACGGACCAAAAGTTATGAGTGAAGGAGTTGTCCGTGAATGGGTACGCTTATTTAAAAGTGGACGAGAAAACGTTCATGATGAAGAGAGGAGTGGTAGACCATCCTTGGTGACTGACGAACTCGTTCAGACAGTTGATGCAAAAGTTTGTGAAAAGCGACGTTTCACAATGGCGGAGTTGTCTACTGATTTTCCACAGATTTCTAAGACTCTTTTGTACGAGATAGTGACAGCAAGATTGGGTTACCGTAAGTTCTGTGCACGATGGGTGCCCAAAATTCTTACCGACCACCACAAAACTCAAAGAATGGCCTCTGCATTAGACTTTCTGTCACGTTATGCGGACGAAGGAGAACCATTGTTAAACAGAATCGTGACCGGTGACGAAACCTGGATTAAGTACGTGAACCCTGAGACAAAAGAACAATCAAAGATGTGGGCACATTCAGATTCGCCTACCAAACCAAAAAAAGCCCGGCAAGATTTTTCTGCCAGAAAACTGATGGCAACGGTGTTTTGGGATGCCAAAGGGGTGTTGTTGGTTGAATTCATGGAACGTGGGACGACCATAAATCAAGACGTGTACTGTGAAACACTAAAAACATTACGACAGGCTATACAGAACAAACGCCGTGGTATGCTGACTTCCGGTATCGTTTTTTTGCACGATAACGCCCGTCCTCACTCTGCTCGCAGAACAACAGCCCTTCTTGAGTCCTTCAAGTGGGACGTTTTCAACCATCCACCTTACAGCCCAGATCTGGCGCCAAGCGATTATCACCTCTTCATGCATATGAAGAAATGGCTCGGGTCCCAGCGGTTTGATGACGACGAAGAGCTCAAAGATGCGGTCACAGGCTGGCTCAAGGCACAAGCGGGTGATTTTTATGCAGAAGGAATTTCAAAGCTTGTGAAGAGATACGATAAGTGCCTCAATCGTTATGGAGACTATGTCGAAAAATAGTGCAAAGATGTAGTTGTAAGATGTATATATTAAAATATTTTTACTTAACTTGGTGTATTTTTTTCAATCAACCGGAGGTTAGTTTCTGAATTGCCCTTGTACTATCGTGATATTTATTAGATTCTCTGTCAAAGGTAATATTTTGTTTTGCTTATTTACATACAAAAATATTTAGATATTAGCTCATAAAAACCAATAAAAAATTTGATGATTACTTGAAAAAAAAAAATGAAGTTTGACAATTGAATTTTACCAGAAATATCCGCAAAATGACGCGTGCAAAATTATTCTAGCGGCCGTCTATGTATCTACGGTAATAATGAGATATTTGGTATGGATTTTAGGATGCGTTCGAATTAGAAAATAATATTACTGTGCGCTCCTGGAGCAAACCGCCAATATTGGTGGTTGCGTTGTCAACGGTGTTCTGATGTGCAACCAAATTTGGTCGTTACGTAGCCGAAGGGTTAATTGGATATATGCGACGAGTTCAATAACCTTCGCGAAAATAAGCAATAAAGAAATTGGCCTATAATCTTTGGGCAGCAGAAGTGAAGATGTTTTAGCTAAGGCTATGATAAAGGCCCGTTTTCAAAGAATAGGGAAGCTACGATTTATGAAAGAGAAGTTTATGATGTGAGTGAGATCTGAAAGAATTGGTTCAATAATTGGGCTGATAAGTGCAATATTTAAATTGACGCACCCAGTCGCATTAGTCGCATAGAGTTTTGAAGAAATATTTTAGTTGTTAAACGGTGCTAACACTGGACAGCTGTCTGCTTCCTACCTGACCTTTATCTTCTGATTCTTTCAGTCATTTGGGAAAAATGAATATGTCCCCGTCGTCCAAATTGGCGATGTTCTGAAAATCCACGACAGCAGGCTGTCCGAGTGCCAGACATCACCGCCAGATTATTTAACCGAATCGGAGTTGATCACACTGATGGAGAAGCATGGCATTGGAACCGACGCCTCCATTCCAGTGCACATCAATAATATTTGCCAACGGAATTATGTCGCAGTTGGCAATGGCAGAAAGCTGATACCTACGACGCTTGGCATCGTACTCGTGCACGGATATCAAAAGGTGACAGATTTTATTATACTTCTGAATGTGATTTATTTGTTAGTGGAGCCATTGATTTTACAGGGTATTAGATTCTCAATGCCGTACTACGTTTTGGCAACCAGTATTTTACTATGAAATGCAATGTGTAGATGACACTCATAGTTCTGTAAAGGATTATGCTCGTGGACCTAATCACATTAATTTTAGATGGAATCGCGAGTGCCGCGCCCCGTGACCGTCGGCGGTTCACGAGCGCGGTCTGCGCAGCCGGTATTAAAACGCAGTGTGTGCTCCGTAAGAAGGTTTAATTGGAACTGAATGGGCGAACCGTCTGTCCGCTCTGTCTGCGTGTACTTGCGCTGGCAACATTATCTGCCGTTGCAAATGGCAACATTTTCTGCCTCTGCGAAAGGCAAAATTATTTACCGAGCCAGTCTCTGGGGTTTACAAACTGTTGTGGTGAAGACGCCAAACATTGATTAATCTTCTCTATGTTCAGTAGCTCAATAGAAGGCAGTCTAAACACTCCGTTACAGTATCCTATCTCAAAATACAATAATAACAGCAAATGAATTTTCAAATCATAGCTCTTATTATTTTAATATTATTTACATAAAGTTGTCAATTTTAATTTGGTATACAGGTTTTAATACATACGAATTAGGGGCTTTAATGTTCAAACAGAATAATAGACGGCATTCTAATCTTTCAGTATCATTTCTGTGTTGTAATTAGCCTGTATAAAAATGCAATAGATGGCACTAATAATAATGTTATTTTTGTTATTATTGATTAAATAATGACTTACTAAACAAGTATTTATATAAAAAAATCATTAATTATCAACGTTATTATCCGCTTAAAGCACTTTGGTTACGATTGTAACCAAAACAAAATATCCGTAAAAGCACCGTGGTTACTTTCATAACCAAGGTTTGAATTCTGTCCTGTTTTTTCTTGTACAAAAAGTCGTAAGGAACGAGTTCTATCCTTTTCCAACTAACATAAGCTTCATTACCATGTACGCCAACCTAACAAACATTTCACAGACGCGATAGATAAAAAATAAAGCGGGAAAACCTTGATGCTAACAAAATATTGTATTGGCAATACAATCTTGTGAATAAATATTTTTGTACTATAAAAGGTTTGTTTTGCTTTTTTCTGCTGGATATTGAATCTATTAACTCATATAAAACATCAAAAACATAGTCTATCCCTTAATTTTTCAATTGAAAATCATTGTATACATTGAGGTATATTTTTTCGAAGTTGGTTCTGAACTGTTTTATTTATTATCTATTTCTTCACACTCATATTAAATATATCTCATTCGTAGCGCTTACTCACTATGGACAACTTGGGTTGTCGAGTACAGCGGGCGAGCCCGTCACTTCATGAAGTTTTAACGATTAGTCGTTCTATCTCCCTGGAGTGAACGCAGAAGACTTGGGGACAAAACAGTCCACCGTCTAGCTACGCCACAAGCCCGTAAGAGGCCAACGCCTTAACTGTGAGATAGCCAGGAATGTTACCCAGCGGGCCGACATTCACACCCTTACTTCCAATTGTGACCAGATTACTCCGGTCTCTCGATTGGTTACGAGTTCGAGGTCGCTTGCGCGGTCCTCTCCCTTACGAAGCGGTGAAACGGTGTATACCGAATCTATCGCGGACCACAGCGTCCTTTTCCCGGCTGTTCACCCGGGATCGGATGGCCGATGGTCATTTCAAGAAGGGACGCCGTAAGGTCCGCAACCACCCTTGCTCTATAGGAAACAGTACTGCTTCCAGACTCCCCCGACTGTTAGTCAGAGTTTACAGCCGATTGGCTTACGCCGCACGGTGCGCAGACCATCCAGGAGCTCCAGAAGTTTAATTCCTAGGGGAAACTGACCATAAGGCCAGAGTCCTAGCCAGGCTCGCACTTCCTGCGTGGAGGCCGTTGGATAGGTGTTGACCCGTGAGTGTGACCAACCCTGAACAGAATGGGTCTTCGTGGCCAACTCAGCAAGGGCCCATGAATTCCCTATGGACAAAACATATAAACACAAGTATGGTCTAATTCTACGGAGTGAGTTATAATTAGCCTATAAGTGCCAGATGGCGAACCGCGCTTCAGCCGCCAAAAACTGATCTGCGCGCGAGTCGCATCAACGGCATAAGGCCGCGCGGGGCGGGTGCCGCAAGCGGTTATAGCTAGCTAAATATATTGCTATTATTTTCGCCGGACATTACTATCAGCGTTACCTATACCGGCGCTGAAGAGTTGCTAAAACATACTGTGGCATTGAGCAATCGAATACCCTATATAATCAATGGTTGAGCTTTAAGAGATGGCACCAAGTGGATGTGCCAAAAGATCACATTGTATAATCGAAATATGATCGAGTTTGTGATCTTTCTTTTTATTTTAGATTGATCCAGAGTTGGTTCTTCCGACCATGCGATCGGCCCTTGAGGAGCAATTGAATCTCATCGCTGTCGGCAAAGCGGACTTCCAGGCTGTTCTGAGGCACACTGGAGAAATCTTCAGAAGAAAATTCCAGTAAGTCTCACACTTTGTTGTGATAATTCAAGCTGCTCGCATATTAGAAATCGATCATTACGTATGCTTTGTCGCTATTCACCTTTGAAGTGACTTTACAGACACATGATCTATTGTCAGACGGACAGTATGGCTTTAGGCCGGGTCGAGGAACTGCCGATGCAATTCTTGAATTAACTAAATGTATAACAGAAAACCTCGATAGAAACAAACATTGCATTGGTATTTTTCTCGACTTGGCTAAAGCTTTCGACACAGTACCTCACGATAGACTAATCACGAAACTTGAGAAACTCGGAGTTTTAGACGTAGAGTTGGACTGGTTTCGTAGCTATATAACTGGACGCACGCAGCAAGTTAAAATTGACAGCGAGACAAGTGAATCCCTGCCGTGTTCCTATGGGGTCCCACAGGGCAGCACACTGGGCCCAATACTCTTCTTAGTGTACATAAATGACCTATGCCAGCTTCAGGTTCAGGGCTCCGTACTGTCCTACGCCGACGACACTGTGTTGCTATTCTACGGCAACACATGGACGTCTTCGTTTGACAGGGCGACTGCGGGACTGAAGCTGGCTAAACGATGGCTTGACAATAATCTTTTGACGCTAAACGAGTACAAGACTAAATATATGACCTTTAGCATCGACAATAGACATCATCCCAATACTAACCACCATATTACGTTACATAAATGCGACTACTTGAACTGTACATGTTTACCACTTGAACGCACAAACACAATAAAATATCTAGGAATAGTCATTGACCAAAATCTAAAATGGACACAACACATTGAGGCTACGACTAAACGGACTAGAAAGTTGATTTATATATTTAAAAATATAAGAAGCATACTCAACATTAACCTACTACGGACTGTTTACTATGCACTGGCGCAGACTCTACTTACATACGGACAAATCGGTTGGGGCGGTATGGCAAGAACAAATCTTGACCCACTGGTCAAAGCGCAAAAGGCTTTGCTCAGAGTCATTAACAAGAAGCCATATCGCTCCCCGTCAGACGACCTATATACAGACTTTAAAGTACTTGACGTACGCCAACTATACATACGCGCTGTTCTGGTGCGCTATCGGAGGGACCTCATGAAGAACACGGATAAAGACAAACCAGAGCACAAACACAACACTAGACACAAAGACAAACAGATTCAACCAAAAATGAGGACTGTATACGGACAACGACACTACGCATATCTCGGACCGAAACTCTATAATATATTTAACTCGTACACAGGACAGATCTTAAACATAACCGACAACCAGTTCAAGAGACGGGTGTCTCATTGGCTCTCAAATTATACTAGAGAAGAATGCGAAAGTATGATATATTAAAATATTCTATTTATAACCACAAATTATAGGATATATAGATGTAAATTATGGATATGTATACAGATATACAGATTATAATATGTTATATTTTATTATGTTATACTATATTATATATCAATATGCTACATTATTTTATATTTTATAACATATGATATTATATTATATTGTAATATGTTATATTATATTATTTATATTGTATTATGCTAAATTATATTACGTATTGTTTTTAAGACGGAAGAAGGACAGCAGGCAAGGCTACAGGCTCAGCAAATAATACCACAGAACTATGTATCCATCACCCCAACACAGGCGTATACCTAGTGGGGTGATGTAATCCTGACAAGTTAATGCCCTTTCGCGATTTTCTTCATATGTATTCTTTTAAAATGTGTTAAAAAATGAACGCAATCTTTCTATGTAACTATAAAAAATAGGATAAATAAATAAATAAATAAATAAATAAGTCTTAAAAAAACATTTTCTCAATAAATTTATTGGTTCGTAATTTACCTTTACTTTTTTTTTTTTTTTTATTATTATTTATTTGGATTTAACCCCTAGAGCCCCGATTGGCCGATATCGGCCAAAACACGATTCAGCGTGACGGCCCTGTTTTAATTTTATATTAATGTCATTTGTTTTATTTTATTATGTTAATATGTTTTATTTTAATTATGGATACAGTGGTTTGGCAGTAATTAAGGTTTTCTGTGAGAGACAGTGTCATAATTCAATTTTTTTACTAATTTTTACTAAAATTTTTTGGGACATCAAATTGTCAATCGGGGCCAAGGCTTGAAGGGTTAAAGCTTATAATTCACTCCGCCAGACTTAGAGCATACAGACTAAAGCGTTTGGGCAAGTGGAAGCGAGGAGTACCCAATCACCCTGCGCTAAACCTACTCCACAAAAGCCCATTCACCCTGACCCAGGATCGACTACTAAAAAAAAATTTGGTAGAGAAATCCTATAAAATCATAGTCCCCACTAGCGACGACTGGAAGAATCCGCATTGGCTTCAAAGCCACAATGCAGACGCCTGGTTCACCGACGGATCAGGAATAAATGAACGTTTTGGGGCAGGCATACGGATTCAAAACCAACCACAGAATCAGCATCCCCCTTGGACAATATGCCACGGTTATCCAAGCAGAGGTGTTTGCCATATTGGATGCATAAAACTCTAAAGTCGACTTGAGGTAAAAAATAGAAAAATCTGTTCTGACAGCAGAGCAGCATTGGACGCGATGGCTAAATCCACCACAGAATCTTCTATGGTCTGGGACTGTATGCAAGAGCTCAACAAATTGGAGAAAGCCAACAAAATCTAATTATATATTAATGTGATTACATTAATATGGACACCGGGCCATCAAGGCATACCCGGCTCCGAAGAGGCAGACAGACTGGAAAAACTGGGCACACTGGAATGCCCGGTTGAGGTGGGTTAGACCAAAAACGGGGTGGGTTAGACCAAAAAATGAGGTGGGTTAGACCAAAAACGTTAACGTTAGAACAAAAACGTTAATCGGTAACGTTAGACCAAAAATGAACATTTCCAACACACTGTTGTCACAGTTCAGGCACAATAAATCAGGGAATTGGCGCCGATTAATTACTAATGATGAAACTTGGATACACCATTATACCCCAGAAACAAAAATATAGTTAAATCAGTGGACTGCGAAGGGGGAATCGGCTCCACAAAAAACAAAAAGTGTTTTTTGGGTTGGCAAAGTGATGGTGACTGTTTTTTGTGATAGTCATGTAGTTATTGTAATCGATTATCTTCAAAAAGGAAAAACCATTACAGGAGCATAGTACGCATCATTACTTGATAAGCTAAAGGCACAAATTGCGGAAAAACGGCCACATTTGCAAAAAAAAAAAAATGTTTTTTAACCAGAACAACGCACTGTCTCACACCTCAGTGGTTGCCATGGCGAAAATCCACAAATTACGGTTTGAACTGCTTAACCACCCTCCTTACTCACCAGATCTAGTCCTAAGCTACTTTTTTCTGTTCCCTAAGCTAGAAGTTAAACTCGGACAACAGAGATTTTTGTCAAATGAGAAGGCCATCACCTTTGTAACCAATTATTTTGCAGAGAAAGGCCGAGTATTACTTAGACGGGTTAAAGAGATGGGGGCATCGCTGGGAGGACTATGTAGACTTACAGGGAGAATTTTAAGAAAATATGTTTTGTATCTTTGTCGGGTCGGAAACATTTCAGACCACCATCTTAAAATAAAAAATAAAAATATATATGTTACCTCATACTTTTTTTAAATTAGGTATTTTGTACGGACTATTGATTCAATGGACCAGCTTTTTGAAGTAAGCTTCTCGCCTCTCAGCGCAAGCGGAAAGTCACTGTCGCGCTGCGGGAAATGCCGGCGGTATATGAAGTACATACAGGTAAATATAATCAAACCTTGTACAGCCACAATTTATTATAACAGCAACGTTCTTCGCCACTCATCACTGCCATTCCGTCTGCTGCATATGCGGCGATTTTACTCAACGGTATTGATTATATAGGGTATTTTATTTTATTTATTTTTATTTATTTATATTTACATATACATTCAAAAGCAAGAGTGCAACAGAAAATTTATATACAATTAAGAAAATGCCATTGTATGCTTCTTAAGTTAGATACACATCTGTCTGAGCGCATACATTAAACGCAAATATTTATATTTCTATTATGCTAAGCAAAGTGCAACCGAGCCCGTCTTGCTAGGCCCCCCTGTGTTACGGCATGCTAACTTTCGGAGTCCTACTAGAGTGACACGGTTGTGTCAAAAGAAAAATTTAAGATACCATTTTTTTAATTTTTAATTTTTATTTAGTATTGTATTTATTATTTCAACCAATTATCTAAGCCGCAGACTAAAATTTACAAACACTAATCCTAATCCTCTCTTTTAGCGTATAACGGTGATCATCGCATTGCATTCGTACGAACTCCGCCCGTTTCACTGTAAAATTGCTATTCATAATGCAGGTAGGCAGATAATTTCGTATTGAACGAACTGAAATGATCGCTAGCGATTAATGACTTTCAAGGTTTTGCAACAAGCGATTTTCTAACCACATAATCATATGGCTAACACTTTTTTAACAATAAAAGTTTTACAATTACTAAATTAAACTAAAATTTAGATACTTAGGTACATTATATAGTAGCAGCCGTAGAAATTTTGAAGGAAATTAAATGACATTACTTTTGCATATTATAAATTTAGAAAATAAATGGAAATATGACTTAATAGATATTCAAAATTATTAAATTAATGAATAGTCAGATAAGGTTAAATATCAGTCACATAATGCATAAAGTACCATATATAAATAATATCACATACATAAACTCTAGGACTCGTCTATTGAGTTTACAAAAAAAAAAAATTGATTGCTCAATGCCATGCTCAGTGGCGCTGATAGCATTGTCCGGCAAAACTACCTTTATATGTATATGTTACGGGTAATGCTAGTTGTTTGGGTAAACCTAGGTTTACCCGGGTAAACCTAGAACCTAACATAACCTAACCTAACCCAAAATCATTGGGTAATTCTAAGTTTACCCGGGTAAACCTAGGTTTACTCAAACAACTAACATTACCCGTAACATATACAAGACTGAATTCAGATTTATATTTTTATTACGTAAAATTTTGTATTTGGATATAATTTATAATTATTTTAGACTAATTTTATTATTTAATGATTATTTTTTATATTAAATAGTTATTTTGTTTTGTTTTGGCTGTTTTCATTTTTAATGATTATTTTTGATTATTTTGTTGGAAACCAATGGATGAGGAAATATCTTTTGTCTTCAAATTACATTTTAAATTGATATAACGGTGGTGTATTTCTTGGAACATTGGTGCTTCCTTATTTTTTTGTCCCGCCCTGTATATTGATTTTTCAATGAAATAATTCTGGATTCTTGTAATATGCAAAAATGACCGGTGGCCTTCGAGTTATGTTTCAGAAGACGAGCTTATCATAAACATTAAAAGTCTTCATAATTTATATTATAATAGTCTTCATAATTCATATTATAATGATTTAATTACTTACTGCTCTTCAAAGAATATTAATCATATACCAGCTCAATCGAGTTTTTATTACTAATTGATATTCAGCTGTTGGCGCTTACTGACCCCATTAGGCACTGTAATTATGGATTATCTTTAGCTGCGAGCCGTCACAGGGTTAACCCCTCGAGCCGCGAGATTTCGCGAGCGCATGTCTTTGAAAGACTATGTATAATTATGAAAATTTTAGATTTATTATGGCGGCCGACCAAAATATTAATTTCTCCCAAACCGTTGTGGCACTTTAGAATTGTTGCATATTAGAACTTTAGAATACTAACTTTAGAGTCCGATCGGTCCCAACGAGGCGCAACTGTGCTTTTACGTTTGAGTCCGAACGGTCCCTCTTGAGGCTCGAAGGGTTAAGGCTTACCGAACAAATGTGCCAAGTCCTAAGTTCTTTCTAACTGTTTTACCCGATTGATGTTTTTATTTCAATTCTGTGCATTATCTAGGAAACCACACAGTATCGTATGGAATAGATACATTAAAAAAAATCTGTTGTGTCACGTCAACGCTTTCCCGGCAATTAGCCAAGGACTTGAGGCAGGATTTTGAGCCTGATGTCCCTTCGGGAAGGCTGTTGATCTGATCCAACGGGACAGTCAGCGATGAGCATGGATAGTGAGAACGCAACACATTCTCAGTCAGTATAACAAAATATATTTGTGTATTCTCAGTCAGTATACACAAATATACTGACCGGCGATAATTCAATGTGATTTCGCCCAAAAACGCTTATACAAAATTTCAAGTCTGTAATTCCAACATTTCAAGATTGAAATATGAGTGGTTGGCCGATTTCAACCAAAACCTTTTGTTCCCGCTCCGAAGCGGGACGATCGGAATAGTTCGGGAAATTTCGGACACACTCGCAATGCAAAACGGACGGTATCGCAGCGAGTGTCGTCGGGCAGTACGAATTCGACACGACAACGTAACGTCGACAACGTTCAACGACAACGACAACGTTCATATGCCTTGTAGATCTTGATAAAAACCTCTATTGACAGTTGTTGGAAAGCCTTCCTTATTAGATAGAGAGTACAGTTCTTCATGTTTTCGTTTCTTCGTGAACTAAAATCGGAAATTAGTTTATGTGGGTTAGACAGAGTAATACGTTAGAGATGAATGTGAACAGTATGTGAATGTAACAGACGTCACTTGCATTAAAACACCCACGAAAGATAAAACAGCTGATGCTGGGAACCGCGCGAAATGTGTTTAAACTCATTACTACTAGTTCTACTCATTACTACATTGCTACTAGTTCAGTACTACATACTATAAGTTTGTCGTGGTGGAAAAATCGTCAATTTTTCATTTCAATTTCCACTTAGCTCACTAAGAAACACGATCGGGGTCCATTCACCAAAATTTGTCCTTCTATAATAAGATTTCAGAGCAAATGAAAAGCCTTGGAGAGAACCAATTTAAAAAGATAATTATAAATAATTTGGTAAGAAACCCAATTTATGGTATAAGGAAGTTTTAAAAATCCGAGTTTATTTTCCATAATGATAATTAGTAAAATTTGTAAAATTTTAAACATAACGGTATTATGATAGCTGACATTCTAATGCTCATATAATTTAGTATACATCTATTTATGTTTAAAAAATATGAAGGCATATTGCTGGATTGACAATAAAATTATTTTACGTTGATTATTCTACATAAAATTTGCATTTTTATTCTAATATATTATTCTCTCTTACTATTTAATGACATTAGTATATTTTGATTATTTGTAAGTAGGTAATATTGAATATAATATTACAGCCATGACAACTATCATGATAGTTAAGTTTTTAATAATAAAATTTTAAGCATTTAATTTTGTGACCTATCCAAGTGTAGGAATGCCTATCTACTGGAGTAGTTGATTGTATTGTATTATATTGTGTATTGTTTTTATTGGAATCTTCTTCCACTGTTTACCATGGTTATTATAAAAGGCCACGTATAAGCGATTCAACATCCGTCCTTATAAGGACCGACTGAATTGTTGATTACGTTTGTACTGAAGAAAGCGGTTCACTCTTTCTTGAAGGCCTACAGTAAACATATTGGACAACAGGTGATAACTGTGCAAAGAATTAGCACTTATCGTATTAATCCAATGACAATTCCCTGCCATGTAAATAAAAATAATCTGTTATATAATCTTTTCCAGTCAACCGCTTAATAATATGGAATTTCCTCAATTTTAGGCTAAGCCGGCCCGTTCGTACTGCTCTCACTGCGATGAGACATACAGCTTACCGCAAAACGGGACAGTCAGAACATACAAAGAACTGAAATGTCCTCTGGATGACTTTGAGCTTCTGTCCTGGTCGGCTGGCAATAAGGGAAAAAGCTTTCCGTTTTGTCCGTACTGCTATAATCATCCTCCGTTTAGGTAAGTTTATAATAGTTTATAACTGATTCGTTTTGCGCATTGTCCCATAAAAAGTGAGATTTGTTGCTTAACCGTTATAGTGCTGAAGAGCGCCGTCGCGCTTGTAGGTATGTAGGTGAAAAAAGCCAGTGGCGCAATAGTGCTTCTTTTGACAGTTCACTTTTGGCTTGCGTTGGTCAAAATAGTTTTACACAAAAAAAAAAACACCGTAATTTTTTTTTCATTTTAATATTTTTCTTGTTCATATAAATTATCTATAAAAATAGACTTTTCTTTTGGCATTTTAGAACATTTTGACGAAATATATTTGGCACTATAACGGTTAATAGTGATGTTAACGATTCTATAACTAATGGTTCAAAACTAAAGTAATGGTTCTAATAGCTGTCAGGTATGAAATGAGAAGAAAGTTTACCATATCTAAGAATTTCTTAACCTGTGTATTATTTGTAAGTTTATGAAACTTTTTAATTGCCTGTATTCTGTCTGTGTCTATGGCTATCTTCAAAGATAACTGGTCAAAAAAAATACTTTTGTAACACCTAAACAACTTTTTTCACTATTTATAGTGAATCATTCATCTGTCATGATCCTCTATCTTAACGCCCATCAATGTAGCGCCGTTCATTCCTTCAAGAATTTGAGCAATTCTATTAGCAAAGCTCTGGAATTTCCAAACGGTAAACATTTATAAAGAAACCTCCTAAATTGTATTATGACCGTAAGACTTTGGGCTGTTTTTTTTTCAGTTTAAGTTGGTGTATCCGACTGCATTTATCACAGGCATGGTTGGCTATAATTCTCTCTGTCTCAGAAGAGAAATGCTGACCATGTCCTAAGTTTTGGATGTAATTCGTGGTAAAACTGATAACCCTAGCTTACTAGCTAAGGTGGATTTTTTCATACCCTATAATTATCTTCCTGCTCGATCGTACCATCTTTTCGCTGAGCCGTTCCCTCGCACTAATCTTACGAGGTATAACTTGTTGGTGCGTGCTTTGCGGCGCTTAAATAAAATTCCCTCGATAGCGCCAGATTTTGATATTTTTACCATCAACCCTCACTCGTTTAAATTGCAGGCTATTAATTATTTATTCTTATATGATAGCTAGTATTATAATTGTCATTCTGTTTATATAATTACGGTAATATCTTTATTAATTTTACTTTTCAATGCATTGGTTTTACTGTAATGTTGATTAGTAATAGGCGAATAATTAAATAAATAAATAACATCTCTGCCCTAATTCCAGCACCTGAATATCCTTAAATTAGAAGTGGATTTTTACTAGCACTTTTTTCCCAGGGACATGAAAAAAGGATTTGGCTGTAATTCTTGCACGCACCCAACCTGTATGCATAGTGTCAATACGAATGGAGTTTCCACCTGTGTTGAATGCGAGGGAGGAGTTCTCGTGCTAGATCCTAGTGCGCAGCCCAAGTGGAAGTTAGGTTGTAATAGGTATGTTTTTAAAATAATGCTCTTATTCATATACTAGAATATAAGCCCATTCATAGCGGGCTGTTTGTACTGGCAATTAGTACACATCTTATATTGTTGATGTTTACTCCATTTACCTTGGCCCTATTTCGGATTTATTCCCTTAGAAATGAACTTTACTATAATATAAATTTCGGAGCTAATGTTGCGGTTTCGCCACTAAGACCCATGTGATCAGGATCGGTCAAACTCACAGGTCAACACCCATCCGGCGGCCTCCACGCAGAACTCTGCGTGGAGGCCGTGCATTGACCGGCAGCTGGGGGAGTCTGGAAACAGTACTGTCTCCTATAGAGCGGGTTTAGTTGTTCACCTTACGGAAACTGCTCTTGAAACGACCAATCGCCTACAAGATACCGGGTGAAGATCCGGGCGAAGGATGCCGTGGTCCGCGATAGATTTGGTAGACACTGTATCATCGCTACATAAGGGAGAGAACCGCACAAGCGACCTCGAACCTGTAACTAGTCGGGTGACCGGAGTAATCTGGGTGCAATTGGAAGTAAGGAAGCGAATGTCGGCCCGCTGGGTGATTACTTGGGGTAAGGCGTTGGCTTCTTGCGGTCGAGTGGCGTAACTAGACAGTGGACTGTTTTCGTCCCAAGTCTTCTACGCTACGGGAGACAGAACGATCTAATATCCTTAAAACTTTTTGAGGTGACGGGTTCGCTCGTTGTAGTTGACAGCTCTAGTTGTGATATAATTTTGTAAATTGCTTTAAATTAAAATTAAATAATAATTATTATTATCAAATCTAGGTGTGATGTGATAATTCACGTGGTTGAAGATGCAACACGTGTGAACGTATCGGAAGAGGCCTGCGTCGCTTGTGGTTCTCAGCTCCTGACTGTGGAGTACAGGTCTGGCAGAAGTAAACTGCCCGCTGGTCTCACCGAGCTAACTGCCTGTGTATTCTGCGACGAAGCCTTGGCTCCCTTGGTAAGTTGCTTTAACCTACTTTAAATAAACTGTACATACCATTTTCGTTCTAATATCACAAACAACACAGCATTTGTTTACGCATGGCCGACTTTGTACGAGCGCGGCCGACTAATACGTCAGAATATGAGTACTTCGCAGAGATAATCAGTATTACTTCACAGAGACTGCGTATTAGGATCTAAATCCTGCAAATATCAGCGGCTGGTAGGCCGTTACCCATAGGGTATACTACGCAGACGTTTACTATTGGTTTTCTGTACCCGCGTACATGGCCCATAAGAGGTTAGGGTAAATCAAGTTAAACATTATTTTATAACTGTCAACCACAAAATATTTTGTGTGAGATATTTGTGGTTGAATTTATACTGCGTAGAGACCAAATTGATCCCCGAGATCCAATCTGAAGAGGTCATTTCATAATTTATGACCTCTTCCATAATTTATGAAATGACCTCTTCTCGTTCCCTAAGCTACAGCCTAGGTTCATTAACACTATTTTTTTTTTATTCGACAGGTGGAAAAGCATAGAGCAGTTGCTGGGAGAGTACACAGAGGCACCGGAACAGGCGCTGGTCGCGGTCGCGCGACAAAGCATGCCCGACACAAAAACAAGCAGCCCAAAGACAAGATGGCCCAGCTCGCCGCTTATTTCGTCTAGCCAACCGACTCCCACTGAAGACTCTACTAAAATATAACCGACAAGCCAGTGTAACGGATATACTCCATAGTGCATGCAGTATTTCGACAGGGAATATGTATGTACAGTACTTACTTCATTTCCGGATCCGCAGTTTGTGTGGCCTAGGACCTCAATGATTCATTATTACTGATATTTTTATTATTATTAATAGGTAGTCAGCTTAAGGCCACTTCTCCACAGCATGATTTTTCACTGCACGTGTTGGCCGCGCCGTGAAAAAAAAGTGTGCTCTTGTCCACAGCTCGGTTTTTCCACTGTATGACGCATTAGGTACACTTAGAGGTGTCTACAACGGGTGAACCCGTCACCTCAGGAATTTTTAATGATAATGATCGTTTTATCTCCTGTGAGGACTTAGAGACGAATACAAACCTACCGTCTAGCTAATCCAACATGCCCTTCAGAGGCCAACGCCTTACGGCGAGGCACCGGGAAAGGTACCCAGAAGGCAGCCCCGCCCCCTGACTACCAGTTTTGGAAGGATATCTCCGTCTGGAATTAACCATCAGGATACCTCCAACCTCCTGAGTGGTTACGGGTCCAAAGTCGCATGCACAACCTCTACCTGCCGTATATTCAGCGGTGATTCAGTTTGAATCTGTCGCGGACCATTGGCATCTTTTGCACGGCTCTGAATTCAGGATCAGGTAGCCAATTGGTCATTTCAGGAGTGGTCGATAGGTCAACATCCACCCCGCTACTTAAGAAACAGTATATTTCCAGTCTCCCTACTCCTTCAGTAATTAGTCAGAGTGCACATACCGATTGGCTGTTGCTGCATGGTGCGCAAACGGTGCAATAGCGCCAGGGGGCAATCCTCCAGGGGAAACCGATCCACCAGTCGTAAAGCCTGAGATGCGAGAGTCCTACCCGGGGTAGTCTTCCACACGAGGAGGCTACTATATAGGAGCTGAAGTCTTCCAAACCTTTCGCAAACGAAATACTTGTCCGCTGTCGGGGACAAACTCTCATCAGCTGCCATCTAACACTGATATAAATTGCGCTATGCGTAAACGCGGCGCGCCGAGGGGCAGACGCATACAGCTGCGACGCCAAGCCAAGTGGACAAGCTTCCATAGTGATCCATACAACTCTGACCACCCCGTGCCTACACATGACGAATTAATTGTAGGTTTTCACGACGAATCAACGTGTGTGGACAAGAGGCCTAAGAGCCACTGCAAATTACTGTCCAATAAAAAAATACAGTGTCTTGAAACATAGCACAGTGTTACATTATAGTACCATATAGGATGTTCATTGAGTAGATTTTTGATAAAATATTTAATATGATCGTTATTATGCTTTTAAGCTTAAAAACATGATAATTTTTCTTTAAATTATATAATTGCAGTAACTGTTTTATTAAATACTGTATCAAAAAACTACTTAATCAGTAGACTTTCCAATACTGTGATCTAACACTGCTAAGTTTCATGATACTGCAACGTTTTATTCAAGAGTAATTTGCATTGGCATTTTTTATGAAGAAAACTACCCCTCTACCGGTTTCTTAAGCCGATAAGCCTGAGTCCGTACTTCTACCACAGTTTTTTGTAAAATAAGTCAAGATTTAAGTCCATTGACCCTCCAACCGCAGGCGAATTTCCTATCGATTTGGTCTATATTGTACGATACAGGTTATGACTTGTCCGCTCCCGTTAGCCCTGCAACTCGAGAACGTGGAATATGCGATTCTCGATATTACAGAGCAACAGAAAAAGATTCAACTGGGTAATAGCAGAAATGCAGAAATTATATGCAATGCGTACAAAATCGAGCTGAACGCTCAGTGAGCGTCTCCCACGGTTAGGGGGTTAAGGCCATTAACCATTAACATAAAAATGAGACCATTAAAGTCATTAACCTATTGAGGGTTTGTTTTGTTCGCTTGTCCTAATTTGTTAGAGAGATGCGGTCCTCGTTGCCCCGTTGATAGCGATATAGGCAACAGCATATTCTCTGATAGCGGCAACAAACAATACGAGTTTCGTTATACCAAATCGATTGGATCACAAGTGTTCATAAAAGGGCTGCTGTTTAGTCGTATAACCTATGTTGTTAGCTTCCTATTTAGTTGGGGTGAATATATTGTTGCCTGCTTTGGACATGGGATCAACGGGGGAACAAATGAGAACTGCAACAAATTAGGGAAAAGTGCTATATACACTCATCCATTCAATAGAGTTGTGTTAGTCTCGCATTACTATTTCTATATTCTTCTAGAGGTTCTGTTTGTAAATTATTTCGGAATTATCCTATAATGGCTTTATACAGGCTGAGTTTTTAATTAGTGACATCCATGTAGTAGGTGAATCAGTACGACAAACTAAGTAACTTTTGAGTTTTTTTTTGGAAAAAACAAAAAAATTTGTCTTTATTTTTTTTGTTTAATTAGTATAAAAAGATGTTAGCACGATGCACTATATAGTAGTAGGTAAAATATCGCTAATATTGTTTATTAGCGATATTTTACCCACTGCTAGGGCTTCTCAAACTTTTCTTCAATAGACAAGATTTACAAGTTTGTCAAAAAAAAATGTTTTGTTTTCCATTTTTTTTTACTGAAAAGTTGCTTACTTTGTCTTATTGATTCAGCCACTACAAGGTTGTCACTAATTACAAACTCACCTTGTATAAGCAGTGGAGGCGCATTCTCTATGAAGTCATTGGTAATAACTCCGACCACCACAAACACTGAAAAATTCTCAATCAACACTCACAATGGGTTGTATAGAAAATAATGATGATGGCAGCGAAATCTAGTTGCAACCCTTTCATGCAAATGTAGGCAGTGGTCAGTCAAATGAAAAGTCGCACAATTACTATTTAGCCGATATACCGATATTTAGTCAATATCGATATTTAGTCGATACTTAAATATGCACATAGCATATTTGATCAATAGTGACTTAGAAATTTAGTGAGGTCATCTCATCTTCGAATACGGCAGCTTTTATAATTTTACAATATGTTAAAAACAGGAAAATTGTAGCTATTACTACTACTCAATTTTTGTTGTTGTTGAAGAACTTAACATTTGAAATTGTAATAAATATTGTATAATTTATTTTATTTAATTCTTAGATATATTTGGCGTGAAAATTATTAACATAATCAAGCTTTAAATGTACTTTTTTTTCCGGTATTCTGTGAAATAAACATTATGTACATATGAATGGAATTAGTTATTTTAAAACTAATTTATACCCAGTAAGTTTTTGATTTCTTGACATAACCAAATCGCGCCTGAGACGAGGCAATCGTGCGGTGCGGTATGAAGCGAGGCAGGAGACTCAACGCACCCGTTTGCTATACAAATTTTAATACGCAAACAAAGAGCTCGTATGCTCGGAAAGGCTGTGTCGTGCTTGGTAATTACGATATTTTATTATTATCCAAGTTATTACTTTGATAATTTATTGAAAATACCAGCGTTTGCATACTACCTGTGCTTGACTTGTGTGGTATGCAGTTGGAAATTCCATCGATTTCCAAAAGATTTTTAAATTGATTTTTTAAAAATATTTTCTTTGTAGATTTAAGGTTGGTAAACTGACCATAATCAAATTTGTTGAATGATGTTTAACCTTTTGAAAGCCAGCCTTGCGCTTTAAAATGGCACTGCAGGTTTTTCGTTGATTTCGTATATAAATAAATACAAAAATTCGATTCTGTGCAATTCCAAAGATCTGGCAATATCGAAGCACGTAATAAGTGGCCGTAGTGATTCAAATGATCTACAAGCCCGCGTAGACTTCCACAAAAAGTTCCTTACTGGAATCAGCCAGAATGGCACTGGTCTGGGGTATGGCAGTACAACCACGAGCGACGTGGACTTGAAGAAGTCTCTTTTGCGGGGAGATTACGACAGCAAGAGTATGACTCATGCTATTGGCCTTCAATGCCAGAATGATTGGACAACAATTGGGGACTTTTGCATTCCGCCTCCAATGCACTGGAAGGTAATGCTCTATGACTGGACGCCAGAGATGCTGAAATTTTATTTGAATGCCTTTCAGCATACACTTCCAGACCCCAGTAACCTCGCTCGTTGGAGCTTTGTCGAGGATAGTTCTTGTCCCCTCTGTAGCAATACCCCTTGCACAGCTAGACACATTCTAGCTGGCTGCAAGGTGGCCTTAGATCAAGGACGGTACACTTACCGCCATGACAAAGTTCTCGCTGTTATTCGCGAGGTAATTAGTCTCTCAGTGGCTCGTGCCAACAAGGGTTTGACAGTATCCTCCAAACCCCCAATACAGTTTGTGCGGGATGGCTCTAAAGGCAAAAAACATTTAACTACAAAACCCTTCTCAATAATCGAGAAAGCTACAGATTGGATTCTGGAGGTTGATTCGGTCTCTAAGCAGTATAAATTCCCTGAAAGTCTCGGATGCACAGCCCTCCGTCCAGATATAACTCTTTACTCTCTATCTCGGAAGGTGGCTCTTATTGTAGAATTAACTGTTCCATGGGAATCAAATATCCCAAAAGACCACGAGTACAAATTAAATAAATACCATGATCTTGCAAATGCCGTAACCCGGAACGGCTTCACTGTTCACCTTCACGCGGTGGAAGTTGGCGCTCGTGGCCTGCCAGCTAAATCTCTATTTCACCTCTTTATAGATTTTGGCCTTTCCAGAAAAATAAACAACTCTTTCTTAGAAAAAATATCTAAAACTGCGATTTGCGCATCTCAAATTCTATGGCTTCGAAGGGGGAGTGAATGGGTGGTAAGGTGAACGCTCACACGTGGCAAGACAGCTGTCCTAAACCTACCACAGCCGGTTCGTAAGTCCGGAATCCACTGATCACCCCCCAGAAGTGTAAAAAATAGTATTATGATGGGCCCGACTCCGGTCGGTGAATTCCATGGCAGCTCCGTTTGTATTTATTTATTGTATATCATTTTCTTATGAATTATCTCTTGTTATCTAATATATAATCTTGTTAGGTTAGGTTAGGTTAATGATTTGTAACCCGTCGGATGCCAACACTGGGCATTTTGCATCGTATGATAGATCCACTTGTAACCGTTTCAGCCGGCTCCCATATATATTATATAAATATATAATATAGATGACTAATAAGATTAATTACTCGGTAACAAAAGGGGATTCATAAAAAAAGCAATATTATTAGTATTTATTTACAAAATTGACCAAAAAGCTGCGGCGCAGTTTTTTGCGCGCGAAGGCTGGCTTTCGACCAGTTAAGAGACAATGCCAATCCCTTGATTCCCTTTTATATAGAACTTGGTTTCTCTTTAATCTGTAAACCACATTGGATCGATAAAGCAGCTCAGCTGCAAGGGGATTCGGATGGGATGCCCATCGTTCAGCAAGTTTTTCATGAGTTTTGTTTGCAATTCGTTCATAAGTTTTGTATCGCCCAATTCCTGTGGCAATAGTGGAGACTTTCAGGTAATCATGAGTTTCATCATTTCTTGTATACCTTCGCATATTGTATGCATTCGCCATATCCCGGATTTATTTTGCAAGCGCTATAGAGAGAGTATCTTACTTTGCTTACTACACCCCACAGTTGGATGCCGTACAAATAGGCTTAAATACAGAGTTATAAATTAGATGAGGAGTTTGTTGTCGACACTTAGAATGAAGTTTCTACCCGTAAGTCATTGCAGATTATTTAATGGTATTTAAGCATCGCCTCATTTCTCTTGTGTTTAACCCGTTGAGTATGAGTCAACCAAATCTGGTCGCGAAACAATTATCCGTTGAGTACGAGTCAACCAAATCTGGTCGCGCGTTTTTTTCACTTCTTTGACGTTCTCATATTTATTCATAATTATCTAATTGTTTTACAAAATGATATTTCAATATTCTATATTCGAAATTTCAATGCAATCATTGTGCAGTTGTTATTTTTATGATTGGTGTAGTAGTTTCGTAGTTATAGTACTTTAAGTCGATGTCGCCGAAAATCCTGCAAAAGAGACAGATGCATCCATGAAAATACCCATTTACTCCAATGGTTAATGTGATTTTTCCAGGTCAGGCTTCTGTCTAGATGAAGATATTTTACGTATTCTGTGTGAGGTAGGGCGGCGACATATCCAAGCCTCACTGGTAGACAGTTTTTTCTCCTAAATGTAATTGTAATATTATGAGACTTTTAGGCACTTGCACTAATATGCCATTTTTGGAGCTATATGATTTCCAACAAACAATATTATATTAGGTACATATCGTCGCCTTACAGTTATACTTGATAACTCGAAAATTGGCATTTTTGAGATTAGTAATCCAGAAGATGTAAAATATCAACTCTTTATTCCCTTTAACCCTTGGAGTAAATGGGTATTTTCATGGGTGCATCTGTCACTTTTGCAGGATTTTCGGCGACATCGACGGCGCTCGACTTCAAGGACTATAACTACAAAACTACTACACCAATCATAAAAAGAACAACTGCACAATGGTTGCATTGAAATTTCGAATATAGAATATTGAAATATCATTTTGTAAAACAATTAGATAATTATGAATAAATATGAGAACGTCAAAGAAGTGAAAAAACAATGGCCGACTTTGGCATTTGCGACGCGACATTCAAAGACCCGAAATACTTTATATACACGATAAATGGTACATCTAATCAGTTTAGGGGGACTATATGATGTTGTAGAAATGGTTTTACTTACGATTCGTTGAAATAAACACCGAAAACTACACGAAAAACATATCCGAAAACGAAACACACGCTCCGCGGATTTTGACGTTTCGGGAAGGCGGGCGTTCAATTTGCAGCGGTCCGTAATAATATGTTACATGGACTGCGCAGTTGCTGCTGCGAATGCTAACAGAGAGAATTTAATTCTGTACCGATCTGCCATACGCATGAAAGAGACAAAATGCTTTCGATGGTAAAAAAAGAGTTCGAAAGCGCGCGCGCCGAGCGGAACCAGATCTGGTCGTATCATACTCAACGGATAATTGTTTCACAACTAGATTTGGTTGTATCATACTCAACGGGTTAAACCAGATAACTGGAATTCCTCCGCCCTTAGGAGTTAATGGTGGTTGATAAGTTGAAAATCAGCTCCAGCTATAATAATAAAAATCGATATGTAGACTTATCTAGCTGAAAGTTCGCAGCACTGTCTGCTATCGTAGTGCAACAACTCGATATCTCCACTTGTTTTAGGTAAGTATTGTGTTAGGTTATTAGTTTCCAGAAATCAAAATGGTGGATGAGTTGAAACTTTAAAAAACCGTAACGCGTTTATCTCAGAACTACTAAATTCAAGTTATAGAGTTATAATTGTAAGGCGACGATATGTAATCAGTGGCGGGTCTAGCGTCAATCGGGCAGGCAAGCCGAGGATTTTCTTTGATGAAATAAGTAATTTTATACATAAATTCTTCATTTTGCGAGCTATTGTGTTGATTATTTTTAATAGCACACTGGTAGAATACTGTCTCTGATAGATATAAATATTGTAATAATAGCTATTATAAATATAATTATATCATAATTATATAATACAAGGTCGGCTTCAAGGCGCGTCTATATTTTATTATAACGACCTAAGCCTAGCCAGTTGCGCCCGTGTCAATTTATAATGGAATAAATGCTTAGCATAAAGTTTCATACTAAGAGCCTATAGATCCCGAGTGACAACTATACAGTTGTGTTGGATTTGTCACACAGATCTATCTTTGACAGAAGCCCAATGAAAGCCAACAAGATGGAGGGAGATAAATAATTGAAAGTGGCGTAAGAGCACTCTTGTTTGCTCTACTCATGACAAGCGCTGCGAGAATGAGAGAGGAGGCTTGCGACTCGAGCCTACAAGAGGAAGCGAGATAAGCAGAGGCTCTGCCTGCTCGCTTGCGTTTCATCGATTTTTTGGCTAGCGACGCGCTGTATTATATGCGTAGGTGCATTTTGAACAATGGTGCGAATTTGAAGCTTTGGCGGATTTTAGCATTTGGTGCTCTTATTTAATTTTACGCTCTGGCTCTTCTCAGAGTTAGGCAAGCCAGGTTTTTAGAGCCGACCCACTCAATGCGGCTGCGGCGCAGTGCCTAAACGGTGCCTAAACTGTGCTTTCCGTCGTCGCACTGTGCGCACGCCGGATTTCAACTGGGCGAGAGCACGCGGGGAGGGATGTGCGCCGGAGCGCCGGGCACCGCTCAGACGTCGCTCAGTAGTTAAGTGCAGTCGAACGACATGTATGTGAAAACAATTGAAACATGCTTGCCTTTTTCATTTGTTTTCACTGATATTTGTTATTTTTTAATTGAAGTATATAAAATAGTTACTAACGAAGAAGATATTGAAATTAACTACCTCATTTCACTAGTTCAAGGAAGAGAAATTTTATGGAAAGTCTCATGTGAACTTTAAGAATAATATTTTAAAAATAGAAGCTGTATTATTTGAGAAAAACTCTCCATCGCTATTCCTTAATGCAATAAGTGGACTGATCCAGTATGGTCATCTGTTTTTACGTCGATTTTAGCAGTGGCGTAGCAATAGGAGCAACAGCACACGTCTCTTGTGATTCATTTCCGATTTCATACTGTACTTAGAGGTGTCAACTACAATGAGCAGACCCGTCACCTCAGGAAGTTTTAACAGTAATATTCGAATATTTGTTTGAAATTCACAGGAGACTTCGCAAACATATTAAACTATTTTTCAGCAAAATTATTGTTGAGATAAGGACATTTCTGTAGTTGTGGCATCAGCTTTTGTATGACAGTGTCATTGACTTCCGCCGCCAGCTCTTTCAGCCACTTCTTCAAAGCTTCCTCGCCCTGCTGATCATTAGAAAACCGTTTAGTGAAAAGTTTGTAGTCCGAAGGTGACAAGTCAAATGAATGGGGACAATATCCCATTCAAATGATGTCAGCAGCTCCTTTAAAACTCGCGCGGTGCGGTGCCAGGCGTTGTCATGCAGGAGGCTGACTCCTTGGGTCAGCGTTCCCCTGGAATGACTCTTCTGAAGTTTTTTAGGGTATTGCAGTAAGCCTCTGCATTAATAGAAGTCCCTTTAGGTATGTAACCCACCCAAAGGATCCCCCTACGGACCCATAAAACAGATGCCATGACTTCTCCGGCTGAATGGGTCGAGTCGTCTTGAACTTTTTGGTGGCTGGGGAAGATGATTGACGCCACTGAAGTGTATTTCTTTTGGATTCTGGAGTGTAGTCACACACCCACGTTTCATCCCCCGTCATTCGATGGACATTCGCGGAGGTATAGTTCTGCAGTCAAAAAATGGATGACCGCGCGGATCTCGCACGGACGGGAGGTGGCAGGAGCTCGCGACTACCTCTTCCATCGGAATAATTTACTATGATTGAACAAAATGGCCGACAAATATGCGCGACCAAACAAACTAACCGTTAGGACCCCGTCAGGTGCACCAACTTCCTGCACCTTCTTGTAACCTTACTTTCTGGATGACCCTTGTATGTCATAATATTTTTTAATATATCTATACTAATATTATAAAGAGGTAAAGTTTGTGACGTTGGAAGTAATCTCTGGATCTACTAAACCGATTTTGAAAATTCTTTTGCCAATAGAAAGCCACGTTATTTGTGAGTGCCATAGGCTATATATTAAATCGAAAAATGAAAAGACTTTTTCGTGGTAGTTGGATTTGGAAAGTAAGTAGGAGAATAAGCGGTCGAATGAAAACGTTTCTAACTAACGCTGCCTTAACGATGAGAGATATATGATTAAGTTTTAGAGAAAAGTTGTAGAGCTTGATAATGCCTACAAAAAAGTCAGCGACAGCATATGTCTACCTTTTATATTTAAGTCACAAAAAGTAGTTTTTTATATTAAAAAAATTATGTAAATCGTTAGGTCATGTTTATTGGTCATATTATCAACAATTATGAATTCTTATCAAAATAAGTAAATTTATCGTCTCAAGCTTTTAAAACAAAAGACTTCCCTTTCACTGCATAAATAGTTAAAGAGATAATACGCTTTCAAATAAGATACTCGCAAGAAGACACTCACAAATAACGGTATTATAGTCAAATTGGCATGCAAATACATACATACATATGCAGTAAAAATATAATCTTTCTTTTGGTAGTCAGGAAATAAATCATAGCACTCAGTACTAACCGAACCACACTCATAATTTCTTCACAGGTAAAATTTTTACCGCCCAACGAAGTGGGCACGGGTCTGCTAGTTTTTAAATAAAACCAAATATTTCATTTATAATATCTCTTTATTTTTCTTAGTTTATAATTCTGCCCTTCGTTAATGATTCATCGCAAGGCATTTTCAAATTATTAAAAAAACCACAAAAAAACATATATTTGTCCGCCTAGTAAATCAGTACATTTTCCTTTAGGACGTAACGTAATGAAAATTAACAGTTAAAAAATATAACAATATCGATGTAGCGGTGAATTTTAGGTTTACAAAAATCATAAGTTAATTATTTATAATCTTAAAGGCAAAGTGGAGAAATCGAAAAAGGTGGAATAGTTGATTTTGATAGGAGCATGTTTTTGTTAAATATGTAAGCGCTTTGAAGTGTACGTTTTTTTTCTGCGAGAAATTTGTAGGGTTTTTTAAGCGGATAGGAGTGAAATTTTATTCAGTATCGGATGATTTTATTAGATGGTTATAAATGAATGAAATAAATGAAAGTCGTACAGGTTGTGTTGCCTCTCATCACTGGCTTGGTATTTTATGATATACGTCATCATCATCATCATCAGCCGGTAAACGTCCACTCTTGGACATAGGCCTCTCCATAGAATGCCATGACGAACAGTCTTGAACCGCCTCTAAACTAGAGTTGTCAACTGCAATGGGCGAGCCTGTCGCCTCAGGAAGTTTTAACGATTAGTCGTTCTGTCTCCCTGAAGTGAGCGCAGAAGACTTGGACATAAACAGTCCACCGTAAAGCTCCGCCACATGCCCGTAAGAGACCAACGCCTTAACCGCGAGATAGCCAGGAGTGTTACCCAGCGGGCTTACACTCACGCCCTTACTTCCAATTGCTACTAGATTACTCCAGTCTCTCGATTGGTTACGAGTTCGAGGTCGCTTGCGCGGTTCTCTCCCTTACGAATCGGTGAAACGGTGTAAACCGAATCTATGAGCGTCCTTTGCCCGGGTGTTCACCCAGGATCGGATAGCCGATGGTCGTTTCAACCACCCCCGCTCTATAGGAAACAGTACTGCTTCCAGACTCCCCCGACTAATAGTCAGAGTGCACAGTCGGTTGGCTTACGCCGCACGGTGCGCAGACCGTCCAGGAGCGCCAGAAGGTTGATTCCCAGGGGAAACTAACCATAGGGTCAGAGTCCTACCCAGGCTCGCACTTCATGCGTGGAATGAATGAAATAAATGAAAGTCGTACAGGTTGTGTTGCCTCTGGTCTTGGTATTTTGTGATATACGTCATCATCATCATCGTCAGCCGGTAGACGTCCACTCTTGGACATTGGCCTGGAATACCATGACAAACGGTCTTGAACCGCCTCTATTCACCTACTTCCTGCGACCCTGACAATGCAATGGTCCACCTTGTGGGGAGCTGTCCTACAAAGCATCTGCCGGTTCGTGGTCGCCATTCGAGAATCTTTTTTCTCCAACGGTTGTCGGTTCTGCGAGCTATTAGTTTAGTTTGTCTGGGCTTTTTCCTGCACTTGGCCTCTTGATTGGGCCGTTGTGCGTGGCTGATGTTTCTATTTATGTTACTCCAGCCAACCCAGGCTGTCCCAGAAGGTTAGCAGCCTGTTTGGGTTGCTACAGGCCTCCGGGACAGATGCTGGAGATTGTAGTATTTTTGCCCGTTGCTCTGCCACGCTCCTGCATTCCATGAGCACATGCTGTGGCGTTTCTTCTTCCTCCATGCATCCTCTGCATCTGTCTGTCACACCTATGGTAAACAGGTGTTTGTTTAGGGGACAGTGGCCTGTCATAGTAGACTTTACGAATTTTGCCCCTTTTTAATCTGGTGAGGTTGCGGGCAAGTTTTTTAGACGCTTCCAGAACCGCATTCTTCGTTCGCCTACATCCTGCGTTTTTTTTCCATTCTGTAAGGTGTGTTTCATCGGTGTTCCTGTGTAGCCATGTTTTTATTTGGGCCTGGGGTATGGGCATCAAGGGTTCCGGTCCATATAAAAAGCTATATGGCCTGCCTCTCGACTTGTTAGCTCCTTGGTTTATCTTCCGATCCTATCATGCAGAGAAACTCTAAGCATAGCTCTCTCTAGGAGTTTGAAATTAAATGCTGTTTTTTAAACCCTTGGAGTAAATGGGTATTTTCATGGATGCATCTGTCTCTTTTGCAGGATTTTCGGCGACATCGACCTTAAAGTACTATAACTACGAAACTACTACACCAATCATAAAAAGAACAACTGCACAATGATTGCATTGACATTTCGAATATAGAATATTGAAATATCATTTTGTAAAACAATTAGATAATTATGAATAAATATGAGAACGTCAAAGAAGTGAAAAAAACGCGGAACCAGATCTGGTCGTATCATACTCAACGGATAATTGTTTCAGAACCAGATTAAGTCGTATCATACTCAAGGGGTTAAATATTATCTCGGAACCTGGCATAGTTTGTCACTAAATAAAGTTTTGGGAACATCGAACTCAAATGAGACAAGATCACAAAGTATTAAAAAAAAAAACGATCTGGCAGAGTTTGAAATTAGAGGACACAACTATGCTCTGCGAAATGGATGGTAATGTTTCAGTACCATGGTGAACTTTTTTTCTTCAACCTGCACAAAAAACCATGTGTAAAAAATAAATTCATCCAATACTAATAAAACTGAATAATTTCATGAAAGCCGCATTTTTTTACGTAATATATTATCATAGTTTATTTACTATGGCAATTTTGACTCGTCAGCGCTTATTTAGAAAATTGGTTAATAACAATATGTCTATGTTTGTATGTATGTACAGTTTGTTTTTTTTTATTACTTCGAAAAAATTGCCATTTCTTCACTATAAAGCTTTACGTATATCATCTTGTTATTTACGTTGTCTATTGGCACTGCGATTAACTATGATCAGTATAAAAAACGGTATATTGATATGACGGGATACGACGCTATAAGGTTTATTTACAATTTCTGGTTAGGTTTTTGGGGTTTTGGAATGGAAAGATGCTGTGAGCGAGCGACCGGGTCGAGATTTGTAAAAAAATTGGAGAATCACTGGTTTTCCTGTGTATTTGTACAGTTCTCAAAGTTATTAAAAACAAAACGATACACCCGACCTCGAAGAAAACCCGCTCGCATCAAACCGAAAAGAAAGTCCTCTACAATCATACCTCTTTTGGCACTGGATGTAACTAATTCCATAATCGCATACTGTGTTAATTTTCTATACAAAGCAAAAGCATAACAATCTGTAGGCTAGTGCATATGATGATTTCGACAATTATAAATAGGATAAAAACGAATGTACCGCACAAAGTTTTGCAAGCTAACGGGCCCTTGCTGAGTTGGCCACGAAGACCCATTTGTTCAGAGTCAGTCACACTCACGGGTCAACACCCATCTGGAGGCCTCCACGCATGAAGCGCGAGCCCGGGTACGACTCTGGCCTTAGGGCTAGCTTCCCCTAGGAGTCAATCTTCTGATGCTCCTGGACGGTCTACGCACCGTGCAGCGTAATCCAATCGATTGTGCAAGGTTTATTTACAATTTCTGGTTAGGTTTTTGGGGTTTTGGAATGGAAAGATGCTGTGAGCGAGCGACCGGGTCGAGATTTGTAAAAAAATTGGAGAATCACTGGTTTTCCTGTGTATTTGTACAGTTCTCAAAGTTATTAAAAACAAAACGATACACCCGACCTCGAAGAAAACCCGCTCGCATCAAACCGAAAAGAAAGTCCTCTACAATCATACCTCTTTTGGCACTGGATGTAACTAATTCCATAATCGCATACTGTGTTAATTTTCTATACAAAGCAAAAGCATAACAATCTGTAGGCTAGTGCATATGATGATTTCGACAATTATAAATAGGATAAAAACGAATGTACCGCACAAAGTTTTGCAAGCTAACGGGCCCTTGCTGAGTTGGCCACGAAGACCCATTTGTTCAGAGTCAGTCACACTCACGGGTCAACACCCATCTGGAGGCCTCCACGCATGAAGCGCGAGCCCGGGTACGACTCTGGCCTTAGGGCTAGCTTCCCCTAGGAGTCAATCTTCTGATGCTCCTGGACGGTCTACGCACCGTGCAGCGTAATCCAATCGATTGTGCATTCTGACTAACAGTCGGGAGAGTCTGGAAACAGTACTGTTTCCTGTAGAGCGGGGGTGGTTGCTGAATTTACGGCGACTGCTCTTGAAACGACCATCGGCTACCCGATTCCGAGTGTACAGCCGGGCAAAGGATGCCGTGGTCCGCGACAGATTCGGTTAACACCGTTTCACTGCTACATAAGGGAGAGGACCGCGCAAGCGACCTCGTACTCGAGAGACCAAAATAATCTGGTCGCAACTGGAAGTAAGGGTGTGAGTGTAAGCCCGCTGGGTAACATACCTGGCTATCTCGCGGATAAGGCGTTCGCCGCTTACGGGCATGTGGCGGAGATTGACAGTGGACTGTTTTTTGTCCTAAGTCCTCTGCGCTCACCTCGCGGGAGATGGAATGATCAAATTTCGTTAAAACTTTCTGAGGTTACGGGTTCGCCCGTTGTAGTTGACAGCTTTAGTTGGTGGTGGGGCGGCGGGATCGGCACTTGTGAATTTTGAAAATATGTCGTGCATACAACACTCACTGTATCTTGTGTCACATACTTGCACTCGGCGATTGGCATTGAGAATATTTCAAGAAGAGGATTCCACGTAGAAGAGAATTTCCACTATTGAAGTTCGGGATTCTTCTTAAATAAGATACAGTGAGTGTTGTGTGAATTGTGGATTTTTAAATTCGGGCGCCAAACTGGCCACCTCATCACCGTTATAATCTGCGATGTAACAGCAGCAGTTGGACGCCTATCCGCAGATGACGATTGACAGTACTTCACTCTACCCTGGATAACGGCGGTTGCAACATCGCCTAAACGTCTGGTGCTACAAACTTCACGCGGCAAATTCGTTTTTATATTATTTATAATGTCAAACAACCACGATAGTCTTCGATTTCAGATTCTGACAATGCGATTATACAATATCATAGAAATCATCTTAGAGATTTTTCAATCACAGATCGATCACAGAATCATCGAAAGACGCTCTAACCCCACCAGACTCTACGTTTGAAATAGTAATAGTAAAAATTTAAATTAAAATAAATAACAAATATTATTCACGTAAGAAATATAAATTAAAAATCTCTTAAGCGCGTGTAGATATCTATATAATACAATTGTTATTTTTTTTACATAATTTTTTTTTGCAAATATTTTTTTAAGTAACAATGAATACTTTTTTTTTAAGTTCACTATAGAATAATTGAGTCCCTTTCATAATATGCGGATTTTATGATAAAAAAAGATGTGTTTAGTTATGGTATTAGCGATTTCTATACTATTTACTAAATATATTTGTACATGTTTGATCATAAGGGATAGCGTTGACCTTCCTCGTAAGGTGACGATTACTGTGAAACTTAGTGAGTAGATAGCGCTGATCCAGAAAGCACACTCAAAAGTATCGGATAGAATGCCACGAGTATAAAAATACTCTGTGTGTACACTCCAATACTTACTAAACCACTTACCAAGGTTCAAAAAACTTTGTAAGGTGACGACCCCCTGTGAAACTTGGTGAGTGGATAGCGCTGATCAAGAAAGCACACTCAGAAGTATCCAATATAAAGCTTCGAGTATAAAAATACTCTGTGTTAATACTTGCTACACCAATTACCAAGTTTCGCAAATACTGTAAGGTGATGCCTGCTGTGAAACTTGGTAAGTGGATAGCGCTGATCAAGAAAGCGCACTCAAAAGTATCGGATATAAAGCTCCGAGTATAAAAATACTGTGTCGATACTTACTAAACCACTTACCAAGTTAGCAAAACTTTGTAAGGTGACGACCACTGTGAAACTCGGTAAGTATATAGCTATGACCAAGAAAGCACTCTCACAATTATCGGATATAAATCTTCTAGTATAAAACCATTCTATGTGCACATCTGTGTACACCTATGATTTTTTCTGTGTATACTTCTGTGTACTTCTGTATACTTCCGTGTGTACTTCTGTGATACTTACTAAACCACTTACCAAGATTCACAGAACACTCTGTGATAAGACTCTCATTAAGTCAATAATAATAACCGTGATTTCTTTTTGAAATAGTCAAGTGTGTGCAGGACGATTCATGAAAATACCAAATTAGGTCTATTTTAAAACTAATAAAAAGTGTGAGTACATTTTTGACATAGGGTAGCATTTTACGATCTCAATAAATAAATGATTATCATCACATTTCTCTGATCTTACATTGTAAGGTTCCGGTTTCGATTGCCGGCTGTGTGACCATTTTCCTTTGGGATAAAATTAAAAGAATTATTTTTCAATTCGGTCGATAGAATGCAATAACAAGACACACACTTCCATACATGTTAAACGCACACAACCAACCCCAAACCCAATCATCCACTATCCACAACCAACCCCAAACTCAATCATCCATTATCCACAACCAAACCCAAACTCAATCATCCATTATCCACAACCAACCCCAAACTCAATCATCCACTATCCACAACAACCCCAAACCCAATCATCCACTATCCACAACTAACCCCAAACTTAATCATCCATTATCCACAACCAACCCCAAACTCAATCATCTACTATCCACAGCCAACCCCAAACCCAATCATCCACTATCCACAACCAACCCCAAACTTAGTCATCCATTACCCACAACCAACCCCAAACTCAATCATCTACTATCCACAACCAACCCCAAAATCAATCATCCACTATCCACAACCAACCCCAAACTCAATCATCCACTATCCACAACCAACCCCAAACTCAATCATCCACTATCCACAACGAACCCCAAACTTAATCATCCATTACCCACAACCAACCCCAAACTCAATCATCTACTATCCACAGCCAACCCCAAACCCAATCATCCACTATCCACAACCAACCCCAAACTTAGTCATCCATTACCCACAACCAACCCCAAACTCAATCATCTACTATCCACAACCAACCCCAAAATCAATCATCCACTATCCACAACCAACCCCAAACTCAATCATCCACTATCCACAACCAACCCCAAACTCAATCATCCACTATCCACAACGAACCCCAAACTTAATCATCCATTACCCACAACCAACCCCAAACTCAATCATCCATTATCCACAACCAACCCCAAACTCAATCATCTACTATCCACAGCCAACCCCAAACCCAATCATCCACTATCCACAACCAACCCCAAACTTAGTCATCCATTACCCACAACCAACCCCAAACTCAATCATCTACTATCCACAACCAACCCCAAAATCAATCATCCACTATCCACAACCAACCCCAAACTTAGTCATCCATTACCCACAACCAACCCCAAACTCAATCATCTACTATCCACAACCAACCCCAAAATCAATCATCCACTATCCACAACCAACCCCAAACTCAATCATCCACTATCCACAACCAACCCCAAACTCAATCATCCACTATCCACAACGAACCCCAAACTTAATCATCCATTACCCACAACCAACCCCAAACTCAATCATCCATTATCCACAACCAACCCCAAACTCAATCATCTACTATCCACAGCCAACCCCAAACCCAATCATCCACTATCCACAACCAACCCCAAACTTAGTCATCCATTACCCACAACCAACCCCAAACTCAATCATCTACTATCCACAACCAACCCCAAAATCAATCATCCACTATCCACAACCAACCCCAAACTTAGTCATCCATTACCCACAACCAACCCCAAACTCAATCATCCACTATCCACAACCAAACCCAAACTCAATCATCCACTATCCACAACCAACTCCAAACTCGATCATCCACTATCCACAACGAACCCCAAACCTAATCATCCATTACCCACAACCAACCCCAAACTCAATCATCTACTATCCACAACCAACCCCAAACTCAATCATCCACTATCCACAACCAACCCCAACCCCAATCATCAACTCTCCACAACCAACCCCAAACTTAGTCATCCATTACCTACAACCAACCCCAAACTCAATCATCTACTATTCACAACCAACCCCAAAATCAATCATCCACTATCCACAACCAATTCCAAACTCAATCATTCACTATCCACAACCAACCCCAAACTCAATCATTCACTATCCACAACCAACCCCAAACTCAATCATCATCATCATGCTTACGTTTTCGCGTTTAACAGATTTGATTTCCCCATGAATCGTCCGGGATAAATTTCAAGTGATTCACATATTCCACTATACGTACGTATCATACATGTTAAGAGATATTTTAGATAATATTAAAACTAAACTTATAGTGTAATCTCACTGACATCTTTTGAATATAAGAACGATGCATGTTTCTACGATTCTATTTACATTGAGATTCAATAATATTTCCGTTTTTGTGATAAGTACCTATCTGATATGAAAAAGAAGCAAGTAAATAAAAGTACTTACTGTATTTTCACATCGGCCAACCTTTTGAAGGTTCAAATATAGGTGATGTTACTGGAGAAGACCGACATATTCACACATGCATGGACAATATTGATTTTTACCCCATGTCGGGCTCGTAATGTTTCCAGAGGGCGGTGTCGACTACAACGGGCGAACCTGACATGCCAGGCTGGCATAACGATATGTGATCGTTCATTCAGCCCGGGTACGAGCGTAGAAGACTTAGAGACAATACAAATCTACTGTCTAGCTATGCCAACATGCCCAACAGAGGCCAACGCCTTACGGCAAGGCACCGGGAAAGGTACGCAGTGGGCAGCCTCGCCCTCTGACAACCAGTTCTGGAAGGATATCTCTGCCTGGAATTAACCATCAGGATACCTCCAACCTCCCGACTGGTAACGGGTCCGAAGTCACTTGCGCGACCTCTATATGCGACAGAGCTTGCACTAATCACTTCAATTGGTAGTTTTTTCCAAATATCCAATACTCTATTTTGCTGAACGGTCTTAAGAGGATTCAATTTAAATTTTGCACGGTTGCTATGACCTCAAAGATAGCTGTTGACATTGAATTTCTAAATATTCTAGCCCAGGTACATCGTAATAATTTGTGAGAATTTTATATGTGTGAGTAGTCAGTACAAGTATTAACGAGCGATCTTTATAATTTCTATTCTTCAGGCCTACCGGCATTTTGATTGTCCTTTGCTGCACGTTTTCAGGACATCTACATCTTTGCATAAGTAGGGGTTCTAGAGCTGATTGCCATACTCAAGATTAGATCTGGCATGTGCCTTATAGAATCTGAAATCTTAATAGCACCTCTACTTACAGATGTTTGAAAGACTTCCTTACCAGATAGAGAGTAGGGTTGACAGAAATAATCGAAAACTTCTTTTTTCTGACAGATGAGACATTTTTCCATCGGCCTTGTCTCGTAACATCCCCTTGACCTCGTTTTACAAAGAGACTCATCACAAAATGCAGGCACATAAATAAACCTTAACAAAATCCCAACAAAACTTTCATATTCTAAACAATTTTACACAAAAAGAGTTGCTTATTAAATTTACTATGAGGATTAACTTGCCCCGTTTTGCATAAGATGTATACAGTGGGGGTGACGTCATCACATTAGGACCACAACGCACTTTCAGTACTAATTGGCATATTTCAATATTCCTAAACTTTGAAACTTTAATGCTTTCTGGTGTCGTGTTATTTATTTTAGAAAATAAATATAAATAGATCATTTTTCTCTAATTAAACAGTCAGTTTTATGTCCAATAAATAGCATGGGTCTATTATAAATAGCATTTTTTTTTAAATTGAATTGGTACGTGTGTTATTATTTAGTAATTTTAATACTCTTCAATCAATTTAAAATCAGAGATAAATGGACTTGATGGTATTTTTACATTATCATATATTGGAAAAATATCAAAATAATGTTATTTTGAAGTATTATTCAAGTAAATATTTACTTAAATAATGACATGGCTCATGCTAGTTATCTTGAATATTAAATTTGTTAAATTAGAGAAAATGTATGTATTAATTTTTTTAAATAAAATTAATAATGTGGACACCAGAGAGTATTGCAGTTCAAAAGCTAAGAAATATTGAAAAATTCCAAATAGTACTGAAATTGCGTGGTGGTCCTAAATATATATATATATATATATATATATATATATATATATATATATATATATATATATATATATATAATATATATATATATATATATATATATATATATATATATATATATATATATATATATTATATATATATATATATATATATATATATATATATATATATATATATATATATATATATATATATATATATATATATATATATATATATATATATATATATATATATATATATATATATATATATATATATATATATATATATATATATATATATATATATATATATATATATATATATATATATATATATATATATATATATATATATATATATATATATATATATATATATATATAGATATATATATATATATATATATATATATATATATATATATATATATATATATATATATATATATATATATATATATATATATATATATACGTATACGTATATACATAAACACATACATATACATATATTTATTTACTTGAGCCACTTAGTGCAGTTAATAACGTCCTTAGGTCTACTTAAAGCTCTTAGATCTGGGAGTACTATAGAATATTTTACATTTTTTTATATCGTCCATACTTGCACTTTTTCGGCGATCACGCAGTAGTTAGCTTGATCGTAGAAGGACGTTATTATGTGGAGGTTTTCCACGTACTTTTCGATGAGGTTCTCCAGCTCGCCTTCCCGGAAGACGTGGTAATATCTGTGGTAGGTGATGGCCCCGCCGCCGTTTTCTGACGGGAGACTGTCCTGGGATGTGTCGCTCAAGGACGGCTCGAGCGATCGCTTCTCTAGCAGCGGCGGTTCGCACACTGAAGCCATCTGTCGCGTCAATGGCCCGCGCATCGAAGCGGTTTCTTCCGATGACGATCTTGCCTCGATCAGTTTCTTCTCTTTCGACCATTCTGAGGTTGAAGCGAGCGACGCCGTGCCCAGAGACGCCATGCTGCCTCTGGTGTCCCGTTTGCTCCAATCAGAGCCTGACCCGGACATATCGCAAGCTTCGCTCGATTCCATCGAAAATCCGGACTTTAATGGGGCCGTACTCGCCGTGCTAGCCCCTGACGACCGCGACGTGATCGACTCCGGACTGATCTCCATCTTTTCCACCTCGCTCGAGTCCGTCGACTGACCCACCTTCAACGACGACCGCTTATCGGTGCAGAACGAATCTATACTTATCTCCGACTCCAGAGAATATCCCGTCTCCAAGCTCACGTCGCTCTTCGTATCGTATACGTTCGGATCGATCGTTATCTCCGGGTTGCCGTTGTTCGCGATCGATTCCTCGTCTTGCTGCGTTATGATCGCTCGTTTAGGCATCGTGTGGTCGGTGTTGTTATTTATATTATCGACGCGGTGTAGCGATTTCCTACGATCGCGCACCTTGAGCGCGCACTTCGGAAACAGCTTGCTCACATCGTCGCTTTCGCTGTTTTCGTTCAGAGTCGCTAAATATTTATTTTTCTCGTGGATTTCAGCGCTCAATTTCGATAAACCTTGTATATCCGTGCTCAATTTATGTATGTACGGATCGTTTAGGTGTTGGAGGCTCTCCGATAAGTCGTCTAAGACGCTCTGCGTCATTTTATCTTCTTCTAATCTTTTCTTGCGATCCGCTTTACTCTTCTCGCTGTTTATATCGAAGTCTTCGTCGTCGAGCCGCTTGGAGTACTGGTCGATCTCGTGCAGCAGTTTTTCGCTTAGTTTCTCGGCGAATTCGGTCAGATGCCGCCTGCACTGTTGGTTCCATTCCCTCTCTTCTTCGGCCGATGTTATTATGTCGCTCTTGCACGTCACTAGTTTTTCGTTCGCTTTTAGACGAGTGAAGCTGTCGGATTTGCGGAGCGCCGCTTCGGCGGATTCGACGCTGGTAGTCGGACTGCGATGGGATTTGGCGGCGTTTTCTTCGAAGGATCTGGCTTCGTATTTCACCGGGGATAGCCGATTGAGGCTCCAGGTGGAGTTGCTGGTGCTGCCCTGGCGCGGGGACCTCTCCTTGGAGCGCCTCCCGGGCGACAGTCGCTCGAGGCTGGAAGTGCTGCCGCTGGAGCTGGTGTGCGAGCGGCTCTCCAGCAGCCGCAGGTCCCCCGGAGACAGCTTGTTCAGGCTCCAGCTGCTGCCGCTCGAGCTGCCGGATCCGCCCTGCGCGATCGCCATGGCTTCGCTGCTCTCCATCTTGACGAGCTGTTTCCGTTTCGCGCGCGGGCTGCTTTGGATGATCGTTTCACACGTGTCGTCGAGGGACTGCGCTACTTCCGCGGCCGCTTCTATTAGACTTTGGGACGAGGGTGAAGATTTCGGATCCACGATTAAAACATCAGCGTCTTTATGGGGCAAACTTAGCGATTTATCTGAAATAAAAGAAAAAAAAAGATTACTATAATGATATGCATTATCAAACGGTGAATTGTGCCTATTTTATCATTAACTAATGCTTAATTTTAAAACTCCACCGGAAATAATAAAAAGTAGAGAAACAAAATGTAGCGGTTCATTGCTCTTTGGTTCCAAATGGATCAGCGCAGCTTAGGTGGTGTCGGCCATTCTCATGTCACCTTTGCCAGTGCCACTCGCGGTTTAACTCCCAACCGGTAGCTTCTTCTTCGCGCATGAAGCGCGAGCCCAGGTAGTCCTCTAAATCCACTAGGAGTCAATCTTCTGGCGCTCGTGGGCGGTCTGCGCACTGTGCGGCGCAAGCCAATCGATTGTGCATTCTGACTAACAGTCGGGGGAGTCTGGAAACAGTACTGTTTCCTATAGAGCGGGGGTGGCTGCTGACCTTACGGCGACTGCTCTTGAAATGACCATCGTCTACCCGATTCAAGGTGAACAGCCGGGCAAAGGATGCCGTGGTCCGCGATAGATTCGGTTAACACCGTTTCACCGCTACTTAGGGGAGAGGGCCGCGCAAGCGACCTCGAACTCGTAACCAGTCAAGAGACCGGAGTAATCTGGCCGCAACTAGAAGTAAGAGCGTGAGGGTAAGCCTGCTGGGTAACACACCTGGCTATCTCACGAGTCTTCTGCGCTCACTTCACGGGAGATAAAACGATCATATTTCGTTAAAACTTCCTGAGGTGACGGGTTCGCCCATTGTAGTTGACAGCTCTAGTTGGCCTTTTAACTGGTTACAGGTTCAAGGTTGATTGCGAGGTCCTCTATGTAAGCGGTGATTCGGTGTCTGTCGAATCTATCTCGGACCACGGCGCCTATTGGCCGACTACCACTCGGGATCGGGTGGCTGATCGGTCAATTGGTCAATTTTCCAATTGGTTTATAAGAAACAAAGCCGTTTTCCAACTTTTCCGGTTATCAGTCGGAATGCACAGTCGATTGGCTGACGCCGCACGGTGCATAAGCCGGCCAGGAGCGCCCGAAGGACGATTCCCAGGGGAGCTGGCTTGCAGGCACAGAGTCCTACCCTGGGTCGCACTTCTACGTGGAGGGTACCGGATGAGTGCTGACCTGTGAGTTGGGCCAACCCTATCACATGGGTCATAATGGCCCAACTGCACCGGGCCCATTAGCTCCTACCTACTTCTATGTGGACATTCAGATGTGTTTTATTTTGCCTATTTAAATAGGCATATAAAGACCAGAATTGTCAAATAAGATTAATAGTAAAAATAATTTTTAAAACAAGCTTTTATTTAAACGCTTTGAAATGAATAAAGAACGAGCTACCATTATTGAATGCGTATACAACATTTCGTGTCTGTACCGTTGATCGTAGAAGAAGAAGAGAAGCCTCGTCGGTACCGAATCGTGGATTTAGAATCAGGTCATGCTTACCATAAAAATGCATTGTCATCGGAACTCAACCAAAATGTAAAATTTCAACTTCTTAGGATAAGAGAAGGTGGTTCTAATTTATCTTGTAAGATTTAACCCCAATAAACTGACAAACATTGCAAGGTACATAAAGGTTTGTAAAAAAAAGTGGGTCACAAAGGGGAAGCATGACAATTAATGGGCCAGGGCAATAATAGTTTGGGAAACGCTGATCTAGAGGATAGATTAATCTTACCTTTGCAATCCGGATCATCGGGTACGACTTTGATGACGCTGTCGACAGAATCCGGCGAAGACGCGCCGCTGGAATCACTGTCCATATCGTCCGTCTCCGGATTGAAAAGTTCCAGCGACAGCAGCTTGGGCAGCGGCTTCGCGGTCGGCTCGGCCTTCCCGTCCTGGGCGCTGTACCTCCTCACCAGCGGGAACACGCTCCGACCGCTCGTCGAGAAGCCCGGCCTCTGCTTGAGCAGTTCGCGTATTTGCCGCAGGCGCTCTCTCTTCTTGCGCTCGGCGTACCGCGCGTCGAGCGTGTCGATCGGCGACGTCGCGCCCCCTTTGAATTGAGGGATCTCCGGTAGCTCCGCGACCGTCTGCAGCGTGATCTTCGGGTAAGGCTTCACGTCCTGCAGCACTCTGGGTTGAATCAGCTCTGTCTCTGTCGTCAGTTTGTGTATCTCTTCGATGTCTTTATTGATCTCTGCGATTAGCTCTGCGTTGGATAATTCTGCATCCGTTTCGGTTTCCGCGATTGGTGTGGTCGTCTTCGGGGATAGGTCGATCAGATCCGTTTCTGCTTTCGGTATTATCACGTCGCTCATGCACTTCGGCGGAGAATTCGGCTGGCTGCGCGTTTCCAACACCGTGTCTTTCGACAGCGGTAAAGTATTCTTTAAGCTTAGAATCTTGGTAATTTGGCACGGGGATTGCGTCGATTTCGGTGACCCTGGCGGTCGCGTGATCACCGGGTAAATAGCAAACGGCATTTGCTTCAGTCTTGGGGAAGTCAAACCCGGCGCACTTTTGATCCTCGGCGACGTCGGCACCGAAGATACTTTAAGCCGCGGAGACGTCGGACCTGGACTGAGCGGCGTCGGCGATAAAGGATCCTGCGTACTCCCATCGTTCTTCGGTATATATATCACAGAAGCGAAACTATCTTCCGAATCGACGCTCGTGTCGCTTTGCAAGCTGCTATCTTTAGAAGAGTCAGAACCGTCTTCTTTCGAGTGCCTGCGCTCAGTTTTAGAATCATCATTCGACGTTGTCGATTTGGCGTCATTTACCACTTCACTCGCCACATTCGACGTCGTATTCCACGAAGAATCATAGCTCTTCCATCCTTGAAACATTCGCACGAAACCGGTCACGGTAACCTTCTCGATATTCGTCGTTGACTTTTTTAACTTCGTCGTTAATCCATTTTTTAAGGATTGTATTTTTTTGGCCGTGTTCGCCGACGTCGAAAAGAACGAATCCCGCAACGAATCCAAAGTCCTGTGCCTCCTATACAAATACTCTTCGTTCAACGACGCCTGTTTCTGAATATTCTTTCGTAACTTCTCTCGTTCGCGCAGCCGCTCCCTCGACATCAGTTCCTCGTTCAAAGAGCTCTGCTTAATGACACCTTTCCTCGGCAGTCGATTCATCGAGTCTCTAAAAGACGGCAGCTCTTTAACTAAACTTTTCATATCTGTGGGTTTATCTAAATCTTCTTCCATGTCTTCTTCGTTGATTGATTTCTTTTGTTTAACTAATTTCGGTTTCGTTCTAACGGGCGGATCGCTTCTCACTTCTTCTTCCTTATTTTCTACGGGTTCGACCTCGATCGGCGTGTTTTCGAAGCTCGGCACGCTCGACCTGGATCGCACGAGCGATTTCTCCTGCACGGACAATATATCGGTCAGACTCTTCGACTTCTGGCTGCTGATGCACATTTCGCTGCTCGTCTCCGAACTAGTAAAATTATTTAATATTACGTCGTCGTCTATCCTGCGCAGCTCGATCGGCAGGTCCTGGATGTCCGCTTCGTTCTCTTCGGAATCGTCGCGGTCGTACTTCTTGTTCGTCGAGTCCCGGGAGTAGTTGCTCCACGAGTCTAAGAACCACGGTCGCGAAGCTCTTTTGCTGCCGGCTAGTTTTTGGATGGCTTTGCGCACGAAGCTGTAGCAGGTCTCGTTGGGGGAGGACAAGCTGGAGTTTCCGGGGGAGTAGCTCAGCGCCCTCGGAGTGTCGCCGGAGTGGGATTTTTCGCTTCTGCATCGCGCCCGCTTCTGGCTGTCCCTGAGAAATCAAGAAAACATACAGTTGTACACATAGAAAGGAGTCGCTGCAAGAGTAGGGTTCGGGGACATCAGAGGGCGATTTTTTTCTCCTTTTACCATAGCAATATTTATTTATTTATTTTAAAAACTATTCAGGAGCTTTACAGACAAATTAAATTAGCCCTTGAATATTAAACCTAGTATGCGCAAGTTTATAATAACTGATTTCCGTCAGTAAGATAATGCTGCATTAAAGAAATATAAAAATAAAAACTAAGTAAAACAAAAAACCTAATTCTGATAAAAATGAGATAGCTAGGAGTTGACTTTTTAGCTGTTATACATATATATATATATACTGCTCATATACAAACTGTTTCTATCTCAGCGAATAGAAACGTTTTCCGTCTTTATTCCTATTAAGAAGGGCTATAGGCTATAACCCTCCCCACTGGCCTACTTGAAATTATACTTGTACGATGGTACGGTACATTAAACAATAGATGCGATCTTTTCGCTATGCCATTTACCGATAGGTACAATTCAAACACTTGTAATATCTCTGGTAAATGAATAGTTCCTTGAATTAATTTATATGCAAATATAATTCACACGATTCGAGAGAATTGTATCCTACCATTTCTAAAACAAAATTGGAGGGAAATGAATGCGAATAAATATTGTATTTTACATTACTGGAGGGGAATGCAAGAGGTCATATTATGTTTGTTTCGTAAACAAACCTGGAGTCACTATCTGAGGCATGGTGTGCGTTGGGGTAAGGTACATCGTCATCAGAAGCTGGAGCGTTGCATCTCAGTTCTAGAGAGGGCGAACAGAGTGTTTGTGGTCGATGCCAAGGCACAAGCACATCCTGCAAACGTCAAAGAAAGAAAAACAATAATAAAACAAGGTACACAATAAAGGTTAAGGATATGCTGCTAGACAATCATTATGGGGGTTCGCTCCGGTTGCTAGAACCTTCGCCAAACCGGCAGACATCGACTCACTTTAGTTCCAAAAATAACTTTAGGCTAGCGTAAAACCTACTTAGGTCGTATTGGAAGTTTATGGATTTTGATAAATAAGACCAGATATTGGACTTATGATACATTTATTGTTTTTCAAAGTATATGCCTTCACAATTTATACATTTTTGCATTCGCTGAAACCATTGTAAAAAACGGTTGGATCTGGCTTCCTTAGGGACCTCTTCAATGGCATCGTTGAACCCATTCACCGCCGATTCAGGGCTCGTAAAACGTGAGCCTCTAAGTTTGTCTTTAATTTTAGGAAACATAATAGACAAAATTTTACAAAAAAAAGTGCAGCAGCCATGTTAAACTTGGAACGGTGGAATTTAGAACGGGCTATACTAATTCAATGCGTATAAAAAAATCGTGTCTGTGCTGTTGACCGTTGAGAAAAAATCAAAATCAAAAATCAAAATGTTTTTATTCACAGTAGAATTTGTAAAAAAATGTTTGTGACGTCAAAATATGAAATACAATTTATGGTTTATATTATAGATACTTTGTCATTTAGCTTACATTTCAAATATTTTATAGATACTGGATAGGTACATTATATAATCATGATATAATGTAATATTTAGCACCATAAATATTGTAAAACAATTTAAGATATAGGTACAGTTTGAATTTAAAATAGTCATAAAATGTAAAATAGTCATAATTAACAACAATAGTCAAAAAGAGGAAAAAAAACAATATAACTACATTGTTAACAATTTTCAATAAAATAGGAAAAGAATATTAAATCTCGATTTTATAATCATTCCAAAAAAAAAAACAATATCATTTTTAAAATCTACTACTTTGTAGTAAGCCTTCTTACATAGAATATCTTTAATATTACTTCTAAACTGAATGTCTGAGAGACCCTGTATGTATGTCCTCTGGAATTTTATTATAAAACCGTATACAGTTTCCCATGAAACATTTGCTTAGCTTACTTAGTCTCAATTTTGTGACTATATATTTATTTTTATTTCTAGTATTGTATTTGTGATTGTCACAGTTTTTTGAATAATGAGATATATTTTTTCGTGCATGCATAATGTTTTCAAATCTGTATTGACTAGGTACAGTAAGAATGTTAATTTCTTTGAATAATTCTCTTAGGGAATCACGTCTGCGTAAGAAATATATGGCTCTAACCGCCCGTTTTTGTAGAATAAAGATTGAGAGCATACTTGCGGCTTGTCCCCACAGTAAGATGCCGTGAGACATAATACTGTGGAAATAAGAGTATCAACATCGGTAATTTGAAGGATTTTCATAATAGCTATGCGGCTGAACTAAGCCTTGTTGACAGTGTGGTAATGTGTGAATCCCATTTTAGTTTAGAATCCAACGTGATTCCCACGAATACGGCCTGTTCTATGAAGTTTAATTTTTCTTTATTTAGAGTAACATTAATAAATATATAAATACAAACGGAGCTGCCATGGAATTCACCGACCGGAGTCGGGCCCATCATAATACTATTTTTTACACTTCTGGGGGGTGAGCAGTGGATTCCGGACTTACGAACCGGCTGTGGTAGGTTTAGGACAGCTGTCTTGCCACATGTGAGCGTTCACCTTGCCACCCATTCACTCCCCCTTCGAAGCCATAGAATTTGAGATGCGCAAATCGCAGTTTTAGATATTTTTTCTAAGAAAGAGTTGATTATTTTTCTGGAAAGGCCAAGATCTTTAAAGAGGTGAAATAGAGATTTAGCTGGCAGGCCACGAGCGCCAACTTCCACCGCGTGAAGGTGAACAGTGAAGCCGTTCCGGGTTACGGCATTTGCAAGATCATGGTATTTATTTAATTTGTACTCGTGGTCTTTTGGGATATTTGATTCCCATGGAACAGTTAATTCTACAATAAGAGCCACCTTCCGAGATAGAGAGTAAAGAGTTATATCTGGACGGAGGGCTGTGCATCCGAGACTTTCAGGGAATGCTGTTAGAAAGCGTTATTTCTGCTGTTAGAAAGCGAAAATCGAATACATTTAGTTTTATTTGAATTTAAAACCAGATTGTTAGAAAATTAACGAGGTGTCATCCGCAAATAGTGTGATCTTAGTTATGTAGACTCTGTACCATAAAGGACAGGTCATTTAAATATACTAAAAACAGAAACGGTCCCAGTATAGAACCCTGTGGTGCGCCCATTTTAAAACTTGCGATCCTTGTGACTTTGTCTCATTTATCTGGTACTTTTTGGATTCTATCTGTCAAATATGATTTAAGCCAGCTAAGGGATTTAACCCTTATATCATAGTGATCTAGTTTTAGTAATAACGTATTATGATCTACGCAGTCAAAAGCATTAGATAAGTCACAGAATATTCCAACAGCATCCTGCGAGTCATTCCAGGCACTATAGATATTTGTAGTAGCGTTACCCCAGCATCTGTGGTGGAACGTCCTTTGGTGAAGCCAAATTGCTGATCATGAAGTAATCGGTTTAAGTTGAAATGAAGAAGCATTTGGTTTAATAAAATCTTTACAAATATTTTAAAAGCTTAGCACTGGCAATATAGACACCGGTCTGCAAATTCCAGGATCTTCTGTGACGCCAGATTTGAACAAGGGTACAACCTTGCTACACTTTAGTAAATCCGGAAACAGGCCGTTTTCAATGCATCCGTTTAGGATTGTTACTAGATACGGCGTAATGTCGTCTATGATAGATTCACAAAACTTAACAGACATTGGAGGATTCCAGATTCCAACGAGGAGTTCCCTCGTTGGAAGCCAACCCTGGGTGCCGCAGTCCTGTCTTGGTGAAACTTCGAACGGGCTGTCGTAATTGAATGCATATACAAAATGCCGTGTCTGTGCTGTGGACCGTTGAGGAGTCCCCTTGTCGGGGGCAACCTTAGGTGCAGCAGCCATATGATAGTGAAACTTAGAACGGGCTACCATAACTGAATGCGTATACAAAATTTCGTGTCTGTGCTCTTGACCGTTAAGGAGTGGCCTCGACGGGAGCCAACCCAGGGTGTAGAATCAGGTCATGCTTACAATAAAAAATGCATTGCATCGGAACTCAACCAACATGTAAATTTTCAACTTCATATGATAATATTTGAAGAGTTCCCTCAATTCCTCATGGAATGGACCATCATCAGAAGAGGATTTTGATAAAAATGGGACCAATCTGGAATAATATCCTTTCAAATAAAAACATAATTTTTCAAATCGGTTCATATATGACGGAGTTCTGAGGTAATAATAAATTAATAGTTTAAAAAAACACTAAAAACACGCTTTTGATCTATGATACGATATTCACATACACACGGCGATATTCACATACACATACACACATACGATATTCCATCATGGAATGCCAGTGCCTATCTTCCGGCTTCATCATCAGACCTTGAAACCTAATCATGGTCAAAGTTCACTCCAAGACTTTTCTAACAAGTTTAAACATAGCTATGACACGATGTTCCATCATGAAGTTCCAGTTCATATCTTCCGACTCCATCATCGATCAGTTCGACAGTACCATATTATTGCATTGTCATCAGAACTACATACATCTGCCAATTTTCATGACGCTACGATCCTTGGGAGATGGTTAAATTAGTTACCTTAGATTCCATTACATAGTTACATACAGGTCGACCTAATAAAAGCGTGTTAAAATTAAAAAAAAAAGATACAACCGAATTGATAACCTCCTCCTTTTTTTGAAGTCTTTTAAAAAGAAGTCGCAAGTTGCGAGGTTTGTTTATACTATTGATTGTAAAATTTCACAATGGGCGGGTTTATTGTCATACGACAATCTCTACCAACCAACCCTACTATGAAGTAATGTAGGTATGTGTGCGTGTAGCATGTGTGTATGTGTGTCTTGTTATTGCATTCGATCGACAGAATTGACATGCAATTCTGTTAAAAACTGGTAGTCAGGGGGCAAGGCTGCCCGCTGTCTATTTTTCCCGGTGCCTCAGCGTAAGGCGTTGACCTCTGACGGGCAGGTGGCGTAGCAAGTAGACAGTGGATTGTTTTTCGTCCCAAGTCTTCTGCGCTCACCTCATGGGAGACAGAACGATCTAATATCGTTAAAACTTCCTGAGGTGATGGGTTCGCCCGTTGTATAGTTGAGAGCTGTAGTTGGGGTGACGCAACCGATTTTTACCTGAGATTCGAAGCGCCTTCCTCGCTGCTCCATGGCCCAGACGGTGACGAGGACGCGGCCGCCGACGCGCAAGACGCGCGCCAGCTCGCGCAACGCACGCGCTCGCCGCTCGGCCGTGGCGAAATGGTGCACGACCGCCGCGCTCAGCACCGCATCGAACGCGCCGTCGCGGAACGGCAGAGCCAAGTTGTCACACACCAGAACCTGCAAAAACGACCAAAATTTCTTGAGATAATTAATCCCAGGGTTCTACAATCTATGTACAATTATGTCATATGCACTCTGCGATCTACAATCTACAATTAGGTAAAATATATCATGGGAAATTTAACAATGTAAAACTGGGGATAAATTAAATAAATAAATTAAAAAAGTTACCTCTCCACCTCTTCCTCTTGCGGCAGTAGCTAGCCTTTCGCATCGGTCACCACCCAACGACCAGACTAAGGGGTTGACGCGAAGGTGCTGACCTCCACCACAACCTGAAATCAAAGATAGGGCATTCAATTATAAATATAATTCTTACTGTTTATATCATAGCAACATATTAATCCTTACGCAAATAGTTACGCGGTAAAACGATCTCTGTCAATTTTGTTTTTTTAGATGAGATACTTTTTTCTGATCTATAGATTTTGGTAAAATGAGCTGCATATGTAAACGGGGCTCCACGTTAACAGACGTCATCATAAACAATAAGGGATTTTGTAAATGTCTTATTCACATACATTCAGATACCCATAAACACTTTACCAGGGGGAGAAATAATCTGATTCTTCCTCGTCCAAATCTAGAACTTTTTAAAAGGAATCCGAGCTACGTCGGAATTATATGCTACAATAAGCTACCCTCTAGTATAAAAAATATATGCCGCGAAGGAAAAATGCTCCAATTTAAAAATAAACTCAAATTATATCTAATTGAAAGAGAATTGTACGACATTAACGATCTCTAAAAACTGTCTGCATCTCGACTATATCTCTTTCTGTAATAGGTTTTAAAACGATTTTCAATTTGACTAAAACGTATTAACTATTTTTTATTATTAGGTAGGCACATATTAATTATACCTTGACTATTTTTATTTACAATATAATCACTAAGACATTTTATTTTACTTTTTGACAACCGTCCCTTTTTTTTGTTATTTTTGACATTACATTTATTAATTTTAAATAAAAAAACTTATTTTTATCGGTATTTTAAAGAATAATTTACTCTGTGTTTTTAATCTGGTAAACTAAATGGTGAGACTCGATTTTATTCTACAATAATACCTTCTTCATTCTTACGAGTAACCTTTTACGTTTTGATTAGTAGTAGAAGAATTTGATCATTAAAAAAGAATTCAATGTTATCACGGCCAAATGTAATACTACTGTCTATACAACTATGTATTAGTTTTTAAGACAATAAACAATTTGATTTGATTTGATTTGATTTATCACACCTAAAACAGATTGTATATACAGCATAGTATTTTGAGCTTACATTAATCGCAATAAACAAACGCGCGCGTCGCGTCATGAAAGGAAATCAAGACTCAACTCAAATAGCATCACTCGTCGATTAGGGAGGCCAGCGCACATGACTAACGAGGGAAGGTGCAAGCGAGTGTATACATTGCACTTTAATGGGTATCCATGCGAGCGAGTAGGATAGACGCGTCAAATGAATGAGCAAGCGAGATATTGCTACATGTGCAGTTATCTGTGGCTTTCTCAAATGCTTCGTACTTCAAGCTCGTGGTCGCTTATGAAACTAATGCGCACCGTGCAAAATTTAAGTACTCTCCATTAAAGCTACGTATACTTTAATTGTTTAAAACAGTCCACTATAGCAAAAACCGTATGTAATTGATCAGTACTGTGCCATCTATCAAAAACACATTTAAAGTTAATGAGTTCAGAAAAATTTAATATTACGCAGGCGGGTCTACGGAAAACAAAAAAAAACAGCAAGTGGTCTACAAGACAAAAAAGTTTGGGTACCTCTGCTCTAGATGAAAGGTCATGTTTTATGTTGCTAAATTTTAAAAATGGAATTACCAAAATTTTGATAAATTTGACATTGCTTGTTTTCTCCGCAACCCTTCAAATGCTTTTAATTAAATCAGGCATCTCATGTGGATATGCTATGTTCTTTACATGATGTAGGTGTTGTAGTTATCATCACTGGTTGATGAGTTATTGGAAGCCTGGTGGCGCCTATGAGCTGCTCTATGGACTGGCGTCTATGACGAACACAGCGATAAACGGCGTAATGTTAATGTTTCTCTCAAGTACAACTTTACGCTGCCTTGTCGCGTGTCACGTTGGTGATAGCGCAGCCAATGGGCTCGATTGCGTTTCTTCGTGGACTAGTATCGGAAAATAACGTGAAGGAGATAGAGCAACTAGAGCTGTCGACTACAACGGGCGAACCCGTCACCTCAGGAAGTTTTAACAAAATTTGATCGTTTTCTCTCCCGTGAGGTGAGCGCAGAAGACTTAGAACGAAACAGTCCACCATGAAGTTCCGCCACATGCCCGTAAGTGGCCAACGCCTTAACCGCGAGATAGCCAGGTACCAGTTGCAACGAGATTACTCCAGTCTCCCGACTGGTTACGAGTTAGAGGTCGCTTGCTCGGTCCTCTCCCTTACGTAGCGGTGAAACGGTGTCTACCGAATCTATCGCGGATCACGGCATCCTCTGCCCGGCTGTTCACCCGGAATCGGGTAGCCGATGGTCGTTTCAAAAGCAGTCGCCGTAAGGTGAACAACTACCCCCGCTCTATGGGAGATAGTACTGTTTCCAGACTCCCCCGACTGTTAGTCAGAATGCACAATCGATTGGCTGACGCCGCACGATGCGCAGACCGTCCAGGAGTGCAAGAAGATTGACTCCTGGGGAAAAATAACCCTCAGGCCAGAGTCTTGTCCGGGCTCGCACTTCATACGTGGAGGCCGCCGGATAGGTGTTGACATGTGAGTGTGACCGATCCTGAACAAATGGGTCTTCTTGGCCAACTCCACCACGGGCCCATTAGCCCCCAGGAGACATAGCAGTGCGTTAGAGCGGAATGTACAATAAAAAGTTAATTTTATATTCCGTTCTTACGTATTGCCCTCTCTTCGTGGCATTAACTAATTACGATTTTAGTTTACGAAAAAAAACGTATTCGGGCCTAATAACTGTATGCGTCTTAACATCACAGAAAATACAATATTTATCCATACTTATTTCCGTCCGATTTTGTGCTAGGAATGGTAGGATACAACAGTCTTGAAACGCGTCGATATATTTCCCTAATTATATTTGCATATAAATTAATTCAAGGAACTATTTATTTGCCAGAGATACTATGTAAGTTTGAATTGTACGTACCGGTAAATTACACAGCGAGAAGATCGCATCTAGCATCTATTGTTTAATGTGCCGTACCAATCGCGTCTTAATTCCTTGCCCACAGAAATAGACATCTTTTGTATATCCCTTTGGCAGCTAAAAAGGCAACTCCCTGCTATCTCTTTTTTTTTTTTTATTTTTTTTTTTTATTTAGGTAAAAAACAGTCATAAACAAATGTTTTTACAAATACACTTAAACAAATAGACCTACATTACCATTAATTTTAACAAAACTTGTAAATGTAGCCACAACAATGTAAATGTCTAGTCGGATCGAACTGTTTTCATTTAATACGAGTACCTAAATTATTGGCTGTAAACTAAAACTAATGCAACAACAAATCACTCAATTGTTTCCTAAAAGTAATTAATGACACTGAGAATATATCTATGTCGTTCAAAACTTTATTATAACACATGCAAGAGCGTCTGAAGAAGGTATTTTTTGCGTAGTTTGAATGAAAAGAGGGAATATAGAAAGTATCTTTTGAACGTGAGGAGGAAGACCGCGGGATTTTAAAAAGATTTTTTTCCAAAAGGGGTGCAGAGTTGATGTGGTTATGAATAATTTTATATAAGAAAATGCTGTCTAAGAATTTTCGTCTTGAATACAGAAAATGCATTTTGTGTGTTGTTACTCTCTCTGCGTAATCGGTGCAGAGGCTACCTGTCCGAAAGTCTAATGATTTTAAACATTTCTTTTGTACCCTCTCAATCCTATCTACGTGAACAGCATACTGGGGACTCCAAACTACACTTCCGAATTCTAGGACACTACGAACAAATGCATTGTAGAGTATTTTAATGGTGTTGCCTCTGGCAAAAGGTTTACTTATGCGCAGAATCAGTCCGAGTTGTTTAAAAGCCTTAGCTACGATCTTATCAATGTGAAGGTTAAAGTGCAGTTTGGAATCCAGGGTAATGCCTAGATCACGAATGTTAGTAACTCGGGTTAAATTATTACTGGATATTTTGTAATCATAAATAATTGGATGATGCTTTCGGGTGAATGTTATGACGTTACATTTATCCGTATTTAAAATTAGTTGATTATCCTTACAATAGTTCTCAAAGCTTAATAAATCCTGTTGCAAATCTTCACAATCACCAAGACCTTTAACAATTTTGAATATTTTTGTATCGTCTGCATAAAGCAAGTGATGCGACTTATTAAAACACAGTCCAATATCGTTTAAATATAAAGTAAATAGAAAAGGGCCAAGGTGGGATCCCTGAGGAATTCCTGACGGAACATTAAGAAACGAAGAGCGGTAACCTTTAAGGGCGACGGCTTGACTACGATTGTTTATATAGGACTGGATCCATCTTAGCAGGTCGCCGCGTATACCGAATTTCGAAAGTTTTTGTATAAGGATAGAATGACTAATTTTGTCAAAAGCCTTAGAAAAATCGGTATACACGGCATCAACCTGGAATCCGGAATCAAGGGCATTCAACAAAAAGTCAGTGTATTCGATAAGATTTGTGTTAACACTTCTACCACGAAAAAATCCATGCTGTTCCGTTGATACAACGTGCTGCATTTGAGTGGTTAACGACGTAGTAATTATTTTTTCGAAAATCTTACCAAATAGACTCAGCTTAGAGATAGGCCTGTACTGCATAATATCATGTTTGTCACCACCTTTTGGAATTGGAGTTACCAGAGATTTCTTCCAGATGGCAGGAAAACAGCCCTCCAGCATAGATTTCCTATAAATTATGGTGATTGGTATTGAAAACTCTTTACTAAGCTTCCTGATTAAGATGGGATGGATGTTGTCGAAACCCGCACCCTTGTTTATATCTATTTGCTGAAATAGTTTATGTACAAGGTTTTGTGTTATTTCTACCGTCGAGATGTTAACTGAAGATAAGGCTGTATCAGTACAGGAAGTGTCACTCACTTGGGAAGTGTCGGGGATAAAAACTGAGTTAAAATAATCATTAAACATATTGGTAATTGTTTCGCAGTCACTTGAAGATACATCGTTCAGGCTCATATGAGAGGGAATATTATTGGCACCAAATATGATAATCTCATGTTTATCATAATCTGTCTTTTATTTAGTTTTATATTTTTATGTTTTTTTTTCTTATTCAATGTTAGCATTAATTTAGTTACGTAATTCATTTATTTTTAGACTTACACTCTAGCTTTAACATTCAAGGGCGAATTGGATTCGTCTGTAATGCTCTTGAATAATATTTGAAACTAATAAATAAATAAATAAATAAATCAGCAGTTAGCCGCATATCTGCAGAACAGCAAACAAATGACAACTGACATCAATTTAGTCCGTTTTTAATTATCGTGTTAGGCCTATTTATAGTTATAAAAGTTTGTCAGTCGCAGTGGCTGGCGCAAAGTTAGCGAAATCATTTGCTTGCTAAACATGCAATCGTTTTTTTAAGCTACCCTTCAGATGGCTTTGTGGCTGGATTCACGTGTTCGTGACCCCGCCCCTAAAATGAATCAACGAGCTGTATGATTTCAAAGCAGATACGACGCTCACCGGCATTCTGCATTCAGAGGAGACGTGTTCTATAAGAGCTCTACGCCCTGCGTCGCACAGCCATTCGTCCTACAAGTACATGCCCGGGGAACCGCCACTGTACATGCCATTTTTTTTCGAAATTATATTGATCGTATCGAGAGATTCAAAATTCATACGCGCGACGTACGCTTTCAAATAGGAGTAGGTACCGTGCACTTTGATTCCTGCAACAGGCTGTGCGTTTAGCAACTCTCAAAACGACTTCAAAGAATCAGCGGAGGAGACGATTCCAAGGTTTATACACCCCTCAATCTTACATCAATGTCCAACTCTCGTCCAATATCGAACCACACATTGGAGTATTGGCTCCAACACGTTATATTAGTGCAAATAGACCCAATGTGTGGCCGCAGCTTTATACGAGGCAAATACCAAGCCAGCGCTGGCTGCCAGTGAAACTGACAGCCAATGCTGGCTTCGTATAAACCATTCTTAAGAACGTATAATTGTTTAATATAAATATAATGCTTAAGAGCCGTATTACAAAATAGCGTAGGTATTCTTTTAAAATGAGTTGAAAAAATGAACGCATTTTTTTTTTGGATGTAACTATAAAAGATAGGATAAATAAATAAATAACTATTCAACCCTGGGAGAAAAACCACGGCACTGAGCGCTCTTCTCTTGCGCAAGCAAATATATACACAATTTCTAATTGTTTTTTGCAGTGTTTTCTCCTTTCTAATGACAATAATTTATATTATGTCGTATTGCTAAAAGAGTGAACTTTAATATAGTATAAGTATTATATAAGAATCTTATTTTATTTCTGAGAAAATTAGAATGATACAGGAAGATTTTTTTTAAATTTTGTGTAATTGTAAGTAATGTATACCTTGGATATGTGGTCAAAAAACGAAAAAATAAAGCCGTAGTGTACATCAAGAATACATGATGGACATAAAAAAAATAGTATACGGTTTTCGTTGTAGTGATATTACTGTATTAAGGAGCTCAAAGTTTGCCTTCCGAGCGTTTTACGAATAACGACTTTCGGAAAATGGGCTGAATAAGTAAATAATATTCGTTACATCTAAAATTAAAGGCCGCTATGGTCAACATCAAGAAATGGTCCAGGTAATTCAGTAATTAAAGTTTGTAGAAATCTCTTTATTTCTTGGAATTAGAACGCCAAAAATCCACTTTTCTTGCCTTTCTGGAAAAAATATGTGAACGGGCTCTTAAGAAACGTTTTATGAATATATGTTTTCATAATGTAAAAAAGGTTTTGCTGATGTAGGTATCATGTAGTGTAAACGCAAAAGGTCCTAAATTATGAAAAAGACAACAGGTTTTGACGGTCGCCGAAGGGACAAGCGAGCGAGTATTCTACTCAGTGCTTAGCGAACGTTCGCTTTCCAAAGTCGCGTCGAATCTGTTGTATATAGCGTCTTTTCTAATCTGTGGTGGTAGGCATCGGGCCAGGCAGGCACCCCTCGAAATGTGGGGCAAGGCTGCCAGGCAACGCTCCACGTCAAGCACTGACAGCCGCGCAGCCGTGGGCTCACGAGTGTATGGACTCAAATGCACTCCCTAATCGGCGCAGGTTACGGTACTGACAACGAGTTTGGCTGATGCCATCACGCGCAGCATCCAGTTATGCACAACGCGACTCTGACGGGAACAAATGCCGTTTGGCCCCACGGGATTTCTGTTATTGACTTGAACTACGCCTGTAACTGTATATAGGATGAAGGATCCGAGAGATAAGGAAAATTTTAGATTCGGGAATGATGAAAACTACATACTGCGCATTAGTTCAGTCTATTCTTGTTTATGGAATAACAGAATGGGGATGTTGTGCGACGACTATACTCCGCCCATTAGAAGTGGCTCAAAAATGTATCTTGAAGATTGTAGCGCATAAGCAGTATCGATACTCCACCAATGAACTTTTTAATCATTGCAATGCTGGCTATCAGACAACTGTACATTAAATCGGCCTTACTGCATGAACGGCTTAAAAGTCAACCATCTTTTAATGACGGAGTAATAATATACGAGAGCAGCGCACTCAGAGGATATGCTGATGCCACGTATAAACATCTCATACGGACAGCGCCACTACTCATTCATCGCTCCCAGGATTTATATCACCTTCCTGAATCAATCAAGGCTATCAACAAAATTACAACATTCAAAAAATCTGTTACGTCTTGGTAGATGAAGGAAGGGAGGATTAATATAGATATAAATGTCTAAAAGGTAAGTATAGAATAATATATATATATATATATATATATATATATATATATATATATATATATATATATATATATATATATATATATATATATATATATATATATATATATATATATATATATATATATATATATATATATATATATATATATATATATATATATATATATATATATATATATATATATATATATATATATATATATATATATATATATATATATATATATATATGTATGTATGTATAATAGTATAGTAATAAAAATGTGTAAAAACACCGTTTTTAACATATTTATATTCTCTCGACATTATAAGTCTTTATTATAGCTTTAAGGATTGCTAAACTTTCTTCTATTTTAATGAATATTGAAATACTTCTATATGTACTCATTTTAATCTCATTTTTAATCTTTTACTTATTTTTAATTTCTGCAATTTGGTTTGATTATATTTCTATATTTTTAAGCAATTAGGGTAAATTAAATACCATCTATTTGTACATACTTTTTTTATTATGATTATGATATGGTTAACATATTTATATCTTTCACCTCATTTTATGTTTTAATTCCCATTTTATTTTTTTCAATTTTTTATAATAAGGATTTACTATCTCAATCTATTTTTAGGCAATAAGGATTATCTAAAAAATGGGTAGTTGTGGTCTATTTTTTTATTTAGAAATTTTAGCAATTTTATATTTTCGTTTTTAATTTGTTTGTCCAGCTTGTAAGAATTAATATTAACTCTTAGTGTAGGTATAAATTCGATTATTTGAATTAGTCATCAATATATGCAAATGAAATTACGTTTTTATAACTAGAATCGACATCACCTTACGCTGTATATACAATTATTTGGATTTGTGGATGGCGGTGTCGACTACAACGGGCGAACCCGACACCCCAGGCTGGTATAACGATATAGATCGTTCTTTCAGCCGTGGTATGAGCGTAGAAGACTTGGGGACAAGACAATCTACTATCTAGTTCACCAGCAACCCGTTAGAGTCAACTCGCAGCAACGAGTTGAATTTATCGAGGGCCTGGGCGTTCTTTGCCCGTAGTGCCACACGGGATCGAGTGGCCCAAGATCATTTCTAGAGTTGCATGACAACAGGTCAACATCAACCCCCGCTGCTTAGGAAATAGTATATTTCCATAGTCTCCAGACCCCTTCAGAAATTAGTCAAAATGCACAGCCGATTGGCATCGCCGACCGGTGCGCAAACTGTGCAGTGGCGCCGAGATGCAATCCCGCCGGGAGAAACCGGTCCTCTAGCTCTGAGGCCTGAAACACGGGAGTCTTACCCGGGGTAGCCTTCCACTCGAGGAGGCTTCTGAATAGGAGCTGAATCGTGAGTTGAGCCGATCCGAGAACAAAATGGATCTTGTGGCCCAAGCTGCACGAAACCGTTCACCACCGGTATACGCAACAGTATAAAAGCTATGAGCACGATGCGCTATCTAGTGGTAGGTAAAATATCGGTAATAATGTTTATTAGCAATATTTTAACTATCGCTAGAGTGCGCAGCTCGCTGAACGCTTCTCAAACTTTTCTTCAATAGATATAACTTACAAATTTGTTTTTTTTTGTTTTCTCAAAAAAAAAATGTTAAAAGTTGCTCAGTTCGTTGTACTGTTTCACCCACTACAAGGATGTCACTAATTAAAAACTCATCCTGTAAAGTAGAGCATGGGTTGTGTGAGTACTCACCGACGTCGCAGACGAGGCTGCCCGGCTCCAGCTCGGCGAGAAAGCGGCTGGCGGTGCGCGCGGCGCCGGCGCCGGCGCCGTCCGCGTCGCGCGCGCCGCCGTCCGCGCCGGCCGCCGGCGCCGACGCGTCCGCCGCGCGCTCGTACACGTCGTGCACGTACGCGCGCTCCAGCGCCAGCGAGCGCGCCGCGCGCTCCGCCGCCGACGCGCCGCCGCCGCCGGTGCCGTCGCCGCCGCCGCCCGCGCCGCGGGCGCACATCGCCCTAGCCGACGGCTCTGCGGACAAATACGAAACCATTATTTTATGTAACTGCACGCCATTGATAATAAATTAATAGTTAAAAACACTAAAAACACGCTTTTATAAATGCACGTAAAAACCACATCATCAGACCTTGAAACCTAATCGTGGTCAAAGTTCATTCCAAGACTTTTCTAACAAGTCCAAACACAGCTATGATACGATGTTCCATCATGAAGTTCCAGTTCATATCTTCCGACTCCATCATCAGATCAGTTCGACAGTACCATATTATTGTATTGTCATCAGAACTACATACACCTGCCAATTTTCATGACGCTACGATCCTTGAAAGATGGCTAAATTAGTTACCTTAGATTCCATTACATAGTTACATACATTGCAGGTCGACCTAATAAAAGCGTGTTAAAAATACGGCGGTTGTGTTAAAAAAACAGCCTTTGCGGCAGAAACAATATAATGTCAGTGTTTGCAACAGCAGGTAGTTTCAATTCCGAGAGATGGCGTTGAACGCAATTTAACTCGCGATGTCGCGGGGTCGACCTACGTAGTGGCGGCAGCGTAATGCGGCCTACCCGCAAAACAAAGGATTGACAGCTCTTTCAGTCTACCCTGGACAACGACGGCTGCAACGTCACCGAAACGTCGGGTGCTACAAATTTTACGCGGTGAATTCGTTTCTATCCTATTTATAATGTCAAACAACCGCGATAGTCTTCGATTTTATAATCATTCATTTAAAAAAGATACAGGCCCATGTGGATACTGTGACGAGGCAGAGTAGTCTAGTAAAAATGATGTAATAGCAGCCGTGTCTTTAAAACATATATATAATATAGATAATATAATAGTAATAATAATAAAAGTAATATTATATTTATATTTAATATTATTAATAGATATTTTTAACTTAATGATAATTATAACGTAAATATAGCATTATACTACCTCTGGAGTAGTAGTAGTCTAGTAAAAATTATGTAATAGCAGCCGTGTCTTTAAAACATATATATAATATAGATAATATAATAGTAATAATAATAAAAGTAATATTATATTTATATATAATATTATTAATAGATATTTTTAACTTAATAATAATTATAACGTAAATAGGTATAGAAACATACTAACGTATCACTGCATATATAGTATAATATATCCAATAAATTAATAAATTTAGTTAAAGCAAATACCAAATATAACAATAGCAATAATAATAATAATAAAAATGATAATAATAATGATAATAAATACATAAGGGGTGACATATCAATTCGGAGTTCCAGATGCAACCAGATTACTCCGGTCTTCCGACTGGTTACAGGTTCAAGGTCGCTTGCGCGGTCCTCTCTCTTGCGTAGCGGTGATACGGTGTCTACCGAATCTATCGCTGACCACGGATCCTTTGACCGGCTCTTCACCTGGTATCGGGTAGTCGATGGGTCGTCTCAAGAGCGGTTGCACTAAGGTAATCAACTACCTCGCTTTATAGGAGACAGTACTGTTTCCAGACCCTCCCGGTTGTCGGTCAGAATGCATAATCGATTGGCTGCCGCACGGTGCGCAAACCGTCCAGGAGCGCTTGAAGGTCCTAGGGGAAACTGGCCCGCAGACCCTGGCTCGCACGTCTACGTGGAGGCCACCGGATGGATATTGACCCGTGAGTATGACCGACCCTGAACACTTCTTATGGTCTTTGTGGCCAAACTGCAACAGGCTTATTAGCTTCCTAAAATTGTTTTTTTTAAAAGTTAATAAAAAAATATGCTTTAGGACAATTATCTCATACTTATAGTGGAGTGCTAAAGTCATGCTATTACCCATAATTTTCATTTGAATTTTCTCTTTAGAATTTTTAATTAAATGTTTTTTTCTGTCTAATAGAAACAATAAAATAAATAAGTTAAAAGTAAAAACACATTAAAAAAAAACTAGCTTTTTAAAAAAGCTCTGTTCGGAGCCAACCCTCGGTGCAGCAGCCCTGTCGCTGTAAAACTTAGAACGGGCTATCGCAATTGAATACGTATACAAATTTTCGTTTCCGTGCTGTTGACCGTTGAGGAGTCCCCTCGTCGGGAGCCAACCCTGGGTACAGCAGCCATGTCATGATGAAATTTAGAACAAGCTATGATAATTAAATGCGTATACAAAATTGAGTCTCTGCTGTTGACCGTGGAAGAGTATCTTCGTCGGAAGCCGATCCTGAGTGTAAAATCAGGTCATACTCACCATAAAAATGTCATCAGAACTGAAGCAACGTTTAAAATTTAAACTACATAGGATAAGCAGAAGGAGATCTAATTCCGCTTGCAAGATTTAACCTAAAAAAACTAACTAACAAACATCGCAAGGTAAATAAAAGCTTGTAAATATGATTGCAATGATCCCTTGTCGCGAAGTCTTTAAAAGGCGTGGGGCCCATAGGCCGGTGCCTGCTTGGTCTATTGGTTAATCCGGCACTGCGTATTGACATCGCCTCTGTCGGTTACTACCATAACTTTTCGGTATTTCTGGCTATGACACTAAATTCAGATAAGAAATACTTCATCTCGGCGTTAATATGGCGCTCTACAGTAGTGTATATGTATATTGCAACCGTCAAGGGCTGGACATTACGGGTAGTTTGCAAAATCATGTGCGGAAACGAGGCCGGCGCTACGCTAATGCGATCTTGCGGCCGGTAGCCTAACTTTGCCAATATCGTCCGTACGACGCCTGCTGCCTCTGCCGACAATTTTCTGCAACTTTTCTCGGAAATGAATCAACGCCATATTGGAACTGTGACGTTATAGCGCCAGAATTTGTGAAATAGACAAGCAGACTAAAGGAATATAACGGGTGTCATTAGGCACACGAATGGAAGAATTCGTAAAAGCACAATAGGGTTGGCAATACCATTGATAATATGGGTATTAGATTGCTCAATACCGTACTGGGTTTTGTGCAGCTAGGATTTTACTACGAAATGCAACGTGTAGATGGCACTCATACATAGTTCCAAACATTGATTAATCTACTGTTATGTTCAGTAGCCCAATATATGTCATCATCATCATCATCATCATCATTTATTCATTCCATAAAAGCATTTTACAATACTGAGGAAAATGTCAAATTTTACAATAATAATTTACCGGATGATAAACCCGCTTTGATTAATTAAAAGAAAAAAAAATAATTGTAATCAGAGGTGATTACTTAAAAATAGTCAAATTTACAAAATAATCAATAATCAAACAAATAATAATCAATACCATAAAAAGAAAAATTCTGAAACATGCGTAATTAAAAACAATATCAATAAAATCTAAAACTTAGTTCGAAAGTATAGTTATTTATAATCAAGCAATTGTGGACGCAATATCATAAAAGTCGTCCAGTATGTAAAGGGCATGTTTGAATAACTGATTTTTCAAGCAGATTTTATATGCTGCCATCTCAAGTCTTTTCGTTAATGATGGCAAAGCATTGAACAATTTAAAACTAATGTATAAAAATGTTTCTTGATATTTAGTCAAGCGTACTTTAGGCAATAACACATTGTTTTTATGTCGCGTATTATGGCTATGCCGAGTGGAGTGAAGCTCGCAATTTAAAACATTCTCTTTGGCGTATAAAAGGCACTGATATATGTACATGGACGACATGGTAAGGATACCAGCTTTAATAAGAAAAGGGGCGCAATGTGTTTCTCTGCTTACACCAAAAATTGTCCTAACGGCTTGCTTTTGTAGCACAAAAACGCGACGGGTATCGGTTGCATTACCCCATAGTAGTATCGCATAAGACATCTTTCAATGGAAGCATCTTTGAATGTCGTTCTACACACGCCGATCCTATCTCAAAAATAAAATAATAATATATATTTTTAAGTTTTAGGTCATAGCTCTTAATATTTTAATATTATTTACATAAGATGTCGATTTTTAATTTGATATGTAGGTTTCGATACGTAATAATAACGCGCGTTACTGTTGAAATAGTAAAATAAATGGCAATCTAATCTATCCTTATTGTTTCTGTTTTGTTAACTGCCTATATAAAATGCGATAGATGGTACTAATATTAAATGTTATTGTTGTTATCAATGGTTAAATAATGGGTTCTTGTAACCAATCAGTCCTCTATAAAAAAAAACTTTTTTTTCTTTACCCACAAGGCATATGCCTTTCCTGAAACCCACCTTGTTGCCTATTGGCACCATCTTCTAGTTGGGCATTTGTAGCATCACGCAGTCAAACACTCGGCGGTCACTCATCCCAGTATTAACCTCGCCCGCCGCTGCTTAACTTCGGTAACAACGAGGAGAACCGGTGTCAACGGGGCTACGGACGCTACAACTAGGGTTGTCGACTACAGCGGGCGAGCCCGTCACCTCAATAAGTTTTAACGATTATTCGTTCTATCACCCTGGAGTGAGCGCAAAAGACTTGGACAAAACAGTCCACCGTCTAGCTCCGCCACAAACCCGTAAGAGGCCAACGCCTTAACCGCGAGATAGCAAGGAGTGTTACCCAGCGGGCTTACACTCACGCTCTTACTTCCAATTACGACCAGATTACTCCAGTCTCTCGATTGGTTACGAGTTCGCGGTCGCTTGCGCGGTCCTCTCCCTTACGAAGCGCTGAAACGGTGTATACCGAATCTATCGCGGACCACGGCATCCTTTGCCCGGCTGTTCACCCAGCTCACCCAGTCGTTTCAAGAGCAGTCGCCGTAAGGTCAACAACCACCCCCGCTCTATAGGAAACAGTACTGCTTTCAGACTCCCCCAACTGTTAGTCAGAGTGCGCAATCGATTGGCTTATGCCGCACGGTGCGCGCAGACCGTCCAGGAGCGCCAGAAGGTTGATTCCTAGGGGAAACTAGCCCTAAGGCCAGAGTCCTGCCGGGCTCGCACTTCGTGCGTGGAGCTCGCCGGATGGGTGTTGACCCGTGAGTGTCACCAACCCTGAACAAAATGGGTCTTCGGGCCCGTTAGCTCCCGGCGTAATTAGACAGTGCACCGTTTCGTCCCAAAGTCTTCTACACTCACGGAGACAGAACGATCAATATCATTAAAACTTTTTGGGGTGACGGGTTCGCCCATTGGACACCTTGAAGTGTCCATCTATACACAATTTATTCGTCAGTCTAGTAGTTGCACTTACATAGGTAACATGTTAGCCTTTGCATGTGACTTGATGATTTGTTATTAGGGGAAGGGGTGGTAGATTCGGCCATGGGGTAGATTCATCTTTCGTATCCTACACAGCCCTAGTTTGTATATACCGCCAAATTTTTGCGTAGTTATGTTGGTAATGCATCATTCCTGATGGTGGGAACTGTCACAAGCGGTCGCAGTAGCGGGTTTATTTATCAATAAATGATTAAAAGTTTCTGCTATAAAAGGTAAGTTTTTTGTCTGTCGTAGAAGTTCATAATTTGTAATTTTGTGAAGCATATTAAGTATGATAAAAATGCACAGCATGCAGCACTAATTCATAAATGATGTCAATATGAAAGCTAACCTAAAATGCTGACCATGTTTTACTTTTTTATTTAAATCTGTTGGAATCTCATGCGGGGAAGATTCGGCATAAGCGGCTGGGGTACTTTCATCCAGCGGACGAAGGTACCCATCAATGGAATAAAAGAAAAATTTTATTTCTATGGTAACGTATTATTTTATTTGTTCAGATGCCACGTACATATGTATGCAAAACCAACCGCAGGGACATCAATGAGAATAATATGAAAGAAGCGATTCGTAATTCTTTACGAAAAGTTGTCAGTGTTCATGAAGCTGCAAGGCGGTATGGAGTTAAAAGATCTACATTGCAGTCGAGAATAAAGACCTTGCTAAAGAAAAAAACAATAGATGAAGTCTTATCTACTATTGACAGAGATTCTGGGAATGAAAGCAGTGATGAAGAGAAAAAATATAGGAGTAAATACACTGTTAAACAAGTTTTTACAATTTCTCAAGAAAGGGAACTTGTGGAATATATCAAGAAATCATCCAATCTGAATTACGGGTTGTCATATCAACAAGTGCGAAAATTGGCCTATGAATTTGCACAAATATTACCAGATTGCGTAACACCAACCAATTGGAGAGCAAGTCAGTTGGCAGGTAAGTTATTATATTTTTGTTTTTATCGATAATGATACCTAATTACCATATGGATTTAAATTGCAGGAATTGAATGGCTGAAAGGCTTCATGTTAAGAAATCAACAATTGTCTCTAAGAAAACCTGAGAGTACCAGCCTGAATAGAGCCATGGCATTCAATAAAGACAGATTGGAGGAATTTTTTTCCAACTACGTCAAAGTCTTGGAAAAGCATAAATTCAAACCAGAGCAAATATATAACTTGGACGAGACTGGGATACAAACAGTAATGAAACCAGTAAAAGTTGTCTCCACACGTGGGAAAAAACAAGTTGGGCAGGTAGCTTCAGCTGAACGTGGAGAATTAGTCACCTTTGTTGGTATAATCAGCGCCATTGGGGGAACAATTCCACCTGTTTTTGTTTATCCTCGCATTAGAAATGTGAATGACTTTTTGGATGGTGCTCCTATTTCCAGTATCGCATTAGGAAACAAATCGGGTTGGATGACATCGGAGTTATTTATATCAGTTCTCAAACACATAGTTGAACACACCAATTGTTCAACTGAGAAGAAAATATTGTTGTTGATCGACAATCACGAATCACACACATCATTTGGAGCAATCCAGTATTGCAGAAGCAATGGTATAGTGCTGTTATCCTTCCCCCCACATACCACACATCGTCTTCAACCCCTAGACATTGCAGTGTACGGGCCTTTTAAAGCTTGCCTAAATGTCGCTTTCAATGATTACATGCTCACACAGCCTGCCAAAATGATAACCATTAGGCAAATAGCTCAACTTGCCAGTAGAGCCTTTGATAATGCATTCAGCAAAAAAAACATAATAAGTGGTTTTGAAACACCAGGCATTTGGCCCCTTAATAGGCTGGCATTTGACGACAATGATTTCATGCCCAGCACAGTCACTGACAATTCCAACGTTGAAGACAACAGTTTAACTACTGAAGTGGAACCTGTTGCTATTCCTTCAACTTCCAGACAGGACAGCATAGAAGAAACAAACCAAACCACCCCACCTCCAACTACTAGCTATGATCATGATGATGTTAATACCAGTGTGGAAGCAGCAGAACCCCAGACAGAGATAGCCCTTTCATTTTCAAAAGATAAGGAGCCCATTGTAATTGAAACCCCTTCTGTTTCTCAAAGGACCAAACTTAAGATCAAAGTTTCAAGATCACTAGAAGAATTGAGACCGTACCCAAAAGGAGCTGGAAAAAAGAAGAGGAACAGAAAAATTCCATCAAAATCTTATGTATACACAGATACCCCGGTAATGAAGATGAAGGAAAATATTGAAATAGAGAAAAGGAGAAAAGAAGAACTAAAAAGAAATAAAGGAACAATAAAAAAGCTGTTCCCAATTAAACCGGTTCCAAAGAAAATCTTGAATGAAAGCTCAAGTGATTCAGACAGGTCAATGAAACTTGTCGACACCTCTGATGGTGAAGAGTTTTTGTCCAGCTCGGATGAATTACCTTTGCCTACCAACTTGCCTAATTGCAATGATTTTTGTGTTGGTGATTGTGTAATGGTCAAGTTCGCCACTAAGGCAACCATTTGCTATTATATAGGGCACATTTTGAAAAACACAGGTTGCCAAGAATATGAAATAAACTTCTTGAGGCGAAAAAACAAATCTAACACATTTATGCATCCTCAGGTAGAAGACATCAGCATTGTGAAGAAAACAGATATCATTGCAGTTTTGTCACAAGCAAGCAAACTGTCAACAGCCAGGACATCTTCCCTGTACATTTTTAATTACAATTTTGAAGGACTTAATGTCCGTTAGATCTAAGATTTTTTCTGCTATACTTTTTTCTCAATACTTTTTCTTTGTTTTTTTATCGTTTCTTGTATTTTGTATTTTCATGAGTTCACTTTTGTTCAATAAAAACATTTGATTTACCTTTGTATGTTACTTATTATAACTAGATGAATGTACCCCACCCTATAGCCAAAACTACCCCACTGGTGGGGTACAATCGCCCATTTGCAAGCTTTTTTTAAAAATTAAATTCGAAAAAAAGTGTTAACGTAAGAGAGTTGTTACTTGCGGAAAACATAGATAAAAGTGCAGATTAACTTTTGCATATACCAGTTTTTAAATTGGTGGCTGATTTTGAAAATTACGTGCATTATTTGCATAAGTAGCCGAATGTACCACCCTCTCCCCTACACCCATAGGTCGAGGTATCTTTTAGCGCCCCCCCCCCCCTTTGAGTTTTTTCTATATCCGCGGCTGTTTGGTGGGTAGTTTTAATGCGAAAAATAGACAACCGTTTATTTCACATTCCGCTCCATCGTATTGCCCTGTCTCGTTCACACGAACTAATTTCCGATTTTAGTTCACGAAGAAACGCAATCGAGCCCACAGATACGCAGAATAGCGTTCACAATACTTTACTCCGCCAGGAAAGTAAAAAGAACCAATGTACAATAAGGACAGTCGCGTCAAAGAATGGTATAAATCATTATATATTTATTTATTTATCTATTTTTAGGAAAACCAACAACTAATTACAATTTAACAAAAAGCGGAGTAGTATAACAGAGAGCCAATTAAAGGTTTTCACGTTTAAGTAACGTTGTAGAAACTTATGTGACCTTTCAATTAAAGCTATCGGTTAAAAATACATCAAAAAATATTCAAAAATTAGTACTAAAGAATTCACTGTTCAGCCGCTGCCTAGCTGAGTTAATACTCTTACAGAATAGATCAAAGTCAAATCGTTTAATCAAATCATTGAAATTGTCACTTGTTCGCCACAGAAATGAATTTCGCCTATAGTTGGTACCAGTACAAGGAACATGAAGAGCAGGGTTAAATCTATTGAATTTGGAAGGAACACGGAGATTAATTTTATTTAGTAAGTCGGGACAGTTAATATTATTGGAGGTGATTTTTAGCAAAAAGGCCAAGTCCGCGGTTTCACGTCGCTTAATCAAGGGGAGGACATGAAAGATCTTGCATAAATTGAAATAGTTAGATGAGCTATCATTATACAATCATTGTACTTTAAGTTCACTATACAATCACTATACAATCATTGTACTAGAGCGGGGGTGGTTGTCTACCTTACGGCGACTGCTCTTGAAATGACCATTGGCCATCCGATCCCGGTTCAGAGTCGGGCAAAGGACGCCTTGGTCCGCGATAGATTCGGTGCACACCGTTTCACCGCTTCGTAAGGGAGAGGATCGCGCAAGCGACCTCGAACTCGGAACCAATCGAGAGACCGGAGAAATCTGGTCACAATTGGAAGCAAGGGCGCGAGGGTCGGCCCGCCAGGTAACACTGGCTATCTCGCGGTAAGGCGTTGGCTTCTTGCGGGTTGTGACATAGCTGGACGTTGGATTTGTTTCTGTCCAAAATCTTCTACGTTCACTGCAGGGCGACAGAACGAGAAAATCGTTAAAACGTCCTGTGGTGACGGGCTCGCCCGTTGTAGTTGACACCGCAAGTTGTACTTTAATATTCATCATTTAAGTGTGCTTAAATTATATCAAAGGCATATACAATATTGTAATATTTAGAGAGATAATGTTATGGAATATTCTGTTCTCATGGAATATTATTACGAATGTACCTACATTTCGGTCTGCAGCTGCAAGCGAAGCATTTCAGATAAGCGATATATCTCTCGTTTCTACATGGATAGAGCCGTCAGACGCAGAAGAGAAGATAGTAACTTCGACTGCGAATCTTTCACATATTAAACTTACATAAACAAGTAAATATCGCACTTCCGATTAAATACAGTAATAACTTTAAAAAATCCAATTACAGCGTTTCTTTAAAAAAATATCGCCATTTCTAATTTTACACTCCCAAAAAGAGTCAGAACTGTTAAAATTCACTAGTACTATTGACGAATTACCTCTTAGTTCTTTTTGGGGGGGTAAAATAAAAAATGGCGTAATTTTTATTAAGAAACACCATAACTGGATTTTTTCAAGTTATCACTGTATTTGATCGGAGGTGCCATATATTAAAAAGAATAAAAATACGACTACCGTTACAGAAAGTGAACTATTGTATTTATAATTATTATTGTCAGAACGGGTTTTTAATAAAATATTTGTGGTTTATGTATTTATTCGTATAGATGGATGTATATTTCCGGAATGTACTCAATCAGACCTTTCATTTGACACTAAACACGATAGGCATCCTTGAAGGAGGTGAATCAGTACGAGAAAACAAGTAATTTTTCATGAAAAATTGAGAGAAAAACTTACAAAAAGCGTACAAGTAGCGTTGAGCCCGATGCGCCATCTATCGGTAATTTAAAATTACTAGCTGACCCGTGCCCACTTCGTTGAGCGGTAAAACTTTTTACTTGTGATGAAATTATGAGTGTGGTTCGGTTAGTACTGAGTGCTATGATCTATTTCCTGACTGCCAAAAGAAGGGTTATATTTTTACTGCATATGTATGTATTTGCATGCCAATTTGACTATATTACCGTTATTTGTGAGTGTCTTTTTGTGAGTGTCTTATTTGTGAGTGTCTTGTCTCTTTAACCATTTATGCAGTAAAAGGTAAATTATATGCAGTAAAAGGATAAAGTCTTTTGTTTTAAACGCTTGAGACGATAAATTTACTTATTTTGATAAGAATTCATAATTGTTTATATAATATGACCAATAAACATGACCTAACGATTTAAATATTTTTTTTTATATAAAAACTACTTTTTGTGACTTAAATATAAAAGTTAGACATATGCTGTCGCTGACATTTTTGTAGGCATTATCAAGCTCTACAACTTTTCTTTAGAACTCAATCATATATCTCTCATCGTTAAGGCAGCGTTAGTTAGAAACGTTTTCGTTCGACCGTTTTTTCTCCGACTTACTTTGCAAATCCGACCACCACGAATCTCATATCTCACGAATCTCACGAAATCATCATCACGAATCATCACGAATCTCACGAAAATCATAGTACTCTTTTCATTTTTCGGATTAATATATAGCCTATGACACTAGGCTTATAGCCTAAGCCGATTAATATATAGCCTATGACACTAAATAACGTGGTTTTATATTAGTAAAAAAAATCTAAATCAGTTCAGTAGATCCAGAGATTACTTCCTACAACCTCACAAACTTTACCTCTTTATATAGATATAGTAGTACTTAGTATAGATAGTATTTAGTATAGATAGTATAGATATGGCATTGCAAATACAAAATACAATGGAGAGAACATTTAATAGTCGAAATAATATAATAGTCAATAAAATTGTTGAAATGTCAAGTTAAATGAAGAAAATCAGAATGGAAATTGTCAGTAACCTAATTAAAATTCGTTAATGTCTTACAATTCTCTCTCATTAAGGTAGCCTTTTAATTCTCCTTTTATATTTATATTAATAGCCTTTTAATTCTTTACAATTCTCTCTCAATAAGGTAGCAATAAGGCAGTCTTTAATTTGGACTTAATCGTAGGTATTTTTCCGTTTCTACAGAAACTTTTATTATGTTAGGGTAGTTTATTAAAACATTTTAATAACAATAGTAATAATATACTCTTTATTTGCACTTCATTATAATACAAACATGCGAGCTTATTGCCACATGGCAATGACTTACAACTAACCTAATCACAGTGGTACATGCGTGCATTGCGGAAATAAGATTATTAGGTTCGCCTGCTTAAAATACAGCCAAGTATAGGTGTTTAAAACTAAGAATGCCCGGGAGGAGAGGTAATTGGGAGAGAAAGAGGAGAGAAAGCGATAAACGTCAACGTTTTCAAGCCAAACATTTGCAATGCCGGCCGGATGCCTGACCTGGTTCTAAAATGTTTTTCTAAATTATTTCCACAGTGATAAAAGAAGGGAGATGTGTAGGTTCTCTAGGGACGCGCGCTTGCGGTGCTAAGTAAAAGGCAGTATGAGAGCTAACAGAATTATGTAAGAAACTCATTTATGAAGGCGTGTAATAGTAATACGAGTATATAAATATTGGACGTTATATAAATATTATTATATAAATATTGGACGGCGTATAAAATTATTAGACGTTACTGCTGGCGAATCATAAGTAATTCTGTATTTTTCATGGACCAGACACAAAATATATTCATTTCAATGATTCATTATAACTTCAGAATATCTGAAGCGTTAAAAAACGAAAAAAATATATCCCATAAGTTAAAATATCTATACAGGATGAGTTTTAATTTACCGGCATTCTTGAAGTGGGTAAATCTGTACGAGCAAACAATCAGTTAATTTTATTTTCGTCATTTTTTCGTTTCCGACAATTTTGGAAACCACATTAAATATTTATTTATTTATTTGTTGAGTGGGGCTTTTCTAATGTCTTTATGAGCCTTGTAACACTGCGACCATTGTTTATCTATTGTGTTCGCCACCTACTATAGTTCTGCGCTAAGCCTTGTGTCATTCAAAATAAATATAAACAAAAAAAAACTAACCCACTGGTTGATCACCCAGGGAAGGAAAGAAACTGAAAAATTAATTTTCTTTATTCCTAGCTAACGTACCATTCCTAACACATTATTATTCACCTACCATATATTTATGATTGGCATGCTTTTTGTTCTTTATATTATTATTATCACATATCTTTTAAGATTATTTGAAATTTTATTTTCTACTAAAATTTTAGTTTACTTGATGTTATTTTTCACGGCATTCTTCAACGTATTTTTTTAATTTAGCATTAGGCAGTACTTAATTATACGAATCTGAGCCTACCTTAGTGCGGACGTCTCGTGCGATCCAGTTAGGTTAGGTTTAATTTACTTGTAACTGATATTATGATTTTTTGTAAAATAAAGAATTTGAATTTGAATTTGAATTTAAGAACCGCAACAGGCTTTTGGGCCAGATTGTTTTACCTCCTCAGGTTGGAGCTAATGACCACCCAAGTGGGTGTATCTTTTACGCATCAGCGGGCCACACTCGCACATGGGGTGCTGGGGAGTTTCCTCTGCCCCCTGGCAGATCCTGCACATTTATGTATCTTGAGGTTAAACATATGTTTGTGCAGGCCACAATGCCCCGTGAGCGCCCTCACCAATATGCGTAGATTGTTCCTTTAGCGATAAGGCCTCACGGGCCGTCTTACGGCTGTAGGCCTTAATTAGCGCTTTGGAATCATTCAACTCTGGCGTGTTATTCCAGTGGTTGACGGATTGTTCTAAACATAGTTGTTTGAGCATTAGGTTTGGAAGGCTTTTTGGTACGCTTCAGCAAGGTTCAGGGCCGTATAACTCCCGTCTTAGCAAGTTTGTCGGCTTTTTCATTTCCCTCGATTCCTGCATGGCCGGGACACCATCTTAGAATTACCCTGTTCTTTTCGCCCAGGGAATTCAATAGTGATATGCAGTTTTGCACTAGCTTTGAATTAATGGTATTCGAGGCTAGTGCCATAAGAGCTGCCTTGCTATCCGAGTTAATATATATACGGTGGTTGGCGTAAATCTTATGGAGGTTGATATCCGCATATTCAATAATGGAAACCACATTAAATAAGGCAGTGTTTAGGCGCTTCTTTCAAAAACAACATAACCAATATTTTCGACACTTTTCATAACGTAGCTCTTTCCTAAAAGTAATAATGCATTTTATTTTAAAGTAATAGTGAAACAGAACGTTTTATTGTTTTTGCAATTCTATTTTTACAAGCTTTTATTTACCTTGCAATGTTTGTCAGTATGTTTGTATGTATGTAAGTTGTTTAGGTCAAATCTTGCAAGCTGAATTAGAACCACTTGCTCTTCATCCTATGAAGTTGAAATTTTACAAGTTGGTTCAGTTCCGATGACAATACAATTTTTATGGCGAGCTTGGCATGATTCTACACCCAGGATCGGCTCCCGACGATTTTATTTTTCCACGGTCAACAGCTCAGACACGCAATTGTGTATACGCATTCAATTAAGATATCCCGTTCAAAATTTCACCATGACATGGCTTCTGCACCCAAAGTTGGCTCCCGACGAGAGGACACCTCAATACTCGACAGCACAGAAGCAATTATGATAGCCCGTTTTAAGTTTCATCGAAATATGGCTGCTGCACCCAGGGTTGGCTTCCAACGATGGGTCTCCTCAACTGTCAACAGCACAAACACGAAATTCTGTATAGCATTCAATTATGACAGTCGTTTTAAGTTTCACTATGAAGTATGACATGGTTGCTCCACCCAGGGTTGGCTCAGGACAGAGCATTTTAATAAAAGCTTGTTTTTTAAAATGTGTTCTAACTCAAACCGTGTACCGATTCAAAGTAATACAAAACGTGTATGACAAAAGATACTGAAATAAATTAATTGAACTGAACTGAATGGATGAGCATTGAACATCCTTGACGTTGCTACCTAGTGGATGCTTGAATTACAGCCGGAAGCAGTCGAATAAGCTGTAGGCGTACCATTTGTCTATAGCAGAGGTACCCAAACTTTTTTTGTCCCGTAGAACACTTGATGCATATTCTTTTCCTCCTTTATAACATCCTCAACAATCCTACCGCTCCCTCCTACCTAACCGAAACATTCAATCACTTAGGAAGTCATGGTCTTTCACTCCGTTCCAGTAAGGATAGTAAAATTGCGATTCCCACTCATAATTATTCATTTTTTACTTATTCCTTCACCGTTCATGCAGCTAGACTATGAAACCAGCTCCCGTCAAACATCAGAAACGCACCAACGATTTCTACCTTTCAAGAGTCTCTGAAAAAGCATTTCATGTCCCTAAATTCCTAGTTATCCTAGGTCTTATCCCATCCTCTCCTATCCTTCGCTCCTTACGAATCCTAATTATATTTAAAAAATGGCATTTTTGTTACTTGGTTAATTTTTGTTATGTAATAAGTTTTCTTCTTTAATTTGTTATTTTTTTATCTTTTGGCACCTAAATTTTTACACTTCCACGAAGGTTGGCTGTAAGAGATGTATTGTCCGCCTCTTGTATGTTTTTGTTTAAAATGTGCAATAAAGAATCTCTATCTATGTTTCCCTAGTCCCCCCTCCCCCTCCCCTACCCGTATGTTTAATATAAAATTTTCCTAAGTTTATTAACTTTAAATTTGTTTTTGACAGCTGGCACAGTACTTGTCACTTACATAGGGTTGCTCGCTTGCTCATTCATGGGATGCGTCTATCCTACTCGCTCACACGGATATCTGTAACGGACCAGCAACAATATAATTCAATGACCACTTTTAATATAACACGTGTAATGTTATTTTACACGAATTTTTGTCTGACGTCAATAACAATATAATTAACAAGAAATTGAAGCGTGTCTTTCGGAAATAATGCGTCTTTCAAATACCACGAACCGTACATTTTAATATCATTTCTAACATTTCAACATCAGAATGTTGGGTATTAAAACGCTGATATTTCATGTATAATATCACTATTTTAACTCGCATCAACAACTATGGTAAGCGTCTCTGTACATCTATATATATAAAACAAAGTCGGGTTGTTCGAACACTTATAACTCGAGAGCGCCTGGACCGATTTGTCTCCGTCCCTAATAGCAGAATAACTATTAAAAACAAAAATTGGAAAGTTGACGAAAACTTAAAATAAAAGAAAATCATTTTCCCATACAAAATGTAAATCCGCGTTTTTCTCATGGTCAGTTGTACGTGGCATGTTCACGTGTTGGCAAATCATCCGCTTTATTTGTTCTTGCGCCTGATAAAAAATAAAAAATGTCGTATATCACAAGGTGCTTCAATGAAGAGAATTAAACCGAGTGCATCCCATGCTGCACAATATGTAAATAGTTTAATTCAATCATGTCTTGCTGACACGCGATTGATATATTTGGGAGATTTGTGAGATTTGTGATATATTTGTGAGAGGACCCTTGTGAGATTTCGTAAGATTTGGCTCGACCCCCTCCTCCCCACCCACCTAATCTCCCGTGAGATTTTTAAAATGCGTATTTTTAGTTTAAATACGTTTATCTGTGATTGATTGCGGTGGATTTATTTCAATCTGCCGCTTCTCTGAGGAGCTGTTCGATCTCCTGCTGAACTTGCAGCACCAAATCTTCCTTTTTCAGGAACCTCTGCTTCGTTGCGTTCCATAATTTTGTCTTTTCTTCCTTGTCTTATAGACGTATCTTTTTACGTATGCATCGTAATAATCAAGATCTCATTTTAAGAGAGTGACAGCGTTGACTGAGCCGCCGAGTAACGAAACATTTACGGGGGCATCCACAACAGATAAAGCCTGTCCGCGCGTTACGGTGGCGATTAAACAATAGGGGGGCTACTATGCTACTAGTACGAGTATTGTGGCATTCGCATACCGCGATAAATATTATTGTGTAGGATTTAGCCATATTTTAGTGGAGAAACACGTTTACTTAATTTTACCCAATTTTATCTCAACTTTACACTGTTTCTTGCAGAAAAAAACGTGATATATGCCGAGACCCCCCCCCCCCCTCTCCCCCACTCTGTGGGTGAGATTCGGCTCGACCCCCTCCCCCCCTAAACACCTCACATAATTAATGGACGCCCCCTTATGAGATCTGAAACTTGCCGACATAGAAATAGACATAGAAATAGAAATATATTTAATGTCCGAAATTGTGGTGGTACATTTGTGGTGATAATGCGTAAAATTATATCTCTCACAATTACCTGTTATTATAACAGATTGACAAATTTACTTATCCGCTAATTTTGTAATGTCTTATTAAAAAAATAATTATTTCACTGGTTTGCCTATAATATCTAAATCAAATGAATAATAATTCGTATTTGTTTATTGAATGGCCTGAAATAATTTAAAAAAGAAATATAACATGGAAAAAACTTAACAGACCGGATAGGTAGCACTAACAGTAGAAGACATAATACCTTAACTGCCAATTTAACTGACTGCAACACGAGTTCTGAGTCAGATAAAGCGACATACCTACTCTTTTTCTAAGAAAATATCATTTGTTCATGAAATGTGCTGCTGTGCGATCTCGCAAATCTTGCGAGATTGCGTGTGATTTTGCGTGCTAGATTAATCTTGCAAAATTAGCGTAAGATCTTGGTATTTCGAGATCTCGGTATACCGATATTGCATTTCCTAGTCCGTATATACCACTTTGGGAATCACTGGTCTATAGGGAGGATGGCGACTCGTGCAGCGAACGGAAACATGTTTACAAGGGAAACGAGAAATAAATAGGTCACCGGAGCTGCCGTCTCGTCGCTAGGCAGCCGTCAAAGCCCTCTCCGGTGGCAAACTTGATAATAGAACATTGTATATCACTTAAAATTTACCTCAATTTCCCCCGGATGGCATTTCCTTTCCAGGAAACGCCAATTGATAGAATAGAATGGCATAGAATAACATTATCTATACTAATATTATAAAGAGGTAAAGTTTGTGACGTTGTAGGAAGTAATCTCTGGATCTACTGAACCGATTTTGAAAATTCTTTTACCAATAGAAAGCCACGTTTGTTGTGAGTATCACAGGCTATATATTAATCCAAAAAATTAAAAGACTTTTTCGTAATAGTTGGATTTGCAAAGTAAGTCGGAGAAAAAACGGTCGAATGAAAAGGTTTCTTACGAACGCTGCTTTAACGATGAGAGATATATGATTAAGTTCTAGGGAAAAGTTGTAGAGCTTGGTAATGCCTACAAAAAAGTCAGAGACAGCATATGTCTAACTTTTATATTTAAGTCTAAAAAAGTAGTTTTTCATATTAAAAAAATAATTTAAATCGTTATTGGTAATATTAACAACAATTTTGATTTTTTATCAAAATAAGTAAATTTATCGCCTTCAGTGAACGCAGAAGACTTGGATAAAACAGTCCACCGTCAAGCTCCGCCACATGCCCGTAAGAGGCCAACGCCTTATCCGCGAGATAACCAGGTATGTTACCCAGCCCGGGCTCGCTCTTCATGCGTTGACGCCGCCGGATGGGTGTTGACCCGTGAGCGTGGCCAACCCTGAACAAAATGGGTCTCCGTGGCCTACTCAGCAAGGGCCCATTAGATCTACAATAGGGTGGATGAAGTGGAGACAACTAACAGGCGTCATGTGCGATAGAAAAAAATCAAATGTATAAGACGGCCATTAGACCTGCTGTCTTGTGTGGATCAGAATGTTGGGCGACTAACAAAAACTACATACAACAGGAATGCGCATGCTACTCTGATCAGCGGGTGTCACACTATTAGACAAAATCCGATATGAGTTCATAAGTGGAAGCTTTAAAATCGCTCCGATGGGGCGACTAACAAACAACATCCTAATAAACTACATACAACAGGAAAGCGCATGCTACTCTGATCAGCGGGTGTCACACTATTAGACAAAATCCGATATGAGTACATAAGTGGAAGCTTTAAAATCGCTCCGATGATTGATAAAGTCAAAAAAGACGCTTACGGTGATACGATCACGTCCAGCGATGCCCAGATGATCACATGGTGAAGCTTGCTCTAGACCCGCCAACGACGAAACGAGCATGTGGAAAAAGACCTGAGAGAAGCTTAACTCGACGCCGATACAACACAAGATCGTGCTCAGAGAAGGAGAAGGACAAACAAGGCCGATCCTAAGTAAATGGGACAGGGTCTAGGAAGAAGAAGAAGAATAATATTACTATTTTGTCTTAATATTACTATTACTATCTATATTATATTTTTAAAACACGGCTGCTGCTTTTGTATTTCGCCTCCATCAAAAAAACGGTTGTGTCACCCCAAGACTTTCCCTGCAAGTAGACAACCTTTAGCCAATCCTTTCCCCCTTGTTTTGTTCCTATCGTTGAACTGATTGGTCATCTTTTTAAGTAATGTGAAAAAAAAATGTTCCAGGTGAATATTTATTTGATTTTATATTATTTAGGAAACCTGCTGTTGAGAATCAAATACAAAGCATACCAGCGTAAAGAATTGGTACTGATTTAATGACATTTCTGTGATGGTACATCGTTAGGCACATTGCCACCATTCAATGAACCACTTTTCAAAAAATCACAGAAACATCCTGAGGAACCTTTTCAGGTATATTAGAAATCTTCCGTATACTATAAAAATAATATCATCGCTAAAATAATATGAAAATTGGTACATATTTAGGACAGTTTACGGTATCAATTTTATTATAGATCGCCAAATAGATTGCTATTCAAATTCAAATTCAAAATTCAAAATTCTTAATTAATCTATAATGTTACATATATTTTTAAATTCAAAGCCACCCTAACTAGGCCTCGCCTGTACTACGGTAGGTTTAATATTATAAAAAGGTTTCGTAACAGAGTGGTTTTTGTAACTTGCTGTATCATCTTTGTATATTATTATGTTAAATTTAAGAAGACAGATATGTCTCCAAAATAATATGTCTGTATGTATGTAAAACAAACATGTATATATGTAAAACAAATGTCTCCTATTAGTTTGGCCGTCAATGCTATCAGCGCCACTTGCATTTCGCCGTTACACAAGGTTTGCCAAATCGTACTATGGATTTGAGCATTCTATTACCATATTAATCAATGCTACGACGTTACCTAGATAGTCGCTGTAGCAGCTGTATTGGGTGTATAGATGTGCAATAGTTGGGTGCGGCGTGGGACGCTGAGATAGCGCATCGGCCGGGTCGCCTGGCCATTGCACCGGCAGCCTCCGTACCCCGCAACGCCCCGCAACGCCCCCGCAACGCCCCACGCCGCAGCACACCCCACGCGTACCGCCCCTACGATCCACTGCTACGACTGATCAAGTACACTTCTACCAATAATTTAAAGAGGATAAATTAATTTATCGCCAAAATGTTTATTTATCACCAAATCTTAGCCCCTAAATAGTTGTAGTCATAGGTTATGAATTCCAAAAATTACAGGTTGTGGAATTCGTCATTTTTCATTGGTGCAACATTATTCACATTATAAATAGAATAGAAACTAATTTACCGCATGAAATTTGTAGCACCCGACGTTTCGGTGACGTTGCAGCCGCCGTTGTCCAGGGTAGAAGAAAAAGAAGTACCCCGAACTTCAATAGAGACGACGGTTACAAACTCTCTTCTACGTAGAACCCCCTTCTTAAAATGTTCCCGCCGCCGAACGCCGAACGCAAGGACGTAAGACAGGATACAGTGAGTGTTGTGTGCAAGCCGGATTTTCGAAATTCGGGCGCTCCGAGCCCGGCCCCCCACCACTGTTATAACCTACGCAGTGGCGGCAGCGGTATGCGGCCTACCCGCAAAACAACGGATTGACAGCTCTTTCAGTCTACCCAGGACAACGGCGGCTGTAACCGAAACGTCGGGTGCTACAAATTTCACGCGGTAAATTCGTTTCTATCCTATTTATAATGTCAAGCAACCGCGATAGTCTTTGATTTTATAGAGGTAGTGATTTTTTCGGTACTGATTTTCCTAGTCACCAAACGTCGATAGGATTATTCAATGACTAATTCCAAGTAGCGGACATGTATTTTGTAGGGTGGATTTTCGATGCGTTGAGCGGGAAACTGATTTTAAAAATGCAAATGTGGTGCACTTATTTAGCACTCTAAAAATCGTTTTACTGTCAAGTCGAATGCAGCATTGATTAGAAAAAAAATAACGATGTAATACACAGAAATATAACGAACGCATGTTTCAACAAGAATTACTTATATAACTCGGACCGTGGTCCATACGTATAAATTAACATGACGCGTAACGGTATTGGCGTGACGGTAGTTACCGTGTCGTAATGTTAAAACATTATTACGTTTTATTTCATACACAAACAAATAATATATCAAACAAATAACATTTTATTTCATTACGTCGCGACCTTCTAAGATACGACGCACGCTTATAGTTGGACACATGAATTATGTTGATATATAATAAATACAAACGGAGCTGCCATGGAATTCACCGACCGGAGTCGGGCCCATCATAATACAATTTTTTACACTTCTGGGGGGTGAGCAGTGGATTCCGGACTTACGAACCGGCTGTGGTAGGTTTAGGACAGCTGTCTTGCCACATGTGAGCGTACACCTTGCCACCCATTCACTCCCCCTTCGAAGCCATAGAATTTGAGATGCGCAAATCGCAGTTTTAGATAATTTTTCTAAGAAAGAGTTGATTATTTTTCTGGAAAGGCCAAGATCTTTAAAGAGGTGAAATAGAGATTTAGCTGGCAGGCCACGAGCGCCAACTTCCACCGCGTGAAGGTGAACAGTGAAGCCGTTCCGGGTTATGGCATTTGCGAGATCATGGTATTTATTTAATTTGTACTCGTGGTCTTTTGGGATATTTGATTCCCATGGAACAGTTAATTCTACAATAAGAGCCACCTTCCGAGATAGAGACTAAAGAGTTATATCTGGACGGAGTGCTGTGCATCCGAGACTTTCAGGGAATTTATACTGCTTAGAGACCGAATCAACCTCCAGAATCCAATCTGTAGCTTTCTCGATTATTGAGAAAGGTTTTGTAGTTAAATGTTTTTTGCCTTTAGAGCCATCCCGCACAAACTGTATTGGGGGTTTGGAGGATACTGTCAAACCCTTGTTGGCACGAGCCACTGAGAGACTAATTACCAGTATACTGTTATTTGCGTATTAATCGTACGGAAAATGTTGATATATATAATCGAGTAATGGAGTTTCAACAAAATTCCTTGTAATTTAACAAAATTACGATTGAAACGTCCTTATTCTGTATAAAACCCTAAAAACAAAATGGTAATGTAAGAATCAATCCAACATTTTTCTCAGTGCATGCATGGCTAAATTTCTTTATACGGATTTCTTACATTCAAACTCATGGAGTCTTTTAATTTCTGTTGGCAACAGTTTGAAAAATTTGAAGCCCAAAAATAAAAGCGATTTCTGGTATAAACACAGCTGCACTTTGAGAATCACGATGTAATTAACTTAATAACTAATAATTAACTTAACCTTTCGATGGTAACAAAGGTTATACGTAACCCGAAAAAGACGGGACGAGAATTCCTATAATATGAAACTTATCGACATTTTGTGAGATATTTGATTCCTGGCTCTTTTAGACTAATTTGACCTTTGCGAATCGGAATCTGCACGATAGGTAAAATATTCATAAATAGATTTCAACTTTAAAGTTAATAAAACATGAAAATCATGTTTTTTTGACCGTCCAAACCAGGCTTCCTCCTTAGTGTTCAGATTTACTAATCCATGGCATGCAAACTCTTTCTATCATTTCTGTCATGTAATCAGCCTATATAAGAAATGCGATAGATGACACTAATATTTGAATATTATTATTGTTATCTTTGGTTAAATTATTAGGTTTATGTAATGAAATGTTTTTTTTATTAGTGGCGGATACATATGGGGCGCGGGGGGCGCGCCCCCGCGCCCTCCCCTTGACGTGGTCGGTCTAGCACCAAGCTGCATTTTATTTTATTTATTTTATTTATTTATTGGAATTATCAAATTAACCATTTACAATGAGTATAATATTAAAACAAATGGCAAAAACTTTCCTCTTTCATTCACTGGCTAGTGCTGCCCAACTGGGATATACCCGTTCCAGGGCAAGCAATTTATATTTTTACATTTAAAACGAGGGTTGATGAACCAACCAAACACAATAATAATAATAATAATAGAAAAATATGTATAATAATAATAAATATATATAATAATAAAAAAATATACTAAAAATATTTAAAAAAATACAATATTATATAGCAAATAGAAATACTAAATACATTAGAATACATATATACACACATTATGACCCATGTGTTAATGGCAGTTGGGCCATTATGACCCATGTGTTAGGGTCGGCCCAACTCACAGCTAAGCACCCATCTGGCAGCCTCCACGCAAAAGCGCGAGTCCAGGTAGGACTTTGTGCCTGCGGGCCAGTTCCCTTGGGGGTCGCTCTTTGGCGGGTTGCGCACCGTACGGCGTCAGCCAATCGAATATGAATTCCGACCGGAAACGGCTTTGTTTCCTAAAGAGCGGCGATGGTTGTTAACCTCACGGTAACTGCTTTTGAAACGACCAATTCGGCCAACCTATCCCGAGTGGTAGGCGGGCAATGGACGCCGCCGTCCGCGATAGATTCGGTAGACACTGAATCACCGCTACGTAAGGGAGAGGACCGCGCAAGCGACCTTGAACCCGTAACCAGTCGGGAAACCAAATAAATGTGGCCTAAATTGGTAGTAACGGCGCGAGACCGCCCGCGGGGTGCAAAGCCAGTGTCTCGCGGTAAGGCGTTGGCTTCTTACGGGAGAGTGGCATAACTAAACAGTGGGCTGTTTCGTCCCAAAGGCTTCCACGCTCACCTCACGGGAGACAGAACGATCAATATCGTTAAAACTCTCTGGGGTGACGGGTTCGCCCGTTGTAGTTTACACCTCTAATTATCCATCTATAAGCAATTTATTCGTCAGTCGAGTAGTTGTACTTGCATAGGTAGCATGTTAGCCTTTGATTAAAAGAAATTAAAAACATCGATATTTTCAAGAGATCCATCCGAGTCTATCTGCTTAAAATCAACATGTATGCCCATAACGACTTCTTAAAATATTTTGAAAATACATAGCATCGTATCTACCCATTTAATCTAATACATATTATTTACCGTTAATTGTTTTGTTGTAAACTGTTATCATATAGTCTATGTTTTCGTAAATTGGTAAGTTTAAAACTATATATTGTATATCATCTCTTGTCTAAATTGAGTAACTAATTTAAGATTAATTACTGTCATTCCTACACAATTGTATGGTTGTATTGGAACTAAATACCTTTTACTTTACTTTACTTTGCATGTGACTTGATGATTTGTTATTACACCCATAGCTCAAGATGTCTTTGAGTTTTTTCTGCATCCGCGGCTGTTTTTTATTCCTATATTTCAAATACCCCAAGTTCGGTGTACATGATCGGCAGGTAATCGTAACATAGTGTCGTCGCTGTTTCCATGCAGAACCTTATACCTGTTCTGTAACCTTATCTTATGTAGGAGTGGAGTTCTGTGTAATAATTTCTTTTGTAATAATGTAACTTTTGGTGCTTTTTCTTTCAGTATTCGAAGTTGTATATTGTCTACTTTCCTAGCATATGAGGGAGTTGTAGGTCCCCAAACCTTGATGTCATATCCTAGTATAGAAGTTACCAACGACGAATAAATGTTTACATATTAATAAAAGATATTGCGGATTTAAAGGGAAAGAAAAGTTTTAGAAAATACTTGAGTTTTTTATAAATTGGGAGATGTCTACTACAACGGGCGAACCTGACATCTTAGGAAGTTTTAATGATAATGATTTAACTTGGGTTGTCGACTACAGCGGGCAAGCCCGTCACCTCAGGAAGTTTTAACGATTATTCGGTCTATCTCCCTGGAGTGAGCGTAGAAGACTTGGGGACAAAACAGTCCACCATCTTATAGCTACGTCACAAGCCCGTAAGAGGCCAACACCTCAACCGCGAGATAGCCAGGAATATTACCTGGCGGACCGACACTCACGCCCTTACTTCCAATTGTGACCAGATTACTCCGGTCTCTCGATTGGTTACGAGTTCGAGGTCGCTTGCGCGGTCCTCTCTCTTACGAAGCGGTGAAACGGTGTATACCGAATCTATCGCGGACCACAGCGTCCTTTGCCCGGCTGTTCACCCAGGATCGGATGGCCGATGGTCGTTTCAAGGGCAGTCGCCGTAAGGTCCGCAACCACCCCTGCTCTATACTGGAAACAGTACTGCTTCCAGACTCCCCCGACTGTTAGTCAGAGTGCACAGTCGATTGGCTTACGCCGCACGGTGCGCAGATCGTCCAGGAGCGCCAGAAGTTTGATTTTCAGGGGAAACTGACCATAAGGCCAGAGTCCTACCCAGGCTCGCACTTCATGCGTGGAGTCCGTCGGATAGGTGTTGACCCGTGAGTGTGACCAACCCTGAACAGAATGGGTCTTCGTGGCCTACTCAGCAAGGGCCCATTAAATCACAATGATAATGATCTATGTCTTTCGTGAGGTAAGCATAGAAGACTTTATGTCCAGCAAAGCTACGAAACCGCCAGAGGCCAACGCCTTACGACAAATCACTAGGAAGGTAACCCAGTGGAGCCATCTCGCCCCCTGGCGACCAGTTTTGGAAGGATATCTGTCACTGAAATTAATCTTCAGAATACCTCCATCCTCCCGACTTGTTACAGGAACGAAGTCGCTCGCGTGGCCTCTACCTGTTGTATTACAGCGGTAATTCAGTATTAATTTATCGCGGACCCGGGCCAGGAGCAGGCCACGGTATACCAGACAGTAGCTTCTCTTGAAATTGAAATTGAAATCGAAGCATGTGACGTCAGGAATCTTAAGGGCTATCACAAATCTTAATAAGATTACTCGTCTTCTTCTTGAAGCATCGTCCCGGCCACATTTACGGTGCCCCGGCGACCCAGATGCTATTATGCCACCGATTTGTTCTGTGAATACCATATGGCGTCGACTCGTAAATCCGCACAACTGCACATCTGCACACCCGACGTAAGAACGGACACAAACTGCACCCACAGCGTTCACAGCCCACAGCGCCGTAACTATGGGCCTAAGGCCGCAACATGTTAACCCTCGCCCTGACTTAACTGAGAATATACGCTGATGTAGTATTAGGTCCTCACCTATAAAATTGCTGTTCTACAACGGAAATTTAAGGCCAAAAATTTTGAATGAAAAATATATAGTTAATTAATAGAAATCTTAACCCCTATTATCTATGCAAATTTGTCATTTTAATGGGAGTTGCTTAATTCCTCTGCTGTAAAACTCTCGTGGACAGGAACCAATGAATGCTTTGAAGGCGTTTTCCACCGACTCTTCATAGTTGATTTTTTCCCCTTATAAAAAGTTATCTAAATTCTGAAAAAAAAAAACTATTGGAGCAAGCTCTGGCAAGTACGGTGGGTGACCAAGAGTCTCCAGCCGCAACTCCTGCAACTTTGAGACTATTTGCAGTGATGCGGTTATACGTTGTTATGCAGAAGCAGATGAGCGATTGACCAGGCTCGATTATTTAATCACGAACTTCTCATCATCATTGTTTGCAGTTCTTAACAGTACACATTTACTATAACTACGAGTATATAACCAGACTGCAAGAAGCTGCAATAGAAAACACCGGCAAAGGATCTCATATTTCAAAATAATGCAAATTTTCAACTTTACCATGGCTGCTGAAAATATTTGAGCCAAAACAAACGACGGAAAGACAAAAAAACAGCTGATCCTTAAAGAAAAATAATATAGCCTTAAATTAAAATTTATTTGAATTTGAAATTCCAACTCAAACCCAAGTTATCTAAGTTCAAAATGGCCAGTGTGAAAAAACAACAATTACATAGGCAAGGACCACATATTAATAAAGATCTCAAATGGTTCTGGTACTTCAAATGGTTCTGGCTATCCAGTGGCCTCGATTGCGTTTCTTCGTGAACTAAAATGAAAATTAGTCCATGT